>JAAVTJ010000265.1:0-557136 GCA_011947355.1 Phytophthora boehmeriae | reverse complement strand
TCCCAACATACATCACGTCCAAGGCCAAGATTATTATCACTCTTGAACCGAGGATTGTCTACATCCTAGATATCTGGGTTGGCAATATTGGTGGAAGTGTAGGTTGTCTATTGGGTATGAGTTTCATGGTACCCGCTGGAGTGTGGCTGTCACCAAGGGAAGGTCTAGTACAACTGCCAGATGAAGAGGCAATTGTCTTGGCTGGAGGATCAAGAGACACTCGCCCTCACTTGGATCTACCAGCGAGGCCTACGTCTACGATCTATTTGTACCCTGGTGAACATGTTGTAGTACCTGTCCGCTATGGTCAAGCTGATCCGTACCAAGCTGTGCTGTGGGCAACCTGCGATTAAGATGAACGTTGGGTGACGCAAGTGATCTACGGAGCAAGGTGATTGCCTGTTGGTATCAAGGTTGTCAACGTGTCCGACAAGAACATCTGGGTTGATACTCAGACCTCTGTGGCCAAGATCATGTCATATGGGCATCCTCCTACTGGATAATTTACTCGGCCTGGAACTGCCAGATACAGGTCTTGGCAACAGATGATCTTCGACAATACTATCTCGGTTAGAACCAAGAATTGTCTCGACCAGTTGGCTGCTCTAAATCAAAAACCTGAAGCTCCGGCGGATGATCGACCAAGTTATGTGTGGCCGACCAAGATTATGCTACGGAACGAAAAGTCTGAAACAGTGCGGATGGTTCGGCTGCCTCAAGATCCTAAGCCGAAGAAGGTCAGATTCAAGGATGTTACGTCTGAGCAGCCTTCAACCAAGTATGCGAGTGCGGACACCTCTGACCTAGTCATGGTTCTCTCGGGCCAACTGAGGCTTCGGTGCTGATTAGTGAGGATGAAGCTAAGGTAGACCCAGGTCCAAGCATGATGGACAAGTCGAAGGGTCCAGCCTCAAGTGGTCAAGGATTCAAGCCCAAGAGACGTCTGTCTTTGAGAGAAGTTCCAGAGTCCAAGGTCCAAGACTCTCCGATCCAGAAACTTAAACGATCGTATGTTGTTTGTATGAGAGTGGATGCATCGGAGTTGGGCTAAGAACCTGGAGGTTACGTCCACGAAGACAGTGACTTGCTCGCTCAGTTGCGTGATGAGCTTGCGATGCTGCCTACGATCCAAGACCTAAGTCCTGAATGTGATATTGAGAAAGCCGATGTCGGCGAGCCTGGCGTCACTACCCCAGAGATGGAGGAGCAGCTTCGCAAGATATTGCGCCGGCATCGAAGGATTTTCTTGGGCGAAGGAAACGCTGCTCCAGCTCCGGCCAGGGGCGTGGTCTATGACCTAGACGTGGGCGACGCGAAACCGGTCGCACAACGTTGCCGGCAGGTGGCTCCCCATCTTTTGACCAAAGTCTACGACCTAGTGAAGAAACGCTTGGAAACAGGCTTGATCGAGTTTTCGGAATCGCCTTGGGCATCGCCAATCGTTATAGTGATGAAGCAAAATGGAGTGGATATCAGGATGTGTATTGATTACCGTCTTGTTAACCAGTTCATTAAGCTCTCTCACTATCCATTGCCCTTGATAGACGAACTTCTTCTTGGATTTGAGGCAGCTCTTGGTTCATGAGCTTGGACATGGCAAGCGGATTTTGGGCTGTGCCTATGACTCTTAGGGCCAAGCTGATCTCAGCTTTCATCTGCCCGTTTGGTCGCTTCCAGTGGGTCAGGATGCTGTTTGGTCTAAAAACGCTCCCTTGATCTACCAGCAGATGCTGAACAACTGCCTTTGGGGATTCGTTCGGCTGTCACCTGAGAAAGAGGCTGAGGTTGATCCTGAAGTCTTGAAGTTCTTGAACCTAGATTCTAGGATCAACGATGCTTCGATCCATGAGACATCCAAAGACTTGGCCCCAGCTTTGACAACAGAGATGACGGTGTTTCACCGTAACATCCCAAGAACTTCGGAGATAGGACCGGTCCTTGGTCGAAGCTCTTACATTGACGACATTGAGCACGGAGCAAGATCCTGGGATCAACTGTGCAAGGGTCTAGATGCCTTGATGTTTCGTCTGAGGTACTGGGGAATATCAGTCAGTTCACCCAAGAGTGAATTTGGGAAACAGACTATACCTTACCTATCGCACGGAATCAGCAATGAAGGTCTGACTGCTAAATCCAAGTTGACCAAGACTGTCAAGGATCTACCTTTTCCTTCTACGTTGAGCGGAGTCCAATCGTTTCTTGGAAGCTTAAACTACTACGCCAAGTTTATTGAAGACTTGCCTGTGGTAGCAGCAGTGCTTTATGAGTTGACGGATTCTCATATCAAGGAAGGCAAGAACTTGGATCAAGCAAAGAGGGCGTTCGGGATCCTGAAATCGAAGATCATGTCGCCTCCTTTGCTACGCCACCCAGGTCGTACCAAGCATTTTGTCATCATCTTGCATGCTAATCCTTGGGCAGCCTGCTCAGTCTTAGAGTCAAGAGCATGATGGCTTGATCCAGCCTGTCAGGTTCACGGGACGAGTCTTGCACGATGCTGAACTGAGGTATCATGTTGCGGAAAAAGAAGTCGTGGCTTTGCTACGAGCCCTTTACACTTTCAAGACCTTGATTGCTGGATGTCACATCGTGGTGTATACTCGATATTCCGTGCTAAGTTGGATGTACAAGTCTGAATCCTTGGATGGGCGCTATTTACAGTGGGCTGCAATGTTATCTCCTTGGTCGCTAGAGATCAAGACGGTAGAACGTGACGAAGATGAACTTGCTGGTATACTAGGGACTGGTATCACTTCACGTGAACACTCAGACGAAGTAGCTGAATTCTTGGTTCCAGGATCAAGCCTGCACTCCGATCAGCTTGGAGATGCTAGGGCCTGACTTCCAAGGCTACGTCCTAAGATGGAGCGGCCAAGACCTCTACACGCAAGGAAAGTTGTGGTTGTGTATTGTGGAAAGCCCCTGATTGGGGTATCGGTGAGGCCTGAGGATACATCTTGGACGATGTGACAGTGAATGATGCGGAGTACTTTGGTTTGATTAATGGTCTCACCATGGCTTTGGATAGAGACATCTTGGATCTAGTGGTTGTTGGTGATTCCAGGATTGTGATCCAGCAAGCCCAAGGTCTGATCAACTACAACCAACCGAATCTTCAAACCAAGCTAAGTGCATTCCATTCCTTGGAACCTAGATTCTCTTCGCTCAAGTTGGTTCATGTTAAACGAGACTTAAACCAAGCTGCTGACTATCTTACATCAAAGGCTTTGATCCAAGGAGAATCCTGGAAGGTCAAAGACCCTGTGGAACTGGCTCACATGAAACATGTTTCCAAGATCCCAGAGAAGTTGATCAAGCCTGTTGAGACCCAAGGATCAAGGGTTGCCCTAGGCAACAGAAGCAGTTTGGATGAAGATGCTAAGGTTGAACCAAGCTCGGAGTCTGATGTGGCAAAGTTCAGAGCAACTCTTTCTGCCCAGTGTACAGTGGCGAGCCCCTGACGGAGTCAGTAACACCCAGAATCAAGTTCCGGGGGCATGTGTTACCTTGTGTATCCTCTGAGCCGTTTGATCTTGGGGTTTATCGTTGACGTCGTCTCCAGTATGGACCTTGAACGTTGACCTTGAATCAGACTCCTCCGTTTCAAAAACTTGAATCGGGATTCAGGAACAAGCGTCGAAGTACTTGGTGTAGTCCTCCTCTCCAGCAATAACCTAACAAATACAAAGTGAGTTCTTTCTATACAACACAACACGCAGCCGCTGCTTATTCTTATAGACCCTTCAGCGGGGGTCTGAAACCGGTTTCAAATAGGCTGAATCAAGGAACCGGTATACCCTGCGCCTAACGTTCGCGCACCACCTTCTAACGAAGGAAAAGTAGTTAATCACACTCAATATAATCCGCTTTCAATACAGTCTTGCTTTCAACCAATGGGGTGACTGTTAACTAACCACCACCAGCACTCGTTCTTAACATGAAATGGATAACCCGCCCATTTCGCAACACACTCAACGGGGTCCAACTAGGAAATGGAATACACTGGATCACCTCAAACGCTAGCGCGAATGATCCCCAGTGTATATGGACTTAATACTGTGTGGAGCCTCGCATTATTTGTTCGAGGAACAGCGGACCCGTTTCCTAATTTAACTTGCGCCTTAGGGGTTAAAGAACCTCTCTGTTAAAATCTCTTAGAATATCGCTAATCTGTCAATACAAATCTTCATATGTTTGCTTCAAATTCTTCTGTGCTCTTCCGTGTTCTTCTGGTCGCTCGTGCGTTTGGGATTTGACTTGGTTTCAGTATGGTGACGCAATGGCGTAATCATCATTGTGGATACATTCTCCCAGGTTCAACCACACATCCATGTAGCTTGGTACTTGAACTTAACTTTCCGATTCAGGGCTGAAACGACGTCCAGGTCTGAAACGGAGGACCCTGAAACGAAAGTTATTCCATACAAACTCCAAGTCATTTCAGATACTTGGGTTCCCTTTCAGGGTTGAATCCCGATTCAGAGTCTGGATCAGGCATATTGAGACTTCCACGTGACTCTCAGGTCTGTTTCACTCCGGGTGCACGATATCTGCATGCACATAGCTAAAGCGAGGCGGGACGTTGCATGCAATACGTTCGCATGGACGTTTTGGACTCCATTTGGTCAACCCGCTTAAGGACGTGGTGCGGACCTGGACGTAGCGCATGCGTTCAGGGAATGCACGTCCTGAATCGCATACTTCCAGGTCCTAGAGCCCATCTTCAGCTTGTGCAGCCTCGTTCCGGCGGAGTTAGTCCAGATTTCACGTCAACTTCATGCCGCATAATAAATAGATCCAGATCCACGTGAACAAATCATTCTCCAGTCCAAGGTTCAGGGCAGCCGCTCAGCGTTCAGGGTACAAACCCGTTTCAGCTTCGTCACATTCCATCGCATTGGGTTTCTTCTTCCTGGACAGGAGCTCAGAGCTCTGGGGTCCAGTGACCAGTGACAAATTTGGTTCAGACAGGATCCATTGCCTCAATGCCAAGAACGTGATTCTCCAGGACGAACAAGGTCGACAAGTGGAGCCAGGCTCCTCAAAACCCTATTCAGTTGAAATTCGGTTCGGATCCCACAAGGGCGACCGTATCGCCCAGGGCGTCGCAATCAGACATTATGGGTCATACCATGTCACGCTATGTCCTGTATGTCCTGTACAGGCGACTCATGATTGCCTATACATTAGAGCAAGATGGATTGCAGAAGGGAGACAGTTGAACCTATACCTCACGTCGATATTAAGGACGAAGACTATCAAGAAGGCCACAGTGGCTAATACTATCAAAACGGCGGCTCCAATGCTAGGACTGTCCCGCGGCAACTACTCCACACACTCCCTCAGAATCGGCGGAGGCCTGCACCCTACTAGCCGCCGGCAAAAGCGACCTGGCCATCCGGCTAATGGGAAGATGGTCCAGGTGGTGTTTCACAGTGTACACCAGACTACGACCCGGAATGATCCGGGATGCGGCAAGCAGCATGATCAAGACCTCTTTCTGGGACCGACACGAACCAAGCTTCGTATTGCTCGAGGGGAAACTCCAGCGAGTCTAACTCAAGAGTTAATCAAGTCAACTTGCCCCACAGCATGATACACGAAGGAGGAAATGCCTAATATCATTTGCTCTTGACCAAATCAGACTGGAAAAGGTGTACATGGTCGATGGTCATCCGACACATTTCAACGGTACACAAGGTACACAGACGCTGTGGACAAACAGATAGCGGAATTAATGACTCCCAGAAGCAGTTGATGTTCATCCAACACCAAACAGTACGTGGTCTATGGTATTCACACCGTGCAACAGCGTGCCATATTCTGCCCCGGTTTTGATGGTCAATACACTGCTTCTGAATTCCCCACACTATTGTCAACATTCAATATGCTTCAAGTAAATCTAGGGGAAAATGTTATTGTTTGTGTCTTTTGTGCCGAGATCTCCAACGCCTGTCACTACTCTGGAAACATTTTCTCATTCAAGTCTTCGACAGCTCAAACGCTTCCTGAACTGATGATGGCGGCATTGGTGTGGACTGTTCTGCTACATTGCGGCATTATTCTGATGGCCCACGTACCGATGCTGATGAGCCAGAGATTTCTCGACCGACCAGAGTACCAACCCCAAGTGTGGTTTTGCGCCAAGAAGCTGATGAAGGAGTCGATTTCATATTTCATTTTAGCTGTTGAGAGTGTGGCCTGCACGGGTCTGCTAGTACAGCACACGTCACTGATGGACAAGTACTTCCGGTACAAGCTGCACTTCTATCTTGGCGATCTCTGCTCAATCACGTACACTGCGGGTATCACCCATGTGTGTAGTGGGTTGTGGGCATGTAGCCTCATACAGCCTGTTGCAGTGGGCACGGTATGGACGATCGATAGCCGGCAGGGTTGCGGCTACCAAGCCATTCGAGTGAATGGCTGGACGATGTTCTCTGAATGCCCGAGCTGGCTTTTAGTCTAGTCTATCGTTGTAGGCACGGCAGTCTTAGTTTGGTTCGGTTTCGCTTAGGCAATACAATTGGCAGAAGTGTTCCGGGAGTGCCAGCTCCCCCAGTGTGTGTTGTCTTTCCGAAACCCACTACAAAATGACCCGAAGAATTTATTATCAAGAGACTTGCCAAGGTCATGAACGATGTCTAGCACTCAAGGATAAAGCTCCCGTGAAGGATTCTTCCGATAAAAAGCGGTCTAGCAAACGGGTGAATTCCTTGCGGAAGAATTCAGCGGAACACCGTGATGCAACAAAGTTGTTGCCGTATCCGAAAGCAAGTTTTTGGTACTCTTACGTGTTGATGTTGCGCGATTGTCTTCTTGTAGCTCTTGCAGGAGGATACATTCACGTGGTGTCCTGGTATCGCATTTCTGACCGGGGAACTGTGGTGATTATGGGGTTTACAGCCGCAAGCGTTCTTCTGAAACTTGCTCTCCAGGAGGTGGCAAGGTCATACGTTCTTAACAACGGCATTCGTAGCATCCGCACAATGTGCGTGCTTGTGGGTGTGCCTACAGTTCTGATTGACACTCAAGCGCGGATTGTATTACTCGGCACACAGACAAGCACGTTTCTGGTGGTAGGAACGTTCGCCATGACGATCGCTGAGGTTTGTCTACGCGCTGGGAAAGCAGCGTTTGTTTGGACAATCCACCGACGAGTCAACGTTGTTCGACAACAGATGAGAGAACTCATACAGCGTACCGGGGCCACGAATTCTGAAAATGGGCTATCGGCTTCGTTGTCAGCTCTATGCTTAGAATTTGAGCTCTGGCGTCGACAAGTTCTTTCATATCACACTGCAGAGATCACTGCTGATATGTACGCCGAGTGCATTGCAATCGGATGCTCGCAGTCGATTGTGTCTTGGTATGTCGGCCACGCTCGGTATCCGGGACTTCAGCCTGTGGCAAGTAGCGGGTTCTCCGAGATCGATTTTGGGCGTTGGCGAATGAATCAAATTATCCTGTTGGGGTTCCAATGCGTAGTTGAAGTGTTCGTAGACTACATTTGCATCGTGATGGAGATGGCGGCCGAGATCGGATCAAAGGTCTCAATGTCTTTTTGTACATGCTTTACATGACCATGGCCGTCCTCAACATCAGCATTTCCTCCACCGTTTATCTTTGCTGATTTCGTGTAGAGTCAATTCCGCACTTGAGAGCGAAAGCAAAAGTGAGATTGAATCCTTTAGCCAAACCTACTCTATCTTGATGCCCTCAGGGCCAGTCGTTGGCGGTAGATGCGCAAACCACAGGTTGCGCATTCGCTTCTCCGACGGCAACTTCTTCGGCACCGCGAGCAACTGGCGAGTCCGGTCAGGCACGGCTCAACATGGCTGGCGTTCGGCAAAGCTCTGCATTGCTTGGACATCCTTGGATCTGCTACACCGCCCTCCAAGAGCTGCAGGGCGTCGCCAGGTTTACCGCCGTGCCACGCGCTGCTCCTGCCAGCTAGGCGTGTCCGGCCGTACGGCGCTGGGCAAGAATGGCAGCAAGTGCCGTCTTCAACGCGGCGCTGCCGCTGCTGCCGACGTATTCGTTGACCTTGACAGGCACCTCTGCAGCCATCACGCTTAACGATTCCCACGAGTCCTCTTCATCTTGAAGTCCGACCCACGACACCAACAGCTGCCACTCATTGCGCGACTTGGTAAACCGGTGTTTCTTGAACTGCTCGATTTCTAACACCATTCCTTGGTTACCAACGTGCGCGATTAATTCCTCGGTGACATCCAGGCTTGAGTCAGCAAAGAACTTGAGCCGGGAACCGTGAACATTGTAGAGCTTGTTAGTGACAAGGTGGCGCACCATGAACGAGTGCGGCAGTGCCTCAGTCACCTCGAAAGGTCCGACCCAGCGGACCAACAGCTTGTTGTTCGACAAACGGCTGTCAATTCGCGACCAGAGCACAAAGTCGCCCTCAGTGAAGTTGCACTGAGTACCGGGTGACTTGTCCTTGTTCCGGCGTCTGCGGGAGTCCTTGGTCTCCACCACCTCGCGATGCATGGCATGCAGCGACTCACGCAGGTCGTCGACGTTATCCCGCTGGGCTGCTGTATCCAGAACCAGGTTCTTCTTGGGCCGCGACACCACGATGGATGCAAGCGGGCTCTGGGGCGGTAGTAGCGTAAATAGCTCGCTTGGGGTACGGTTGTTAAGGCTTGGCACCACCGTGTGGTTCAGATTGGATTGTACCAATGGCAGCAAATATCCCCCACTCGCGCGTGTCAAGCTGGAACTCCATCAACATAACGCGCACCACTTGGAGGATGTCCCGGTTAATGCGCTCCACCGAGCCATTAATCCAGGGCGAGTAGGCCACCACGAACTGTTGTTCAATAGATAGGCGCTGACAAAGCTCGTTGACCACCAGGTTCTTGAAGTGAGAACCCGTATCAGACATTAGCACATCAGGCGTACCAAATCGCTTGCTCCAGTCCAGTAGCGCCTGCACCGCGACTTCGCTGGTCGGTGAGTCACATGCAATCAATTCACTGAAGTGTGTGAGCCCATCCTTCAGCACCAGCACGTAGAGCGTCGTACCCATGCTGTCCCCATGTACAGGAAGTCGTAGTGCAGGATTTCGTTGCGCCTTGTCGCCTGGAATGTTGGACCCCAGGGACGCGGAATGATGTTGCCGCCTTTCGTGTGCTTACAAAGCAGACACCGACTCAGAAACTGCCGACACAGCTTCGAGAGTTCGCGAACAAAGAAAACTTGCTGGATGGTGTGTACCATCGGTTCCAGACCGCGATGGCCTTGGGTCCCACAATGGGACACGATCATCACTCGACGCAGCAGATCCTTGGCTCGCTCAGGGAGCCACAGCTTTCCGTCCACAACCAAAAGTTGCTCATTGTTGAGCGTTGCTCCTGCAGGTTTTGCTCGCTGGTACTCCGTCTGCGCGCGCCGGACCTCATCGAGCGTCGGGAAGACGAATCCATCCATCCGTGGCCGCAGCTGATCGTGCTCGCCGGACGAGGCCTCCGTGTCTGCCCGAGTACTGCTACGAGTTATGGCCTTGCAGCGTGTGACAGCCACACCCTCTCCGGAGGGGAACAGCCCCATCGTGAGAGTAGATCGGGCCAGACGTTCTGGTCCCCATCGAGTGCTCGATCACGTACGGTAGCCCGGCAAGTGCCAGGGCCCAACGCTGTAGTCGGCCCCGGATGTGGCGCTTCAACTCCACCGAAGGATCGAAGATATAAATCAGATTCTTGTGGTCGCAGAACAGGCGGAATCCGCGACGACGAAGCAACAGGTACTCCAAATGCACGCATGCCCACATAATCGGGAATGCCTCTTTATCAATGATGGCCCAGTTCTTGGAAGCTCCCGAGAAAATACCGCTCTTGCACACCAGTAACTGATGGGCTTGTTCCCAGGGCGCCAAGTCATCGTCCCATTGAGCGACCTGCGTGACAATCAGGCCCCAACCAGCTTCGGAGGCGTCAGAGAAGACGCAGACTGCACTGTCGTCGCTTGGAAACGCGAGAGGCTGAGAGGATGCGATCAATGCCTTGATCGCCTCGAAAGCTGCAGTCTCATCCTCTGTCCACTCCAGATTGACACCAGCAGCGAGTCGGCGGGTGCGGCCCACCGTGGAGAGCACCGACTCCAGCTTCTCATGCAGCGGCTTCGCCATGCGTGCATAGTCAATAAGTGTGTCCCGTAGCCATCCAGCAGCACACAAGAACTGTTGCAGGTCCGCGCCCGTTACAGGTAGTGGCAGCGTCGCGAGCGCACGGAGGCGTGCCGGATTATGGGAAATACCGTCACCACTGATCATCCGGCCGCACCACATGGCTTCCTTCTTGAACAAACAGCTCTTGATGACGCTCAGACGCAGGCCATAGGAGCGAACTCGCTCAAAGAAACCACCGAGCGCGTCCAGAAGAGCTTGTGCTGACTTGGCGTGCACGAGGATGTCGTCAATCCACAGCAGGAGGCTAGTGTACAGCATGTCCGCGAAAATTTTCTGCATTTGGTTCTGGAAATGAACCGACGAGTCCATTGCCCCCTGGGGCACCCTCGTAGGCGAATAAACCGTGTCTTCCGAGATAAAACTCATCAGCTCCTGGCTGACCTCGGCCAGCGGGAACTGGAAGAAACCCTTGGGCAGGTCAAATGTCGAAAATCCATAGGCTCCCTCAACAGCATGCGTGATAGTGTCAATGTTGGGCGCAGCGCCTGCGATCGGAATGGTCTGATGGTTCACCGGGCGATAGTCAATCGTCATACGGAACTCCATCTTGCGCCCAGGCTTGGCCACTGGAACCACCGCGCATGCCCATCGGCTGTGGTTGTTCTTGCGGATGTATCCTAGGTCTTCTAGGCGCTGTAGTTCTTTACGCAGAAATTCGCGCTGGGCAGGTGCATACTTGCGCGGCTTTGCCCGGAACGGAACGGCGTCAGACTTCAGCGTCACAGTTAGCGGTTCCACACTGGCTGGCGGGTCATCACCCACGTCAATGGCGAAAATATCTTGGTACTCAAACACCAGTCGACGCAGCTCCTCGTACAGACTCGGGTCAAAACCCTCCTGCAGCACAGCGCACAGCATAACGTCCAGACGCGCCGCCACATCGGTGTCCACTGCAGGCACCTCAGGCTCGAACGGGTCGTCATCGG
Organism: Phytophthora boehmeriae; assembly: GCA_011947355.1. Lineage (NCBI taxonomy): Eukaryota > Oomycota > Peronosporomycetes > Peronosporales > Peronosporaceae > Phytophthora > Phytophthora boehmeriae. The sequence goes on along the minus strand of JAAVTJ010000265.1, from coordinate 546,003 downwards.
ACACCTCGTCCACACCGGCGAGCTGCTCAAGTTGTCGATGCACGTCGATGCCGAGCGACTTAAGCGTCTCGTCGCCGAGCAAAAATTCCGTCTCGCCACCACCCATTACCAGACATGCGACATCTGCAACACGTACTATACCCGCTGCGGTCTGCAGGTGCAGATTCACCACCACCTCATGCGTGCACTCCACCTGGCCACCACCGGCCACAGTTGCCACAATAGGGTTAGACAGCACAGTCAGTCGGACGTCGCTGCCCAACTCCGTCAGCTCGTCGACCAGATCCTGAGGGATAACACTCCGGTCAGAGCCCGAGTCGGCGCAATACGGGGCGGTCACCAACCCATTCACGAGTACCTCGCCAGTCTTTAAGTCCTGGTGCTGGTCATTGCGGACTGCCTTGGACCGTAACTTGGCTCCGTCCCTTCGAGAACGCATTCTTTCCAGCGCCTGGCGTCGGTCATCCTCCGAGGCCGTGGGGCACTCGCGCAACCAGTGCGCGCCTCCACAATGAAGGCAGCCTTCGGCTGGCGGGCTGGCGCTCTTGCTTCGTGCCGCTGACACGCTGGCGTCTCCTTCGGCTTCTCGTGGTCGCCACCACCGCGCTGCTCGCGATCTCTGCGGGGCTTAACGTCCTTAATCGAAGGCTTGCGGTCACCGCTCTTGTCCGCCTTCTGCTTGTATTCCATACTCAGCACGTGGTACTTGTGCTGCGTCCGCGCGCGATCCTTAATGATACGGAACAGCTCGAAGTCGTTCTTCTTAGCCGAGCGTCGCTCGTACTTCACATAACGCTGCACGTCATCACGCAAGACCTGCGGCTCCAGGTTGTCCAGCAGGATCTTGCAGCGCAGCTTCATGCGGTCTTCGAACATGCTGTCGCTTGGAAGACCCACAGCCAGCAGGCGACCGAAGCCGTGCTGCTCGATAAGGTCCGAGAAATCGCGGTAGTACTTCAGGACACGGGCGTCAATGTCGACCTCCCTCAAATCCATCTTGAGGTTCTTACGAAAGAACCCATCCAAATCTGGGACAAACTCGTTCATGACGTTGTTGGTGCGGTCGCAGATCAGCTTGCCGAGCTGGTCTTCCGTCACTTCCTCCACCGTAGTCTGCAGTTCGTAGAGGCTCACCACCTCGAGCAGCTTCGGGTCAAACGAGTCCTTCACGGAGGCGAGCGCTTTCGCCAGCGACTCGCCACTGTCCGCACAGCGCTGGCGCATACGAGACTCGTACTGCGATCTCGCCTTGCGCCACTTGACAATTGCTGCCTGGCTCCAGTCCTCGAGCTTCGGGGCCTGGATGAACTCGAACACGGGCTGGCTGACGGCCATGACGACGTCACCGCCCGCGTCGCGTTGCGTCGTGCCAGACATTGCGGTCTTGGGCTGCTAAAGTTAACTTTGTAGTCAATTCCGCACTTGAGAGCGAAAGCAAAAGTGAGATTGAATCCTTTAGCCAAACCTACTCTATCTTGATGCCCTCAGGGTCAGTCGTTGGCGGTAGATGCGCAAACCACAGGTTGCGCATTCGCTTCTCCGACGGCAACTTCTTCGGCACCGCGAGCAACTGGCGAGTCCGGTCAGGCACGGCTCAACATGGCTGGCGTTCGGCAAAGCTCTGCATTGCTTGGACATCCTTGGGTCTGCTACATTTCGTGGCAATAATGCCGCATACTAGCGAGATACAAATTATCTTCTCTACACCCGAAACATTTTTGTTTTTTGCGTGAAAATGGGGCAATATAGTAAGAAGACGGAGATCTGCTTCTGAGACCCTTGTGGTGCACAACATCCAGCAGTACAACACATTGCTGAAAGCCACAGACGGATACGAGAGTTTGGAAAGGAACTGCGGCGCAAGGATGGCGTGCGTATCTACAGAGAGAGGCCCCGACACAACGGACTCCCCACAACGCCGTTGCTGCTGCTGCTGGGCACAGTGGAAGTAACACTGAACGACGTCATGTACGAAGCAGTTGCAACGACCGACGAAGCGATCTGGATCAAGTCGACTTACACCAAGGGCGGAGTGATCGACAGCAAGGTGCTGCACGAACTGGTGCAGCCGACCCATTCCACCACGTCAGTGTCACGTGACGGCTCTGTAATAACCAACGGGACGATGTGTCATAGGACACCACGGGCATTGCTCACACAGTTAAGCGTGAACGCATCGGATACAATGTCTCGCACTACGTGGCTTTTGCACAGATCCCAGGCTTGGAAGACACACACGGCATTGAGCGCGGCAACATGTCGGTGTACTCACTGTACCGTCAAAAGACCCCGACAACGGTCGAGTGCTACGTGCGAAGCTTCTTCGATTTCCACACTCAAAATGAGATGGTCAACACCATGGCTCTTCATGCCACTGCTGCTCTGTGGTTGTCATTCAGTCGGAAGCGAGCGTGTGCAACGCTAAAGAAGTTGGTGTGGCGCATGCGCAAGAGTTCAGGCTGCACAACTTCATTGTCTTTGAGCGACGACCACCCGTCCGTCGTACAACAAACGCCGGCACCCAGTCGGAATTAGTGTGCTATCTGTCCGAACAAGCTACAAGACCTGCAAGAGCTGCTTACGGCGAGTGTGCACTCGATGCTGTTCCAAGCAGCTCGTATGTATCGTGGCTCCAAACCGACGAACTGTCTTGGAGAAGAAGCACAGCTTCTGCCCCACGTGCCTCACAGACGTGACTACCAGCCAGCAGTGACGCCCTTGCAGTCGCACGCGAAGAGCTCGCTAGCTCTAAAGTGTATCAAGAAGCATGTGCGGCTAAGGCTCAAGAGATGGCACGAGAATCCAAGTCCAGCTTTACGAGGAGTGCTGTGTCACGCCGCAGTCGGATGACCAGACGGAGTCACACGAATCGCGGCAGCTCCAGGGCGTGAATGTGGCACGTTGCTTTTCATGGACTCATCACTTAACATGCCATTATAACATACAATGAACAACTCATGGGCAACGAAACTGTGAACTTTGCTGACCTTCTCCACATGCTTGTCAAAGGCTACGCGCCATCAATTATCTGGTTAACATGTAGTGCGATCAACTGCAAACTCAATCCACTGGAGGTCAACATCAAGATTCGTAGACTTACGCCAGCAGCCTTACAGCAAACACCGCACGTTTGGCCACTAAGATCAGCGGGGCCATCAGTCTCCCATACACAGCAGCAGTTCACCTTTCACCGAGTTAGCTTCCGCTGTTTGATATGTTTTGCTGCTTTGCCTTCATCCACGCCTCTCTTCTTCGTAATAGTTCCGACCTCGACAAACAGAACCAGCTTGCCGGCACCGGTTTCCCTCACGCCAACGCCCGCATCCTTCGCTCCCATCAGCTCCCCGAACTCTTGCACCCCTCCACCGCTCGAAATGCGGTAAAAGTCGGCATGTTGCAAATTGACTTGCTTCAAATACTCGGAAGCCGACATCAGCTTAGACTTCTCGCCGGGTGCTTGGGATGATGCCATCGTCGTAACGCCTGCCTGTGCCGCCTGCATATCGGTTGACCACTTCTTCATACTGTCAGTCGTAAAGTAGTGCTGCTGAAGTGCTTGGACCGTCACCAAGTGGATGCTCGTCTTCTCCGGCACACGCTCTAGAATTTGTTTCAACGTACTCAAGTCCAAGGCGTCGTGATCGTCGGATTCGCCGGAAAGAAAGAGTTCTCCTTCCACTGCTTGTGGAGGAACCTCACGGCCCTCACGTTCATCGGAAGGAGACGACGTCTCGCCATCTTTCTTGTTCGAAGGAACCATAAAATCAACCTGGTCCTGATCGGCGACACGGATCATATTCGCAAACACGGCATCGCCGTCCCTCCAACACTCCAAGAACTCCGCCGGCCACTCTGTGTTTGGCATCGACAAAAAGGGGATCACCGTCTCCTGCTTCAGCTGGTTGGGGAGATGTTTGACGCAGTTGACGTCGTCTTCAACTCCCAGTTCGTACAGCAGTCTGCCTAGAAAGTCCGGGAACTTCACTCCATAATAGCCCCTCGGTGGCTTGCAAGGACGACTGCGGCTGCCACTAAAGCTTCCAGCGGCATACCGTGGTTGGGTGTCTGCCTGGTACAATAGCGTTGGTATGGCGCATTGAGCTCTCGCCACTCATTGAAGTCTCGCCACACATTGTATGCCGATTGTTGCAGTGGGCGCACCGTGGTGTTTGCTGCGTTTTCCCCATCGGCAGGAAGGCAATGATCGCTCATCAACGTTAGGTGCAGCAGCATGTCTTCCTGTGGCAATGGGAATTTGCAACAGAAGCTCCATGGCTCCCTGCCCGTCCACAACCATCCCAGCGTTTTGCTCCCAGGAACCACTTTGGACATTCCCGTCGCATTCGGATCCAGAACATCCGGAACGTCTAGAACCAACGTGAAAGGTGTCCTCTCCTCCAGGCATCCGTAGTGCCCATCGATCAAATTCGCACCGTCGGTGCGTTTATAACTGGAGCCCAACAGCATGCAGAACTGGCCCAGCTCGAATTCACCTTCCGCTGACCGTTCTCTCAGTTGTCGAAATACATCCACCAACGCTTTCGTCATGTCAGTCAAATACTCCAGTCGATCTTTTCCACTGCATTCAAATGGGTTCTGCGTCATGTAAAGCTCTGCGTGACGAGCAAACAGAGGCCTACTATGCTTGATGATCCACAAGAACGAGGGATCCAAGCTCATACTGGTCTGAAAAGCAGGAAGTGATGGAACCACCTCACACCACGGAATAGGTTCCCGGACGATGAAAACCCCTCGAGCTCTTACTGACGCTCACGAGATCGCGCGCTGTGCCATTTGTGGCACTGGCCACCGCGATAATACGGAAGGACCGGAACACGTTCCTCATCATTCGAGCCTGTTTCTTCAATTGTTTCCTTGCCTCACCTGTCCGATTGTAGACGCGTGGAAACTCGTCTAGGAAGAAAACGAAAGGCTTCTTCGTTTTCTTACGGCGGTCTTCAAGGGCCCTCTTTACGTCATATCTCCACGCTTCTAAACCAGAAATTTCGTTCATACCTCGAAGCGCTGCGACGATGAAGCTGTAAACATGTAGGGTTTGAGGACCGGTAAAATCTGCAACAGATCCTTTCTTGTCTCCCAACTTTATCGCATCTTTCTCAATGCATGCTGTGAACGTTGCTGTGCGAGCTTCGAAGGCATCATACACAGACCGCTGCCGGTGCTTCTGGCTGGCACATAGCACGTGGAAGACATCGCACTGCCCAGTGGCCTGCAGGTTGAACGCCATCTGCGTCTTGCCAGCACCCGACGAGTTCTCCACTACGATGAATGGCGTCGCTACGGGCTCATACTTTGTCCTCTGCATCGTCTTGATGATTTCGACCAGCTTGTTCACTTCCGTAGAGTCTTTGAGCCTCTTAGCCACTTCCTCATAGTGCACTAACTCTTCGGATGCACCAATTGCGATCGACAACGCCGTGGGAAGCCTCACCAACACGTGTACAGGGACTTTTCCAGCTTTAACATCGTCCTTCGTGAGTTGGAACCGCACGTCTTCCTCCGATAAGCCATCCAAGCTGAGTGGCGTTCCCGCACTGTCCAACGGCGTCAGGTCTTTGGTGTCACTTACGCCTTCCTTCACTTGTATCTCCGTCAGCCACGCGCCGCCCTTCTTCGCCAGGAAGAGCTGTATCTTGTCTGCTCGCCCAGTATACTTCAGTTTCTCTGCAATGAATTCTTTCAGGTCCCCCACCGACTCACTCTCGTCGATGTCCACAGGGAACACGCTTCCCCACTCGCCAGCGATGACACAGTTGAGAGTCATCATCTTTCCTCCAGGCGGCGAATTCTCGACTGAGAGACAAAGAACTTTTCGTGGATGCATGCAAAGTGAAGTATTGTGTTGTGTAGTTTCATCAAGATCCATCCATCGACACACTGATGTTTTGACCGAGACCACTGTCATTTCTAGAATCTACCGACTGGGGTAAGATGTCGACGCTGCAACTAGTTTGCGTGCAAACTGGGGTGACAGGAAACGAATTTGTCGTCGTAGTCGATGAGAACGCGTCGGGGGACACTCTGAAGACTGAGATTAAAAGGCAGAACGCAAACACGTGGAAGCATAGCGCTGCTCGTGACCTGCACTGTTCCTGTCGAAGAAGAGTGACACATGGTTACCAAGTGGTGACCTTGCTGTAGCGCAACTGACATCAGGGGACCACCCGAGGTCGATTCAAAAGAAAATACTTTTCCGCAGATGGTAAAATTGGTGGTGGCGTGTGTTCTAGTTGGCCCAAACCAGTTGGAGCTCCACGCGAATTGCCACTGCTTCCACTGATGGATGTGACACCGTCGATTAAGAATGTGCTAGATTGTCAAAAACCTACGTCGAGACAAACTCACGTGTTCGTGATGGTTTCACGAACGCAGACATTAGTTTCTTCCACTCCAGTCCACAACCTTGTTGTTGATGGTGTTCATCTATCGATCACACCAAGTATGGATTTGAATCCGCCAAGACTGGTCGCGTTTTGGAGAGCATTTAAGAAAGACACGACCAAGATTGATGCCGACGAAGTGTTGGTTGGAATTGCCAGACGAAACTTTCCTACTTGGTAGAGAGTATCTCGGCTCTCATATCTACATTCGCCACTGCTACGACGAACTCCTGACACGGTGCTGGGTGGCGATTCGTGATGACGCAGTGAACACGCCGAATCTCGTGATTCTCGACTATAAGACCGAGCTTTTCTTGCATGTCGTAACTTCACTGATCATTAAACGGCAGAGTTCTTATCATCATTTTGGGCTCGAAAACACATATATTTAGAAGGCCTTGGCATTCCAAGACTACTCCTGCCCGCTACAACAGCAGTGTATCAAATGCCTCAACAACGATGGTCTTGTCAATTAATTTTCTTGACATGGATGCATATTTTCTGTCGTTGAATATTGACGTCCACGCTGCTCAAGTCAGCGGTAAGAAGCACACGAATGCGGCAGTGAGGAGGTCACACCTTGGACAAGTCGACATGGCCATGCAGTTGCAGCGTTAGACTTCAGCGACAACTATATGCGGAAACAGGGCAGCGAGCTTGGTTATTTGTGCTAGGCGGTGACTCAAGCGTTCAAGGAACACAAGACCTGAGAGCATACCCCGGTGGTGGATCAATGAGGAACGATGTGTGGAGTACGACCGGTCCATCGTGGAACGTGCAGCTGAATATTGTTAAGACCACGAAATGGGGTGATCCACTGCCGCAGATCGTGTCCAACGTGACGTGGCTTCAGACTTACAACGGCAAACTCCCTCCTCGTGGGGTCACGTTTTCGCAATGGATAGCTTGTGCTGCTGCTGCCTGGGCTATTAGTCCGCCCACAGGGTGTGTTGGATGTGTGTGATTTGTAGTGTTGACCACCCAAGAGTGTAATTACAACACGTGCCTTTTACGAATACATAGAGTATTACAGGGTTTTGCTCTTTATTAAGACGTCCAAACCCCTTAAGAAGAGTCTTCCGAAATGGCTACAAAAATAGCAAGCCCTGATTTACGTTATTCCTGGGCCACAGTGAAGACGGTTTTTGCTATTTAATAAAACGTCCCCTGACTGTAATGGCCGCCTGTTTGTAGATGGAGTGTCAACCTCCACGTTCACCAGATTGCAATGTTCTTGATTTGGTTTTTTCAACTCCATTCAGGCGTTGCAATATGGCTGCCATCGTCGGGTGGCTTCCCGACAGTGTCGTGGCCATCAGCGTGCATTCCGTGTTGGTGAACGTGTCAACGATGGCGTTCAATTTCTTCTTGGGCATCTCAGTTGCAGCCAATGTTCTGGTTGGCAACTACTCGGGCAGCAACCAGCCGCATCACGCCAAGATGGCGTCGACCCTGGGTATGCTGCTGTCTGTTTCCGTTTCAGCAGTGCTGGCCGTCATCATCATCGCCACGCGTCACTACATCCCTGAAGTGTTTATCAACGATGCCGTGTCGATCTCACTAACCGGCCACGCTCTGCTGTTCCTGATGCCGTACCAGATGTGCGACGCCTTGAACGCCGTGATGCAAGGAGTATTCCGCGGTACCGGTCGGTTGATGCTTGGAGCCTACATTAACCTGGTCGCGTACTTTGTCATCGGCTTACCCTGTGGCGTGTACTTGGCGTTCCGTATGGACTTGGGCGTCGAGGGCATGTGGCTCGGCCTCACTGTGGGCAGTTTCTTCGGCTGCGTCGTATCTCTCGTCAAGATTTTAGAGACCAACTGGAAAGGGATGGCCGACGCCGCGCGTGTGCGCACAAGCTAAGTGGCGACTTCTGTCGCCAATTGACTGTTTTCTTTTTGCTAGGAGGGGACCCCGTGGTTGATCTCCTACTGCCATGCGGCACTCTCGCTGCCTGCTTCATATTCGTCGTAGCATCCTATGAGTTGAGCGCATGTGCGTTTAGCATGACCAAATATGAATGCCCCTTTGCATTGCACATTGTGTTGGTGTCAGCAGTAAGAACAAAAATGAATCTACTGCCTTGACTGGTACAGTTTATAAAATGACGATCTTCCGATTTTCTTTGCGTTATTCCGCCGGGTCTTGGGCCACGTCGCTCACGTATTCCGGTTGCAGGTCGTCTGACAAAGACGACCTTCCGCAACTAGAAGCATGATGGTGCAACGCGGCAGTGTCGTTCTCTTTCGCCACTATCACTTCTACCTCTCGAACGACACCCCTCTGCAAGCACATCACGTCAATATGGCACTGGACCTGCGGTACTTGGAGACGGCGTTCACGTGTTTTTCTCGCCATCCACGCTTCGGCCGTGGGTTTCGATTGCCGAGCTCCGCGAGATTTACGGTGGCAATGTCCAGCACTTCCTGCTCGGCTGCAAGCTGATGAAGGCAAGTGGGAAGGCAAGTGGGATGCCGCGTGTTTCCCAGAGGATGCGTCTCCAGCCAACTGACCGGGTCCGCCTACGCGATGCCATATTCTACACAGATCTACACAAGGCAATTTACGCGCGAGCGTTCGACAAGACGCTGTCCTTAGTGGAAGGAGGATCACGTGCCTTGAGGAAGGGACGTCTTCATATCACCGGCCACAATGACCCAGAGCCTTCTCAGCCACATGCTGACTACGAACGCGACGTAAGGTCATGTGTTGGCGACAACAGAGATCAAGCGTTCGAGGACTTTTGCGCGCTGTATGTCGTCGAGGTGGCGAGCGAAGAGTCCGTGAGTGGGAATCCGAGACCCAATCTCGTGCTCAAGGCGGGGGTTGGAAGGGATAGGGTCAAACGACGGCTTCTAGATTTGCCAAGCACTTATGGCGGCTACGGAGGGCTACGTCTCATGTGGATTTTGCGAGTCGATGTAAGATGGGCGCCACACGCGGAGAAGCTTCTATTCAAGCTGCTGGATGCAGTTGCTTTAGGTAGCACTATGTCACAAGTTGCCGGCGAAGGCCCTCGCCACCACGAACAAGCAACTTACAGACTTTGCCATCTTCAGCTTGTTCGATGCTGCTGTTGGATTGTGACAGCAGCGTTTCCGCTCGGCAAACCGGTGGTCATGCAGCATCGTTGTACTCCATTTGCCGCGTCACGTGCCGAGGAGGAGTTGGTGCGGACCTGTCCACCACCGCCAGTGACGCGGCAAATATGTTGTGAAGAGGGCTGTCCAACACCAGCTCAGTCGTCCAAGCGCTGTTATGCCCATGGAGGTGGGAAGCGCTGTAAGGTGTCTGAATGTAATAAGCAAGCGCGAACAAACAGCCTTTGCACGGGACACAAGGATTTGGCATGAATGGACCTGGTTGCATCAACCACATTGAAGTCGATCGATTATACATGTCATGAAGTTGATAGTTACTCCGTTCTACCGGTACTTACTCCCTTGCTTGTAACCACGGACTTGCTAGCAAATGAAATGCATGACACCGTTGCCTTTCAGGCAGCATCTTACAGTTTAGTGTGGGCAAGTCAAGCCCCTGTCCTTTCATATGTTCACCGTACTCCTTCAAACTGCAAACTCACACACCGGTTAGGTTCATCTAGCCTTCAGACGACAACCAGAAAAAAAAGTTTTGGTTTTTGCGGGCACGAATCTGCTCTCTATTTTTGTCGTCGTACCCCTTTAGATAGGACAAACGAGCTTCGCGTGTGCGCTGGTAGTAGCGCTTCTGCGAGCGCATCTTTAATGCGCTCCTTGTTCGCTTGGTATTGTTCGTGAGTACGCCATCTTACTATATTATTAACTTTATATTTCTCGCGATTATAAATAAGTAAGATTCGTGATTAATCTGGCTCATTGTTTAATACCTAATTCACCTCATTCAGCTGCATGTGTGGCGCAAGTACAAGAGTTGTTGGACTCTGCGGCGCGGCGATTTAAATTCTAGTTCTCGCGTGCGGAAAAGAAAGCCATCTTTTCGGCCAACGACATTCCTTCCGACCAGAAGTCTTCAAATTCGTCTTCATTTGGCTGAATCCACGCCTCTTCGATTGCTTTCTTCCGCGCTAAACGGGCTTGTAAGTTCAAGCAGCGCTTGTAGGGACGCTCCACAGACATGAAGCAAAGGCTTTGACCTTCGACGTCGCCAAACGTTGTCCGGAGATCAAAATCTGTTCCTGGTGCAAACCATGGATCACCCTTTTCCAGTACTTCGGCAGTGTTTGGCCTTTAAGCAGAATCTTGCACTGGTTGTCATCCAGTTTTTCGAACAACCACTTTCGCCGCAACGACTGATCAAAGACTTTCAAGCGGAACTCATTGCTGTCCTTGTCGTAGATGAAGCTGATCTGGAAGCGATCAAACGCGTGCTCCAGTGGCTTGAATAGCAACAATCCATTTTTCACATCATCGATGTCAGCGAAGCCCATCAGTTTATAAGAGAGGAACTCGTTTTTCCGACGAAACAAATGAGAGGCGATGACCAGCTCCGACGGAAGCGCCGTGTTAAGCAACATGCAGCGCAGCATTTTGTCCCCCATGTCGCACTGATACGTCTCGATCAGACTTGACTTGAAGCAATTGCTTCGTGCAGATGTCGACGTAGGCGCATCGATCAACGTATGATGCAAGAGAGATTCCTGGAGTTCAAGCAATCGGGGATCTGCGACCAAATGCTCCGGAACCACCACCAGCACGTGGACCTGTTTCTTCAGAGGAGCTGGTACAAAAACATCGCCGATCTCGTCCGCTGGGTCGATTTCATCGCTCAGCAGTTCCTTCACTTGCGCAGGGATGTCTCCACTTCGCATACTAATTACAGCAGGGTCATTCGACGCAAGCCAGTTGCTGCCGTTCTTCGCCAAGAAGAGCTGCAGTCTGTCTGCGTCGACATCCTTCAAGTCGTTTGACTTCTTCGTCTTGATCGCATCCTTCAGGTCCCCCACCGACTCACTCTCGTCGATGTCCACAGGGAACGCGCTTCCCCACTCGCCAACGATGACACAGTTGAGCTTCACCATCTTTCCTCCAGGCGGCAGATTCTCGAATGAGGGAAGACGAACTTTCTGTTTCTGCAGCGGGTCACTATTGGTCAAAAGTCAACAACAAGGGACTACAGATTCTGACCAATAGAAACTGGCTTCTCAAAGATGCAGCCCTACCCTTGACGGTAACTCTTCGGTTGGTTTGATTTCCGTGCAAGTGTTGTGCAGTTTCATCAAGATCCATCCATCGACACACTGATGTTTGACCAAGACCACTGTCATTTCTAGAATCTACCGACTGGGGTAAGATGTCGACGCTGCAACTGGTTTATCTTTATCAAGATTAATTGAAAATGCAATGTTGAGCCTCAATAGGATGTTACGATACGCTACGGCGTGTGATGCTGTCAGTCGACGGCAGGTTCCACTTCTTCTCTATGTCTTTGCGCTTCCACTCCATACACTTGCAAAACACCTTCTTGTTCTGAACAAAGACGGATGTTCGCATCTCCAAGCCATCACCCGACGTAACAAAGCCCTCTCTCAAGCGCAGCGAGATAAGTCGTGCGTATCCAGCATCCAACGCGCGTACGGTCAAATCGACCTATGGCATCGCAAACAACGTCAGAACAAGAAATATTCCCCTCGTGCTCCAAGGCTCATACCTCGTATCTGTTGCCGATTACAAAGCTTTCAGACGCGGATTCAACATAAATATTCATCACCGGTAGAGCAAACGTGCGCGCATCATACCACTCGTGCATTTCTGCGGAAAGAGCAAGACGATTGCTTGGGTCGTTGTCATACTTATTATAGCTTGCAAATTTCCGACAATGCTCTCTTGACATCAAATGACAGCTCTGCGCCTTCCCCACAGACCCGAACCACTCTTCGCTCTCGATACTTTGGTACCTCAATTCGTCAGTCGCCACGTCAACGACCGAGGTGGTGGTCGAGTAACTATCGTGACCTGAGGAGATACTGTATCATGTGGAACATAATGCCGGCTGTAGATGCGCCGAAGTTCGCTTAACCTTAACTCCCGAGGAACAGAGGCAACATTTGTTGACACCTCGTGGCCATTGAGTGGGGACGTTGACGTGATACATTCATCCTACAAATGCATTGTCGAACAACAGAGCATTCTCTCCTGTCAAACAGACAGTTAGTCCATCCAAGTAACATCGACAAGATGAGTAGCTTACTTGTCTCGAACAGACCGTGGATGCACAGCGTTTCGTCTTCATACCATAGTGCGTTATCCTTGTCCCCGGATCGTAGTAGCCAATGTATGATGCCGCCAGCCGGTACAGCCTGCAGCGAATCCCTTTCGTGGTCAACTCGTTGCGTCATCGTTAAGATCATATGTTAATTAAAAAAGCAGCATTAAGAGAATAACGCGGCATGTTTTCTTATTCTGTGAAGTTACTCCGACACAAGTTTGACTTCCATTGCAAATTGCTGTATCTTGCGCACGTTCAAGTAGCTTGGCAACGGCATCCTCTTGTGCTTCAAGTCGAGATACCTTTGGTATCGGAAACCAGTGAATCTGTCTGGTGGAAGCACGAAGTAAAGTCGCGGTGCTGCAGGATTTTCGAGAAGTTTTAAAACGTCCTGTAGACCAGCCTGCTTGCAGGGGTGCTTGTGTGCACCAGTAACCTGAAGCAATCCATCCGGCTTGATTATCGCATCCACCGACTTGTAATTTTCGCCGCTGGCCGTAGGTAGGTTGTTGTATCAGCAGCGATAACGTCATCGTCGCTAGAAAAACGACAGTTGGCCTTTCAGACAGCTGGATTGACATAACACCATCGCCGAGATCCCTCGTCACCGCGGAACTATCTTTCATCGCAACATCACCCTCTACATTCATAGCATCGTCAGCAGCCTCTACACTCATAGCATCATCATCAGCCTCGCCTTCGTCCGAGGCTCCTTCTGTGAGATATTCATCATCGTCATGTGCCTCACCGTTGTCGACCAGGCGCCGAATTCGAAACGTTCCACCTCGCGGCAGCACTGAATGCACATGTCCTTCAAACGGATGTCCACGGAGCACCGCAAGAGCGCCAATTCCCTTGTCACCGGGGTTAATAGCCAACTCAAAAGACTCGGGTGCCTCTTATATTAGATGCCAAGGTATTCCTCTGGTTGTAGTGACGCTTTCTGCGATGGACACATGCTAGAATGACATTCGCAATGAGAAACCCAATCGTTGGTGCTGGATGGACTGGTGGTATCAAAGCGTGTGACTCAGTTATTAACAGTTAATCCAGTGCACTTAACCAACATGGCATCTTTGCAGATGTTGCGGCTGCGAAGCCGGCACAATGGATGCCTTATCAAACAAAAAGAATGATTCGACAGCAAGTACCAATATTTGAACGGAATGTTGTCGAGCCATGTGTAAAGACTGCCATTTATTTCTCGTGATTCTTCTGTTTTTTTTTATTGTGGTTGGTGTCTAGGCCAAAGATTCTTAAGGAATAGAAGTAGTAACTCCTGCATCCTGTGTCACGACCGTTAACCAAGTGTGACGTACTTGGCGTATATGCCGGCAATTTCGTCCGCGCTGAAGCCAGAAGCTTTTAGGTGTTTGAAAGTCTCCTTGCTGATGATACTGTTCTTCATCAGCCACTGCCGCAACTTTTAGCGGTCGTACTCGCACTCAACACAGTGATGCCTCTCTCTTCACCGTCATCATCGTTGTCATCATCGTCGTCATCATTCCTGTCGTCGCCGTCGTCACCTTCATCGATTGGTTTCGCAGTCCGCAGAGATCTTTTGATGTTGTCCTCGCTCAAGGCACCAGCCAGGTGGCGAGCAACAGAGACGGAATCAGTTGAAGTCATCGCTGAGAGCTTGGCCTGAGTGCTGGCTGAGACGGCGTCGATGATGGTAAGCAGAGTGGCGGTGGCAACGAGGAGGAAGTAGTGAAGACGCATGTTTTGAGTCGATACTGGGTAGTTGTTCTTGGGTGCTAGTCGGAAGGCAATTTGAGAACTGAGTGTGAATCAAGCAAGCTTTTAAGAGGAGAGTACCCCGAGATCTATTATCGTGGACGTCCCGGGAACGTATACAGCTTGAACGACACATTATGGCGTCGTTTGTCAGGTACAATATAATAGCACTGTATTCCTATTACTACGGATGAAGAGACGAAACTCCACGAGCTCAAGTCCATCCCGTAATCTTTTGAGCCGGATGTGTTAGCTAAAATTGTTGGGCGAAAAGAAACGTAAGGTTGGCAGATGCCGCAAACAGTGACAATCAATTGTGGTGAAGCAGAATCCAAATATTTATGACGGACGGGAAAGACGAAGACCAAGAGTGATGGTGAAGGACTCGGGATCAGTTCTGATCCAGGTCCGGACTATCATTTGACAGGGGTAGGGTTGCGGGGGCGGGACCAAGAGCGATGGATTCGACGAGTTGACGACGGAAGACCCGACTATGGGGTTAGGGTTATGATCCGGCGACCGAGGTTAGGGTTATGGTCGGGCGTCCGGGATCAAGGCTTCTGATCCGGCGCCTCAGACCTCAGCTCTGAGTCGGCCTGTCTGTCCCAAGATGTACACGCATCATATAATGACGAAAGAAGTTCAAGGAGAGCCGGAACAGGACACGTGGAGACGGACGATCGGACTTCGGACGGTATGTGGAGGCTGAAGTCAAGGTATGGTAAGGTTATTGTTTTGGCTGAGAATTTAGATAGGGTTAACCATAAAAGAGAGTCGAATTTGCTTTGGACAACACAAGTGCCTTTGGAAGTAGCTATCTAGACACGGGAAGTATATTGGCCCATCCAGTATAGTGAAATCAAGTCAAATACACTTTGCTGTATTAAAGCCTACCATTACCTGAGTTCTCCGCTTCTCTTGGGTATTGGTTTGGCCCTCATCCAAGATCCCGCTATCGGAAGCGGTAAAGCGTGAAAGGGAAAGGTTAACACACCCCAACAAGGCCCCCAAGCGCCGGATCAAGCCCGGCCAGTCGGACACCGATCTCGAAGTATCGATCAAGACCGACCCCCACACTCCAGCCCCGCGTGAAGATTCCCGCGCGGAGCTACCCCCCGTCCCATGTCTCGCCAAGACAGTTCTATCTGACTCCCCGAGCGTCCTCTATTGGAGCCACCGGAAGAGCGAATCAGCCCACCGACGGGTACACAAGGTGAGAAACAAATTCAGCATCCACGGACGATCGGAGTACCCCTCCGTTAGTCGGTAGTCTGGGCACAGTTGGCGTCGACAAGGATCAATTTTCGTGATCCCGCTTCGCCACACAATGTAACATACGGAGCAACGACTTTTCGGTCGTCAGCATCGAGATCACCGCCTGTGAATTGAGTGACTCAAATCGCATTGAGTCAGATTTTTGGCTGCGATCATTTGTTGGATGAAGGTCAAATATCAGTATTATTACTGGTTGGAGCCACATAGATGATCCCTAGTCGTTTGTTTGGCAGCATTGCGAGTTTCAAAGTGGGAAATGAAATTTAAAATACTTAAATGGCATTGAGCTACGGTACTCGTACACGTAAGTCAGAATTTATTAAATACTCTCTTCACTGGAACCTCTTCGTGTTATTGTGCTTAACAACAAAGTCACTACACGACTGCTTGACTTGTCGCAATAATTAATTATCTTTTTAGGCAATCTCGTATTTGTTTTCCATAATAGAGGCTTTTAGCAGAACCGTGACAGTATCTGCTGAGCAGCCATGTGTCCGACCAATCGACAAATCCAAATATCTAACTTTAGCAGAACCGTCCTAATTTCTGATGAACTGCTGTTTACACTAGTCCAAAGTAGCTAGTATCGAGCCTCGTGTTGCCAGTCCAATGCATTCAACTTTAAGCAGCGCGTCCTTAAGATGGTGTTCCGCTTCACGGATGGACACGACAAGGAGCTGATGAGAGAAGTAATCGCGCAAAAGCCTTTCGAAGCCAAGTATGGTGATTCTGCTCGTGTTTGGGCGCACGTAGCAGAACGGGTGACGACAGCGATCAAGTTAGTGGTCCAGGAGAAGCAAGTACGTGATCGCGTGCGCCTTCTTAAGAAGAATTGGCGCGCAGGCGAGCTCGTGTCAGCCCTGGGTAGCGGTATTGAAGAAACGCTCGATGCCGTGAACGAGCAGAGTCATTACGACACGTTACCAGGTTTGGTACGACAGTACGTGCTGCTGGAAGACGCGTTCAAGGACAGTAAGAAAGAGTGATCAAACAAGAAGAAGGCTAACGACGCTAGTGCGACTCGGTGCGCTTCGGAGATAGTTGATGAAGCGATTGTTCGCCGTGCGCTTCGTCGGGAGGAGCATCTTTCTAGTTCAAGTTCATCCGACAGCGATAACTCGTGCACTTCAACGTCAACCAAGGCTTCGTCTAAAAATCGCCAGCCCCAAAGCGCAAGAACGCTTTTCAAATAGAGGCTGCACGCCAAGCAAAGAGAGCTCGAGAAGACATGGAGTTACGGCGTCAGCAATTTCAACAACAAATGCAAGCTCAACGGAAGCAACATGAAGATCGAATTATATTGGAACGTGAAATGCAAGATAAAAAGATGGAATATGAGCAGGCACGGGCTCTTGCATTGGAACGTGCTGAAGAACGAGCTTAACAACTGCGAGAGCAAGCCGATGAACGCAACCGCCAACTCATTTACGAGTGTGTTAAAGTGTTAGGTGAAACGTTCGTTAACGCCAACAAGAAGTAGATTGCTAACGCGAACAAGCAGTAGATTTATGAATTCCTTGATAAAACGGTGATGACACGAATGTAAACTCATTACTCCGATTCAGATTGCAAGTACATCCTCAAACTCGGGGGCGACAGGCCAAAGTAGTCGCTGATAGAGTTCCCACCTCGTGCACAGGCAATACAGTTAGTAAGAAATACACCTACTCTGTACATCAACCCGACGGGTTGCACACCAGCTCGTGCTTGCCGTTTAAAATCGAGTGCTGTCCAGTAATTGGTAACCTGGCCGTAAGACCACTCAACCGATACGCGAACCCGACTCATACTGACGTTTACATGCCGTTCTTGGCGAGACATATTTCCGATTGCCCCTGCGTACGGACTGCAAAGTACATCATCGTTACCATAAGCTTGATCACCGTAGACCCTGAACGGACGAAAGCGTGGATCTGCGCGAATCATGTCGGAAATCTGGGAGTCTTTGAAAAGCTTGATGTCGTGGTTTCTGCCGGGGAATGGGCCGTATAGATGTACTATCAATCCGTCTGGTGTGGTCAGTGTTTGGTACTTTAGTGCATGTTTGCGTTTGTGGCCGTTGTATACGGATTTCTGGCTCATGAACTTGCCGTCATGCTCGACATTTCTTGGGCGGGGTCTGCATATCCCTCTAACCGTTCCGTCGACGAAGGCCCATACATTCTGTATAAGACCTCCAGTTTCAAAAACTGCATCCGCGTAGTCTTGAAGATGTTGAGCAGCGTAGCTATGATTGAACTGCAATAGTCGAGCATATTTGTTGTCGATGTAGGACATCACATGCAAGAAAAGGTTAGATAGCCCGCACGATTCCCTACCGAAAAACTTCCAGGTCCACCCATCGAATTGGGACGGCGAGTTTATACAAAACTACACAAAGGCCCTCGACACCGGTAGCCGTTGTTCGCTCCCTTGTCCGAATACCCTCTAATCCGAAAAGCCTGACGAGCTCCACTATTTGACGTTTGTCGAATCTGAACTTGTCGATGCATTGATCATTTGACAGAGCGTTGAAATTAAAGGCAGCCCGATGGGCTCGGACAGGCACTTCCTCTGCAGCTAAGTACGCGCAAAGCGCAGCAGCGACTATAGCGTTTCCTTCATCTTGTGCCCGACACCAGAGCCGAAGAATGATGGCTTTCCTCTGATGCCCCCGTAATCCTGGTGTCTGTTGGCGCACGAATTGTATTACATCGGTATCTTCGTCTCGTTCACTCGATGGTAGCGCTGCCATTCGAACCGTGATCTCTGTTCCGCTCTTAAACCAAAGTTAAAGTGCAGGCGGGAAGATGTTTTGTTGCGATAGACCTCTCCCGTGTCCATGCCGTCTATACCACCGCGGATTTACTGTTTCCATGAGGACGATTTAGCGAACATGCTTGTGCCATCTACAAACTGAATATTGCTGTCGAAGTGGTGGGTTCCAACCGACTTACCTGTTTACATTTGTCAGTTCAAAGTGAGGTTAGGTGCAAAACTCCGTATGACAAACAGAATTTTCTCGATTACACAGTTCTGCTAAAAACCTCTAATATATATATTTTCGATTTTTACAGCGTTAGTCACATAAGAGTATCTACAATTTCTTGCATTATCATGAACCCCTTTTAGCGCTACTCTTAATTAACAACACGACTCGTACATCAGAGTCTAAGGACAACGCTAAAGTCTAGACTCTGATGTACGAGTCGTGTTGTTGGTCCTTTGCTTGCAACAGTGAAGCTTAAGCGCCGTCGACGATGGAGATCATACCATTCTTGTTCCAATTCACACAATCGATTTATTTTCTTATAGGGTCGGATTACTGGACAAATAGTCTACTGCAAGACCTCCAGAATATGGATTACTGGAGAAATAGTCTAGAATATGAAGAGTGATTGCTTAGCCAGATGTATACGCATCTAAAAAGAATAAAGGAGTAGTGTTACCACTGGTGACTTACCAGATTGCCTTCGCGGGACCGTCCCATCAACAACAGCGAGATAACAGTACAAGATGTGAAGACCGTACAGTAGACCCCCCGCTGGATGCATTATCGATGAATCAACGCCAAAGAACGGTTATTTCTCAATCCATTGGTGAACCCGCAAGTTATCTACGATTAACAATGCGCCTAGCTCGTGTCGTGCTCGCGATTGCAGTTGGCTTCCTTGCCGCCACCTAGACCGTAGACGCGGATCATTCAACTTTCTCCACGCTGAACCGAGTTGAATCAGTCGTCACTATCCAAGACAGCAATGTCAACAGGGTCCAGACAACCAGCGATGAGTTCCCGAAACTGGAAGATGGATCGAGTGAGGGTTTGGATAGCGAAGAGAGAATGTGCCGAAGCTTTTGAGAAGCAAAAGCAATTTTGGGATGCATGGTTTAAGACTACCAAGTTGGGTGAGGAAATGCGTCTCAGAGTGCTTGCATGGCGTGAACAACCACGGAGCAATGTGATTTTAAGGAGATGCAAACGTGGGAGTCACGCCTGAATCTATGAAGAGTTCATTCGGGTAGCTGAAAAAAATCAAAAATCTGTCACCGGCTAAGTTGGAGAAGGATGAGCATTACCTACTGGAAGCGCTTCAGCGCCTTCGTCGAGAAACGTGGATTCGAGGGCCTGATTTTGTAGGTAGTTCTTATTGGTCTACTGATTTAGGCTTGGGCTTTCCGCGCATTCCAGAACTCCTTGTAGTGGCGGTACAAACGGTAGTCCCCATCGAACTCCAGCTGCTTTTTCGTCATTCTCGCTTTTTTGCTGCAATTCCCAGCTTCTCCTTCATGGTTTCTGGTGTCCATTTATTCGCTGCGATCACCTTGAACAGCTCGTCGTTGTCGCTTATTAGGTATTTCAACGCGCCCTTTACATTGACCAAGTCTCCAGCCACATCGTCAAGAGTTGGATACGGTATCTTCCTGATCAAATCATGTATGCTTCGTTCTTCCTCTTCGGAATCCTCCTCGTAGTCGTCTTCCAATTCGTCATCCACATCCTCGATTGTCTTTGTGCTTCTCAGGAACCGATTACCATTCCCATGAGCATTGTTGACTGAGTTTACGGTTGTCAACTTCGATAGTGCAGCATGATCCGCGTCGGAGACAGCAGAGGCAGCATCAGGTACTGCCAGGAGAACAGTCGCAGCAGCGACCACGAAGAAGCTCACACGCATGATTGGTCGTAGATCGGTGGAGAAGCTTATGGGTTTAATGGCGAATTGAGGAATAGTCGTTAGGAAAGAATTTGCGAGGTCAGATTTCAAAACGTACAACTTACTGAGAGTTGCCCGTCAGCGCTAATTTCATTGTTGATCATTGCGTATTATATAGGATGTGCAAGTGCAAGCGCTGGTTACTCGTTTTTCAGAACGAGGTATATCACGATAATAGTAATCTCGTTTTTGTGATTACGATGGTCATCTCCTTTTAAGATTACATTAATGGTCATCTTGTTTTGAGATTATGAGTGATGTGGGGCACGTGTCTCTAAACCACCAACCGGAATGCATCCCAATATGTGGCTGCGGCAAATCGTGTCTTTCTACTTGACGATGTGAATGAAGCGTGGTAGGAAATGGCATTACAGTAAAACGCGTCGCACTAAAACTAGATGCTAGGACGCCGACATCGATACCGACGAAGAGAGAGGCATCACTGTGTTGAGTGCGAGCACGACCGCTAAAGAGTTGCGCAAGTGGCTGAAGTCGAACAGCGTCATCAGCGAGGAGACCTCATAACACCTGAAAGCTTCCGGTTTCAACGCGGAAGACATAGCCAGCCAAGTCCATCGAACTTGGTTAACAGACGAGCGCCCTAGCTCACGACTGAGGCCGACGAGAATACATCAGATACAACACTCTTCAGATCAACGAGAACGTGTTTGTTCGTAGCTGGCTAACTCTGCAGGAACTCAGGCCCGTCAAGTGCCTTCAGCAAGACCATATTGAAGTGCCTTAAAAGAATTTGGGTATCAATCATGCAGCATTTGGGTATTTGGGAAACGCTCTCGCAGACTTGCCCAAAGGTCATGACTGCCCCGTTGACAAGTGTGCCTGTGGTGCTGCTCGATAAGCCTGCGTTAGGGGCTCTGCCTCACGTCGTCAATGCCATATCGCAATATCTGGACTACTCAGTGGAGGTTCCACTCGCCCAAGCGTGCGCCTTGGGCTCCCAGAGACTTTTGGAGCGCGTGTGGGACGGCAGTAGCGGCACCAAGAACGAAGGAACTCACGCCCGCTGGTCTCCTTGGCCGTTCCTTCACTCTGATCGTCACTACAATCGCGCACAATTCTCCCAGGGGGTCCTGGAAGCTGTTCGTCATGGAAATTTGCCAATGATCCGCTGGCTGTTCGCCCGTTTTTCGAACTGCGTCACGAGTGTGCAAGCTGTTGAAGAAGCTGCTGCAAATGGGGGCATGTGCATTTTGAAATTCTTCTTGGAAAATGATACTCAAGAAAGACGAATCAGAATCAACCAGGTCCGGTGGGGTGGTCGTGACATGGCGAATGCTGTGGAGAAAGGTCATAACGACGTTGCACGATGGTTGTACGAGCATAAAGGCACTGAGGAGCGCGATTGGGGGCGCTTTATGAGCGCGGTGGTTCGCGCAGGTAACCTGTCTCTATTGCAATGGCTGCTGGCGCGCGGATATGCATCAGACCAACTCGCTCCGCCCACGATGGATGACGCTGCTTGGGGGCCATTTATCTCTACTAAAATGGTTGTATGATCATGGATACGTCCACCACGCAAGTTTCGCATTAGAAAATGCTGCTCACAATGGCCACTTGGATGTAGTGGAATGGCTCGTACGCTACCACCCCGTTGGAAATGCGAGTCGTGCGCTGGATGCCGCTGCTAAAGCTAATCACTTACATGTAGTCCGCTGGTTGCTTGATCACAATCTTGGCCGTGGCGCCATGGCTGGAATGCACCAAGCGGCAATCCGAGGACACCTCAAATTGGCAAAGTATCTTCATGAGCAGGGTTTTCGAGGACTATCAAGCGTTTCCTCGGGCACCATGATTCGTGCGGCGGGAAGAGGTTTTCTTGAAGTGGTGAAGTGGCTAAACGATGAGTTTGGCGATGACACACGCGCTAATATTTATCGGGATCTACGCGGGATTTCGCTGACAATTTTAGCTGGCGATCCAACGAATGCGATGGATGCTGCCGCAAGATATGGTCACTGTGAAGTGCTGAAGTTTTTGCACGAGGTAGCTACGCACGGAGTTAACGAGCATGGAACCTACCGTCCTACGGACACACAGGACGCAATGGACGGCGCTGCTGCAGAAAACCACTTAGATGTTGTGAAGTGGCTTGGTCTTCACCGGTCGAGCGGATGTAGTACAGCTGCCATGGATGGAGCCGCGACAAACGGACACTTAGAAATGGTACAGTGGCTGCATCAGTACCGTACGGAAGGCTGTACAACGGCGGCAATGGATGGAGCAGCGCGAAATGGCCATCTAGCCGTCGTGAAATGGTTGCATGAGCACCGCTCTGAAGGTTGCACGACTGCAGCGATGGATGATGCTGCAGGATCTGGCCATCTCAAAGTTGTGAGATGGCTGCACTACAATCGGTCAGAAGGCTGCACAGCAGAAGCGATGAATAATGCGGCAGCTGCTGGTTCGTTGAAGTTGGTGCGGTGGCTTGATCAGAATCGTCGCGAAGGATGTACGACTCGGGCCATGGATGAGGCTGCATCGCTAGGACACTTTGAACTGTTGCTGTTTTTGCACTGCCAGCGATCCGAAGGTTGCAGTCGTGATGCTGCTTTCGAAGCACAGCGAAAAAACATCTCGATATTCTAGCCTGGCTTCAGGAACACTACCCTGACCCGCCAGCTCCAGTGCGGCGTGCGAGGCTGCCGGCATAGTCCGTTTCATCGCCAGTCCCATGATCGAAACGACTACCTGGGGCAGTTCATCATTGGAATTTATATTATAAACGTATTCTTCCTGCACTGTCATCTCTTGTGTGGTGGTGACTTCGATCAGTTCTGCCTTCTTTGTCGCCGATTGCGTACCACAGAATTTTGCGAACGATCAAGTGAAGTTGCAAATGGAGTCTACTTCAGCACGATCGACTAAGATGGCTATCGCTGAAAAAGAATTGACCTTAACGACAGGTCTGACAGTTGTGCTTCTTAAACAACCTCGTGCGGCGGCGCTGCAGCACGTTGTCCACGCTCTAGATGACTTTGTGGATGTTTCATGCCAGTGGAGTATTGCTCATGCTTGCGCTCTTCATGATAGAAGTGGCGGTGATGGTGGCGCGTGCCGTCTCGTTGCTCGCGTGGTGGCTCGTCGACCACTCGCTGCGATGGACATCTTTCATCGAAGGGCGCAGTTATCTGCCGGGTTGGTAAGTGCTGCTGAACACGGACATATGGAACTGGTGCGTTGGCTAGTGGATAATATCGTCTGCGAGCGGTTTATCATTGATCATCACAGCTGCATTGTCAAAGCTATTGAAGCTGCTGCAGCAAATGGTCATATGAGAATTCTGGACAATTTGCTGTCGTATGATAAGCATGCCGTGAGCGTTAAGGCAGCGATGCTTTGCGCCGCACGTGGTGGGAGGCTGGACGTTTTGCAGTGGCTCAGCGGTCGCTTGGGGGACCTTGAAGAATTGAGCTCAGTTGCAAATCCTTTACTGGAAATTGCCGCAGACAAGGGATACAATAATATGGCTGATTGGTTGATAGAGACAGTTGGTGCGGACTGCTTGCATCAATCGGCATTTCGTGCAACTCAATATGCGATCTGTGGGGACACCTTCAAATGGCACAACGATTGACAAATGTTGAGCCATTCATTGATGAATTTCCTTGTCTGGATGAAGCGGCTGGGAGTGGGCATCTTCAAACAGTGCAGTGGGGGCATGAACACCGTGGTGTTTGCACATCGCACGCAATGGATACTGCAGCCAGCAATGGCCACTTCGATGTGGTGCAATGGTTGCACCATCACCGCACCGAAGGATGCACAACTCAAGCGATGAACAATGCAGCAAGTCATGGTCACTTGAATATCGTTCAGTGGCTTCACAAAAACCGTGTTGAAGGTTGTACAACTGAAGCTATGGATGGAGCGGCGCGCCACGGTCATTTAAACGTAGTTAAGTGGCTGAACTACCACCGAAATGAAGGTTGCACGGTAGCAGCTATGGATGGGGCGGCTCGAGAGAACCATCTTGACGTGATTGAATGGTTACATGACCATCGCACTGAAGGTTGCACACAAGCAGCGCTAGATGACGCTGCTAGTCGTGGAAATTTGTCGGTATTGCGGTGGCTTATTGCCCATCGTCCTGACGATTGCCACTATTCACCCTACGCTTTGAAAAATAGTGCTGCAAACGGCCACTTGCGTACAGTGCAATGGCTTTACGAGAATCATCCTAAAAGCAACGTGGCCAAATTTGACCGGATTGCATCCACGGCTATGGACCTTGCTGCTAGTGGTGGTCACCTAAAGGTTGTGCAGTGGCTTCACAACCACCGCCCTCAACTCGGAGGCTGCTCCACTGCAGCGATGGACGGCGCTGCTGCGAATGGGCATTTACACATCGTAAAGTGGCTTCATGTAAACCGCCGCGAGGGTTGCACGTATCGAGCGATGGATGGAGCTGCAGCTGGGGGAACTTGGAAATACTCCTTTTCTTGCATTCGCAACGCTCGGAAGGATGTACCTCGGATGCGGCAGTAAAGGCTGCTCTGAATGACCACGTTGAGGTGGTGCAGTGGCTACTTCAGCATTATCCACAGCAAATTGTCCACGAACGCGTGCGAGAGTTTGCTGCAAGATACAATTTCACTCTTCTTGACCAGTTTCGCCGCATCTGCATATTTCCAGTCGCTGCGTACTAGGTCGTGGATTCTATTAACTGCGCTGCGTTTACAGACGCTCTTCTTAAGTTCGCTATAAATCGAAGCTGAAAGCACTAGAAAGCAACCACAATATGCCGGAGCTTGGGCCAAAGTGTCAGTGTTCATTCAACTCTATGAGTGCTTAGGCAGTCGCAGTTGTAGTTGGTGTTCACATTTACTTTGACTCCTGAAGAAACGGGTAGTCCGTGTATCCGGTTTCGTACGGCGTGTCCAAGGGCACATAAACCGTCTGCCAATCGACCGGGCTCAGCTCGGCACTAGTGCGAATACGCTCCACCAGATCTGGATTGGAAATGAAGTCGCGCGCAAAAGCCACAAGATCAGTGGATCCGTCCTCGACCACCTTGCGAGCCTCAGCACCATCGTACCCCGATGCGCTGATCATCACGCCACGGTACATCTTGCGGTAGATCTTGGTGACACCTCCTTCCGGAGCATCGGGTGCCGGCTGCTGCATGCCACGCGGCTCGACAATATGGAGGTAGGCAAGATCGTAGTCGTTTAGCTTGTCCACGACGTAGTCGTAAATTACTCGCGGATTGGAATCGGTGCACCCGAAGGCGGTCCCAAACGGTGACAGACGGATACCCACCTTGCTTGAGTCCACGCTGGACAAAATCGCCTCCAGGGCCTCGAACACGATGCGCGATCGATTCTCCGGGCTGCCGCCATACTTGTCAGTCCGGTGGTTTGTCCCGTTGAGCAAAAATTGCTCCAGCAGGTAACCATTGGCGGCATGGAGCTCCACACCGTCAAATCCCGCCTCCAGCGCGTTCTCAGCTGCATGCTTGTAGTCATCGACAATACCCGGAATCTCATCAATCTCAAGCGCACGGGGGTTCGGATGGGGCAAGCGACCCTCAACGGTAGTAGCGAGGCTTTGCACTCCATCCATGCTAGTAGCGCTCGCCGATACAGGTTGTGCCCCACCGGGCAGGTTCAGGGAATGGCTGACACGACCAGTGTGCCAAAGCTGGTTGAAAATCTTGCCACCTTTGTCGTGCACCCCAGCCGTAACGGTCTTCCATCCCTCCACCTGCTCTGGGGTGAAAAGGCCAGGGGCACCGTAGTAGCCACGGGCGTAGGCGCTGATATTGGTGGCTTCGGTAATGAGTAGGCCACCGTCGGTAGCTCGCTGTTTGTAGAATTCTGCCACAGCAGATCCAGGGACACCATCGTCTCCTGTACGCTGACGGGTCATAGGAGCCATCACCACTCGGTGCTTGAGCTGCGTCGGCGCCTTCTTACCACCGAGTTTCACTGCCGAAAAGAGCTTGGATGCCATGATGACGAGGCCTGTGGAGTTGCGGAGGAGGACTCGTTAACTTGAATGTTTTTTGAAGAATGAGTGAGCTGTCACGAAGGTCCTTGAGTCAGAGTGACTGCTATTTCAAGAGGTAGGCGGCATGGTAAGCAAGTTTGAGACCAGCCGTGATTGTGTCGTGCAGGCCTGATCGCGTAATGCGTTTTAGAAAGTGGTCTCAACAGAACACTGGTCTGGTCAACAGAAAATATTACCCTAGGAACCTAAACCTGAACATACATTCGTTTGCGAAATGACACACAAAACCACTTTGACGTATCAAACATCGGGGTAATATTGACTCAACCATGTCACAATATTGCTGTGGCCACGAGCAGCGGCGTCCACAATGGTGTTACTACTGCAACCCTCACTGCGACGCGAACGAAGGTAAAGTAGAACTTCAAAGTGACCATGTACAGCCGCAAAATGCATAGCGTCAATCGTGCATCCTTCCAAACGATGAGTGTGCAGCCATTCCACGACGGCAAAATGGCCGTTATAAGCGGCGCCATCCATTGCGTTGTCGGTGCAGCCCTCCGAACGATGGCGGTGTAGCCACTGTACCACATTCAAGTGGCCTGAACGCGCCGCTGAATCCATTGCAAATGACGTGCACCCTCATTACGATTGACATGCAGCCACTGAACCACGTCTAGGTGGCCTTTACTGGCAGCTCGATCCATTGCAGTGCTGGTGCAGCCTTCCATGCGATTTTCATGTAGCCATTTGACGACGTCGAGATGGCCATTTGCTGCCGCTCCATCCATAGCTGCGGTTGTACAACCTATCAAGATATTCTCATGCAGCCATTTCACCATTTCCAAATGTCCGTTCCGTGCCGCTATGTTCATGACGGTAGGGGAGCACCCTTCCAACCGATTGTTGTGAAGCCACTGAACGATTTCTAGATGGCCCTCCGCAGCTGCATTCGTCATAACAGCACGTGTACAGGTTGGCGCTCTGATCTCCTTGGGGTAGCCTCTATCCTTGGAACGTTTACGCTTTCTGCGTTCGGGAGACGATTCCAGTGACTTGTCGACGTTGTGAAGAAACTGGAGTACTTCCAAATGTCCACTACTAGCTGCCGCGTCCATTGCTGTGGAGCACCGGGGATATCCATCCGCATTTGGTTTACAGATTGGAAAGAGGTCGACATTTGGGTTGTTTGAAAACTCAGAATACAGCCATTTGACAACTCTCAAATGCCCACGCTCCGCTGCGTAATACATCATGTGCTCGCCAAAATCGTCAATTCCCTTGGCGTGGACATATTGCGCAACTTCTAAGTTGCCATTAATGGCTGCTATATACATTGCTAGATTAGCCCTTCGACCTAGATTTCGCTCCAGTAACCACACAATAATCGAGAAATATCCACTAGCTGCAGCTCCAAATACCCCTTCTTCCACATTCTCAAGGAGGTTGTGTTCAACCAGCCATTTGACGATGTCGATGTAGCCGCACATGGCCGCATTTCTAAAGGCGTCCCCGACATTTTCTACGAAACCATGATTAAATAGCCATTGGAGCATATGTAGGTGGCCCTCTGGCGGCATCATTAAGCGTCGGTGGTGGCAAATCGGGCACGTCTCGGTATACATTGTCTAGGAGCCACTGAACTAGCGGCAGGTTTCCTTTTCGGACAGTGTACACCATTACGCGACCCAGTTCTCGCTCTGCATCACCTGTATGCTCGTATAGCCATCGCACGATATCTCCGTGCCCCCTTAGCAGCCATGGCCATGTCTTTCCCTCCCCATGTGACTGTGTTCATAATGTTGCTGCCGCCTACATCTTCGAGCCTTGTTTGCTGCTCCCCATGCTGGTGAACTTGGCCACGGCGGCTAGTGATCAAAAGAAACTGCAGGATGTCAAAATGACCAGCGCCAGCAGAAACTTCAACAGTATCAGCAGGTGCAGCACACCCATGAAAGTGCTGGAAAAGCCACTGCACAATACTCAGGTCACCGCGGTGTACTGCCACGGTCAGAGACCCAGCAAATTGCGCTCTGTAGTAGTGTCGGTCAGTTCGAAGAAACTTGCGCAACGACCAACTATGATCGCCAACAGGCAGCAGTGCGGGGTACTGTTATCCCAAATTCGATTCAATAACTCAAGTGAACCTATTTGGCAAGCTCGTGCAAGTGGGGTTTCCAGCGAACTATCCAAGAATGAAGATACCGTGTTGGTCACGTGGGCTAGTGCAGCGATATCTTGCCTCTCGCGCAGCACGAGTGTCGCTACTATCAGTGCTGGTGCCATGCCGAAGGTACCACGCTTGACTGAAAGATGAAATGCGTTAAGCAATATTTTTAGTTCGCCGCACAAAACGCTGAGGAAGCTCTATCGCATTCACGGCATCTTGATGACTTGCACCATATAGGAAGCCTTTGACACTCATTTATAGTAGTGACCCCTTCCGTCGGTTAGATGTAAATCTGCTCGTCTTCCTCCATTTTATGATGTAGCCCGACGGACTCGACGGCAAATTCACCAAACTTAATTTCCTCGCCAGTCTTGCCGATAAGAAAGCGCTTCTTGTAAATAAGATTTGGATAAATCTGCTCAGTCTGCACAGCCACAAACCTCTCGGCACGGGCGTTGCCTCCTCGAGGTGGCGAAAGACGGGCACGCTCGTTAGGCAGTACTAGAACCAGAATCGTCAGGATCAACAACACCCCACATCCTGTCCAGGTACACGCGTTGCCAATAGGAGTATTGCTTAAAAAGACTTTTACTCTGCGCCCCGTGTCGGTAAGACGGCGCTGCATCATTGCGATTCCCTCGCCTGGCGCAGCATCTAACACGCGTGCGCTCTGGAAAAGAAAAATCAGCGCCGATGCTGCCATGGTGTCCAGCATATCATCACCCATGTAAAACTGATTGGAGTTCATATAACGGAGATACGTATCCACGACCGACGAGCAAGGATAGACTTTTTGTGCCAGCGGCTTACTCAAGTGCTCAAGTGTCGCGAAACGTGATGATTGGTCGGGGTGTAGCCTTATCTTGGGCTGCAATAGTTGCACCAGTGGTACAGGAGATACTAGTCCACCACGTTGGAGTTGCGTCGGAAGCAATAGCTTGGGTAGCACCAAATGGCGATTGTTATCGTCAAGACGTTGATGCAAAACCTGGCAATCATCGTTCTGAGAGGCGCCAGTCCCGCACGCATACGCTGCCGTATCAAATCGCCATGACAAACGCGCAAGGGATAGCACAAGAGATCGTGTCATTGTAGTCAACCCATTTTCTCCATTTGATGCAGCTGTAGTCACCGTGGTAAAGCCATACAGAAATGCTGCGTTTGGGACGACTTCGCAGTTCCGGTAGGTTGCCGATTCATCATCAGAAAGAGAGCAATTTCTCTCTAATCGCATCATCCCGATCTGTTTGCGTGGTAGGCGCTCTCCTAGCACTGGCCAAGGTTCCAACAGTGCACAGCCATCACTACCGCAAACAACGGAGGCGTTCGTAGGCACACTAAGCGGAATTTGTAGAGTTACTGCATCCATATCCATCAGCGAGTTCAGCGCTATTGTCTCGAATGAAGCGTTCATTTTAGAAGGCACAGCTAACGGAAGCCCCATAGCGCCAAGTGATGCCAACACATCCTCCAAAAACATGCCAGTACTCGAAGGTGGCACGCTTGCTGCAGTATTTTGAGTTGCCCGCAAGGTTTTACGTAGAAGCGTGCTGCCCTGCACCCACAACTCGTAAGCAGTAGCCAGCGGCATGACACCATTCAGCCCTCTGCCCATATCTTCAGCATCAGAGTACACGACATCGTACTGCTTTGTCGGCGCTTCCCGGTACCAGGAATTCCCAAATTCGGTACCCCATTCCGGCAAGGGGAATCCAAAACTGCCTTCGGAGCGGCAGAAAGTAAAGCTTCATCCGAGTACGCCGTTGGCTCCTGTTCACTGCATACAGACGCATCTAACGGCGGCATGGGATCCACTTTGCGCGCTAATGCTGTCTTTAAAATCGAGTTTTCGAGGATTCCACCTTGGAGCTCGACCACATCTTGCTGTAAATGCCTCGTGGTGATCGTCGTGTTGCTGCCACTGGTCGCGTTGGTGGCACTGACATTGTCATCCTGCTGATTGGCTTGCACCGCTGAGAGTGAACTGCCCACTGCCATCATGACTGCTGGGATGAAGATGGTGAGTGCGAACTTCTTGAACTTGCCCTGCTTTTTAGTGGCCGGGTCGTCTCCAGGGTACCACCTAAGATTATGCAGATAGACGATAAACACAGGGAAGATTTCCTCCACTCCCAGCCCCACAATGGACTCGATGAAGCCCATGATCAGACCAAGGTACGAGTTGACCTTGTCCGCCTTGTCCTCGGCGTCCTCCACCGCCACAGCTTGATACACCACAAAGCCCTCCCGCAGCCAGGCGGCAATCGCCGACATGACGGCAGCTGTGAGCACCACAAGGCAGGCGAAGCGCTTCCACCGCAGAATAATCTCAGGCCGAGGCTGGGCCAGTTCCCCGTACGCGACGTCGTCGTGGTTGTCGCTCCCGCTGGCGCTGTCCACGCGCAGTCGTCCGATGTTGTCCACCACAAGATACGGGGACGCCTTCTGCAGGTGTCCACCCGCGTCGTCCCCCGACGTCTCCGCCTCTTCATACACGGCGCCGTGGAAGTCGCTGCGGTGCTCGGGACGAACGCGACTGCTGGCCAGAATGGCGTGCGGCGACTCGCACTCGAAGGCGTCGTCCGAGTACGAAGACATGCGATCCAGCTCCAGTTGGCGACGCTCAGCTGCCTGCACTTCGGCTTTGGCTTCCGCTTGAATTCTGAGCGATTGGCTCGGCGGTTTCTTCTTCCTGTGCGGTGCCATCCCTTGGCGATCTACACACGGAGGACAGTTACTTTTGACTGAGGTTTGGTATGGAATCGATGGGTTAACTGGCGAGATGCGGCTTTACCCATTTTCGACGTTTGGACAACAGTGCACCCCAACTGGCTTGTGACGTTTGGGTGCAAGTTGCCTTTGGATGCTGCTAGACAATCAAAACATGATTCACAGCTCTACCGCTATTGCTAGAGCTGCCCTGCAATGTGTCGAGCTACTACGGCAGCATGGCGTACAGTACTCTACTACTTAGCATTTGCATTATTGATACCTACTCGATTTTTACTCGATTCGAGTAAAGAAGGCCTGCCCTGGCTCAACTGATGCTACTTTACCCATAATGGCTCAATTGGGTACGTTTTTCGATCACTTCTACTGAACAGCTCGAACAATAATGGAACTCCATCCTCGGCCTGTTCACGCCGTGGGTGCCTCCTCCGACCCGCCAGTCTCCTCTGGTCCTTCTACTTCCCAGTCGAGTTTCATGGCCGCCACTCTCCCGTCCTCCTCCTCCACCGACTACCTGCAACGCAGCTTGACCCCAGCCGAGACGACGGGGACTTTGCTCGGACCAATGCGCTGGCCGACCGCAACACGATCGTGGACATGAGTCTGCGGCTCTCTCGCTTCCTTCTGTGCGTCATTGCAGCTCTGATCGCGGCTTTTGGCTTCGCTCTGCTCACATCCAACAAGAAGAAGCTCACGTACGTCTACGAGAGCAAACTGCCGCCCAATACGACGCTCTCGTCCAAGGTTTCGTCGGTGGTGGAAGACTACAATACGCTCTTTGGTTACGTCATGTTCACAGGCGGGAAGATTTTTGAGGTCTTCTGCGAGACGCTCATCTTCCCCACGCTAGCCACGTATCTGCACAACTGCAGTCTATACCCAGGAGACCAACCAGCACGGATGTACTCCAAAGCCAAGGCGCGCAGTATCTTCTGGGGGTTGAAGACAGTCATTATCCTCATGAACGTTGGCTTCACTAGTGTTTACGTGGGTCAAACTACGGAAGATGTTCCCGCACCTCGGCGTCTTGCAGAGTCCGACGAGTTCGTTGGAATGTTAAGGAATCTGGAGATGCCCTGGGCAGTGGACTCCGAGGCAGACGTGCTGCATTCGATCCTGCGTACATCAGTATCGGGTTTCACGACTCCGTTTGAGTTTCAGGATTCATGTCAATGGACAGAACAAGAAAAGCTCGACGAAGACCAGCAGTGGGGGCTTGGGCGGACGACGTGGACACCACCACAGTCAGTTTCAGCTTTCCTTCGCACTCCTGGAATGCTGCATTACTCTCCACACAAGCTCCCGTAAAGGTTACGGAAATCTCTTTGCGAGAGTACCTGCGCAATCCGGAGCTGTTTGCGGAGATGAAGGGAGACTGGAATGTTGCTGAGCTGTACTCCACGTTCCAACAAGGCATGGCACATTTGAATCTACCAACCGATTTGGCGGGTGAACCAACTCCGCTATCAATCGATGCCTTTATTCACATGCTTGCGACTGAATTGAAAGTACGACTACCTGATGTTGCTGAAGTAAGCGAGCTGGTTCTACGTCTTGAGCGTCACGAACTCGCTGAAGGTGTGCAATTTGCCAGCTCCACAGTTTCTATCCCAGTGAAGGCGGATAGTGAGGGAACTACACTTTGTGGGGCCTCAGGTTGTGTATACGCCAGCCCGAAGAGTATATTGGAGAGCCTACGCTTGCAGCCAGGTATTTCAATTGCGTCGTATAAGCACGATGAGAATTCGGCACTGGTTTACAGCACGGGGAACCGATTCGTTCAGAATCTTGACACATCTCGTCCGCCGCAGGAGGTGCTAACACTTTCGTTCGGCAAGCTGATGTGGCAATTTAGCCCGTTACACGTTCGCCATGAGCTCGAATGCTCTGACGAGGATAATCATTGCCTCGGTTTGAGTCTTCCGTTGCCTACTGGTGAGGGCGTGCTGCTCATAGGCAAGGACGCACTGGCTGTCGAGCACGCAGAGCGCCCCTAGCACTCGTAATGCTACACCCTGCCACGATTCCGGACATGACGCGTGTAGAAGATGACACTCTAACGTCGTGGTACAGACTTGTGTCACCGGACGGCAGATTAGTTCGTCCAGGCTCAGCGAAATGTGAGCCGCTCGTGGATACATACCTGGCTCATATCGAGGCCAACCACTTCTATCTGGACGATCCGCCAACGCAGGACATATACTCTGCTGCCCTCTTCTATCTTTTCCAGCGTGGGGTATCTACGCATTATGCCAATGCCGCAATATCGCGAAGACGCCTCGCTTTGTCGGTCGCAATGGCTTCGAACAGCACAGACTCCGCCAATAAAACTGCCACGACGGACATCGAGATCGCTGTGCCTACTGCAACGGCCCTGGTCACCGTTGGCGGCTGCATCGGCATCATCCTGCTCATGCTGTGCGTCATTTACCTGCCCACAGCACGTGTTAAGTTGTCTCCAGATACAACGCCAGCTGCGCAGTACGTGCAGATTCTGACGGACGACTTGTACCCGGATGTGGTGCACAAGAAGCGGCTTCGCTTCGCCAACGGCGACTGTCTTCTCTTCAACGAATACATCGTGGACGCCATCGTACTCCACGCCAAGCGCGATCAAAGCAAGAAAATCTACCTGTAAAGTTCGGTCTGCAAGATGTTTTCAGTATCTGTATGTTGTACTACATAACCAGCGCGTCACATCAAGGATTAGCCGTCCAGCAGCAATATTTTAAGGCTTCAGCGTTCGTCTGCAAAGCGCTGTACGCAGTGATGTTTGAGCATCGCCTCTTGAAGTATCAGCTACATTGTCAGTCTACCATGTCTCTCTCAG
Source organism: Phytophthora boehmeriae (assembly GCA_011947355.1). NCBI lineage: Eukaryota > Oomycota > Peronosporomycetes > Peronosporales > Peronosporaceae > Phytophthora > Phytophthora boehmeriae. The sequence continues at coordinate 511,986 of JAAVTJ010000265.1, read as the reverse complement.
TCTGAGAGTCAAACACCAGGCCTCGATTGCTCTGCTGACGCCCAATTTTGACAGTAAGCCAACCCGATAGTACATTCATACGTCCTAGTGGTCTCTTAATCAGGGCAGTTCAGGTCACAACCATTCCTCATTTCCGAGTGCTAATGCGTCCGCTACTACACGAGCGACGCCAAGCGCTTCAGCTCCGAGTTGCCTTTGCCGAGAGAGTAGATTTTTCTAAATTAGAAATGGCATCAAGCCGTTTCTAACGAAGTCGTACCGTTCGGGACAGAACAAAAATCCTCGTACAGTGCAGAACAAACAACGACTGGCTCGTGGCAACACAATCGTCTCCAGCTCGCAGGACACAGGTCAGCTCATTCTTCAGACTTCTTCCCCATTGCCGAGGCCTCTTTTCCCCCGACGTGATCGAGATGATAGGACAAACTTCTTTCCCCATACGACCGACGCTGAGTACAACCGAAAGACCCGACGTTCTTGCCAGGACGTTGGTGCTAGTTTGATCGATCCGATTCTGGCTGTATATCTTCATACTTTTGCATTGGATTGGATTGCGTGTGGATTGCCTGTGCGTGTGCGGATAAGGATGACACAAAACACTTAGGACACCTTCCGAGATGCTTATAGCTCGTGTGGACTGCACTTGTATTCATACTGTCTGAGTCCGTTCCTGCAGAATATCTGTGCATTGTTTGTTGTGTGTCTGCTGGTGCATAGCGTTGATGAAAGAAAGGATATTTGTGTTTGTTGAGGCTTCCATCGTGTCGCTGCTGAAAACAAAATCACTTTCTGCTGCCTTCCAACTGAGCTTGCCATTGATATTTTACTGCGTGTGGATGTACTTGTGTGTTGTCTTGAGAAGGTGATGATTCAAATATGCATAGTTCAACTGAACAGCTTCCAAATACTTTGTTGAAACCAATCCATCAAAGTCTTTCGCTCCTATCTGATTCTCAACATATTTACTGCGTGTCCGTGTGTGCTTTTGTATCATTTGCCTGCCTACCGCGAGGGATTGATGAATTTGACAATGGGAATCTCTCTGAAGACCGTTGTTGGTTACTGGTGTAGAGAAATGTAGTCATCCTTGCACTGACCCTCTCGAGTGTGCCTGTTTGATTTTCTGTCGCGATTGAAATGATGTTTACAAGATAATCCAACTCTGAAGCCTATGTGTAGAGTGAAAATCTAGAGCTTTTTAACACTGATCAATCGCATTACCACCATTTTTCATCCACATCAACACTAGTAGGCAGTCAAAAGTTATTTTTGTACATTGAGTGGCATACAACAATGCGCATAATCAACGAGCTCAACGAACACCGAAACTTGAATGGCACTTTCAATCACAGCGATGATTTACAGCTTAAACCGCACTCGAGCTACCTGCGCAGCGATAAATACTCTTCCAATATCTGCAGCATCGTCAAGACGCATTGCTGAGCGTGACCACCAGGAACGCGTCCATAATTCCCTTGATACCAAGTGAGCGTCCGTCAGCCTGCTGCCGGTCAGTCAATCCACGCAGCCTCATGTGAGACTTGCTGCCAAGTCGCTGCAGTCCCACTTGGGTGTTGTCGTTGCACTGCGTCATGTACGCGACCATCCGCCGCTGGTACATAAGCATCTCTTCCTCTCCGCACGTCGGGGCGTCCACCACGTCTTCGATCCACACGAGGCAGTCCGTCTCGCAGTGTTCGTCGTCTGTACTCGTCGCCAGCGAGTCGAATGTTAGCGCCGCCTTGCAACTTGTTGGTACGCTCGTGGCCTTGCTGCCAGATGCCTCAGCCGAGTCTAGCGTGGCGCGGATTCCGGCTATCCTAGTCTGCACCTGCTGAATCTCGTCACTAGAACAGGACGACGCTGGTGACGCCAACGATGCTTGCAGACTAGAGCACCACGTCACAGCTGCGACTAGCGCAATAAGACGAAGCGGGCGCATTTGTTGCTTTGAAGGAACGATGAACAGTGAAGACCGACCTCGAGGTCGAGGAAGTCGACTGGCCAGAATCTGAGATTCGGAATCTCCATGTCCACACTCGGATGTCTTATGCGCTAGTCGGTTCCCAACGTGCTCAGTACGGATTCCATCTGTTCATGCTATTGTTAGGGGTTTATGCGGCAGAGAGGCTTGGCACAGTATTTTTGGTTTCTTTAAATATGATAAAATGAAGTATTATGACAGAAGAGGGTTTTACAGTTGACGTGAAGGTCGCGTTCATGTCCTACACCCCCCGTAATCTTTAATACAGGAGGCAACCGCATGGCATGGAACGAAGGCGAGAAAATGCTGTCGTAGATTCAATCCTGGCAAGCCCAAAAGCAGTTTGCAGGCGCTGCCATACTCATGCTAAGGGTTGGAGAAATCACGAGCTCGATGGTACATCCTGTCATAGGTCCTTGTACACCCATGCAGATTCCGTTCATTGCTCATCTTCGCCTTTCTGGTGAACTGACACACGCATGCATGGGTAAGCTCCTTCATCCGACGAACGTGATGACTAATTGAGCTCTGATTAGCAATGCTCAGTAGTGCTAAGTTAGCATAAAGTACAACACTGTGCAACACATACCTGTGTCAAACTCTGGTGCTGTTAGTTCAAGCAAGAGCCGACAGGCACAATGCAGGCGTTTCCGATAGCTACAGGGAATAAAACTGAGCCAGTACAAATGCTGCCAACTAGTTGATGATGCTGCAGTCGATCATGTAGTTCGATCAATGAGAACATCCTCCAGCAACAACGGCGATTTGCTCGACGCATCGACGTGCTGCAGAGTCCAAGCCAGTTTTGTGTAGCCCGTGTGTTGTAGTTTTCCGTGTTGTACAGTTCCAGGTCGACACATACCCCCTTTCACGTAACCCAGTTCATGGCATCAGTATTCACCAGTGCAAAGTACTTCGTTTTTGTATGGCATAAGTTGAAGTTGCTCGCTAGTGGACAAACTCAATAAAACCTAGTGAAAACAAGACTTCTGCAGTTCCGTACTCACTCAAAAATGAGGAAAACCCTATTTACGCACGCTGCAAGCTACGTCAGCTTCGCCCTCGACAGAGGCCGATTCCTGCACACTCGACGTAGATCCAACTCCGGGAGTTCCGGATCCTCCAACTGAACCCGCAAAATCGCCTCCACCCATCGAACCACCAAAGCCACCCATCGACCCACCGAAGCCGCCCATCGAACCACCGAAGCTTCCCATTCCGCCGGCGCCGCCACCGATGACAGAGTCACTGGAAACAACGCCGCCATCAGCCGTCAGCGTGGCTGCTTCTTGCACCTCCTGTGCCGCGGTCATATCCACCGCCAGCGAAATCCACACGAACAGGCCGTCCGCCACCGAGTCGCCCAGCAGAGCGTACTCCATGATGGGGTCGTAGCCGTTTTCGGCAGCAGCGATCAGCCACATGTCGTCTTCGTTCAGCGTGATCTCTGCTGTGTTGGTCACGTAGGTATCTTGCTCGTTGACGGAAGTAATGAGATCCTGGTCAAAGAAGAACTGGCCGACGTGGGCAACGGAGCCGCCCGAGTACGTGCCGTTGGACAACACAGTGCCGTTGTAATTGCCGATGAAGTGCAGGTGCGTGGCGCGCTCGACGTAGTGTCCCGGAAAAATGGAGATCATCTGGGCGACGCCATCCTTGTCCGTGGGGGTCACGCCGCGCAGGAACGTCTTATCAATGTTGGTGCTGTCACTGCTGTCTCCGTTGCCGTCCGCAATGACACCCGAGTACACGCCCGTCGCGTTCGCGTGCCAGAAGTCTACGTACATGTCTGTCACGGGCTCACACGAGCTCACATCGATGACTTGCACGTCAATGTACATATCGACGCCGGGTTGGTCCTCGCGCATGTCGTCGCGGATGTACTCGCCCAGGACGTAGTAAGGTCCGTATGTGACTTCAGGCTCGAGCACGCAAGCAACTTCGTCGCCGAAGAACACTGAGGAGGACGTGTCGGCTGTGATGCCCGTGAGATTGGACTTGTGGCTGGTGGCGGACACTGTGGCGGCGTCCAGACGACGTTGTCGGCGCAAATTGTCGACGGCGCTAGCACGACGGGCCATGGCGCGCTCCTGGAGCTTCCGCATGGGCTCCGTATTGGCGCAGTCTCCGAGTGCGTGTTTGGCGTTGGCAGAGAAAAGCTTGCGCTGGGCGGCCGAGAGCGTACTGTGCGTGGCCATTTGGTGAGCCGATGCGGAGTTGACTATGGCGCATGCCGCGATCGTGGAGGCAGCGAGGACGGAGAGTACTTTGACCATGTCGAATAGGCTGGGCTTCTTCTTCGGGTTTCAACTTGAGTAGTAGAGAGCTAATTGGATTCTGAGAGTATGAGTGTTGGAATCGGTGTGCAGCAACACAGAGGCCATTGCTGGCAGAATGGCACGTATCCTCTACCCATGGTATTAATACTGCTGGGCTACACGATTTTTGAGGGTGAGATGATCGGGTGTGATAGCAATCGAGGGTAGTCTGACGGATGGTGTTATCCTTCAGTGAAGGGATAACGCCATCGGCTGTTAAACGACAGCAGCTGGGATGATCGTGGCGGCACGACCGCCGGAATCGTGCAATGCACGACGTGCATTTGGGATCGACTCGTATGCAGTAACGACTAGTAAAACTGGGCAAACGTGTGCGACACTGGTATGACGTGGCCTTTAGCACGATTGAGCTCGGAGTTTGTAGTGCTTCGTGTCCACTACTTTCATCAAATCGCCATCTGAGATATAGATTGCCATTTCGTTTGCAGTACGCTTACTGTACGAACCGGAAAGACCACTAGCTGCACATGGGCGCACCGGAGTAATTTTGACGTGACTCATCTTTTGTCGAAAGGTGTCATATAAGGCATAACTTATCATCAGGCTACGGCTGCAAACGATAGTTTAAACGACACGGAGTGGTGCATGTTGCAACTCAAGCCATATTCTCTCCAGCTCTGCAGCAGTTTCAGTGCACGACTGCAAATCCGACGCTCTTCACCGATCAGACGTTCGTCTTCAAGGTATAATGAGCCGGGACGCTCTTGTCGCTTTCGCCCGCTCATTGAGCGGTAGGATAAGACATCATCTGTAGGCGTAGGACACCACCGGATTCAGTGTATTAACTGTGTTGTCACCACAAGATTAATGAGCATATGTACCGCACAGATAATGGAACTGGGTCATTGTGAGTGCTCCGAGGTCTGCATGTGTGACGAGATTCTTGCAGATCCATGCCGTCTGAAAATGTAATGGCATCACGTACGAGATTGTCGACACTACAGACTTTGTCTAAATGCCAGAGTGTGCAAACTCCGAGCTCAATCGTGCTAAAGGCCACGTCATACCAGTGTCGCACACGTTTGCCCAGTTTTACTAGTCGTTACTGCATACGAGTCGATCCCAAATGCACGTCGTGCATTGCACGATTCCGGCGGTCGTGCCGCCACGATCATCCCAGCTGCTGTCGTTTAACAGCCGATGGCGTTATCCCTTCACTGAAGGATAACACCATCCGTCAGACTACCCTCGATTGCTATCACACCCGATCATCTCACCCTCAAAAATCGTGTAGCCCAGCAGTATTAATACCATGGGTAGAGGATACGTGCCATTCTGCCAGCAATGGCCTCTGTGTTGCTGCACACCGATTCCAACACTCATACTCTCAGAATCCAATTAGCTCTCTACTACTCAAGTTGAAACCCGAAGAAGAAGCCCAGCCTATTCGACATGGTCAAAGTACTCTCCGTCCTCGCTGCCTCCACGATCGCGGCATGCGCCATAGTCAACTCCGCATCGGCTCACCAAATGGCCACGCACAGTACGCTCTCGGCCGCCCAGCGCAAGCTTTTCTCTGCCAACGCCAAACACGCACTCGGAGACTGCGCCAATACGGAGCCCATGCGGAAGCTCCAGGAGCGCGCCATGGCCCGTCGTGCTAGCGCCGTCGACAATTTGCGCCGACAACGTCGTCTGGACGCCGCCACAGTGTCCGCCACCAGCCACAAGTCCAATCTCACGGGCATCACAGCCGACACGTCCTCCTCAGTGTTCTTCGGCGACGAAGTTGCTTGCGTGCTCGAGCCTGAAGTCACATACGGACCTTACTACGTCCTGGGCGAGTACATCCGCGACGACATGCGCGAGGACCAACCCGGCGTCGATATGTACATTGACGTGCAAGTCATCGATGTGAGCTCGTGTGAGCCCGTGACAGACATGTACGTAGACTTCTGGCACGCGAACGCGACGGGCGTGTACTCGGGTGTCATTGCGGACGGCAACGGAGACAGCAGTGACAGCACCAACATTGATAAGACGTTCCTGCGCGGCGTGACCCCCACGGACAAGGATGGCGTCGCCCAGATGATCTCCATTTTTCCGGGACACTACGTCGAGCGCGCCACGCACCTGCACTTCATCGGCAATTACAACGGCACTGTGTTGTCCAACGGCACGTACTCGGGCGGCTCCGTTGCCCACGTCGGCCAGTTCTTCTTTGACCAGGATCTCATTACTTCCGTCAACGAGCAAGATACCTACGTGACCAACACAGCAGAGATCACGCTGAACGAAGACGACATGTGGCTGATCGCTGCTGCCGAAAACGGCTACGACCCCATCATGGAGTACGCTCTGCTGGGCGACTCGGTGGCGGACGGCCTGTTCGTGTGGATTTCGCTGGCGGTGGATATGACCGCGGCACAGGAGGTGCAAGAAGCAGCCACGCTGACGGCTGATGGCGGCGTTGTTTCCAGTGACTCTGTCATCGGTGGCGGCGCCGGCGGAATGGGAAGCTTCGGTGGTTCGATGGGCGGCTTCGGTGGGTCGATGGGTGGCTTTGGTGGTTCGATGGGTGGAGGCGACTTTGGTGCAGCTGTGGGTCTTTAGTAGTGAGACTACCGGCAATACTTATTTGAAATCTCGCGAGGTAGGTAGCAATTTTGACTGGTATATTAACGACTATGAAGTACACGCCCTTCAAAACATTCTTGCTTTTTAATCATACCTTACCAAACAGAGTGCTGGAGTTTCTGCCCTTGTATGCCTGTAGCGAGGTTAGCGACGGCGATATTAGCCATGGCTTGTCGAGTCTTCACTGTTGCCGAGCCAATATGGGGCATGATAACGCAGTTCTCAAGCGAAAACAGCGGATGCGTCGGTGGCAGTGGCTCAGGCGTCGTCACGTCTAATCCAGCTGCCGCAATCGCTTTACTGCGAAGAGTCTTCACAAGCGCGTCTTGGTCCACCAGTTCACCTCGACCTGTGTTAATTAAAACCGCGCTTGGCTTCATCAAAGCGAGCTGTGCAGCGCCAAAGGCGCCGCGACTTTCGTCGGTAAGTGGTTGGTGAAGACTCACCACATCACTGTGACGCAGCAACGTCTCCATGTCGACAAACTCCACGGAGCCAAGATCGCCACCTAGCGAGCGAACGTTCTCAGGCTTCTCCCGAGGGCCAGTGTACAGGATCTTACAATTAAACCCGTTCTTCAGCATTCTCGCATACGTCGTTCCAATGCGACCAAGTCCGACGATCCCAACAGTGCACCCCGTGACGTCAGATCCGCAATATTGGAATGGCTGCCATACTCCCCACTCTCCGTCCCGGGCGCTCTTAGCGCACTCAAGCACTCGTCGTTTCGTTGCGAAAGTCAACGCCACCGCAGTCTCAGCTGTTGACACGTCCAATACACCCGGAGTGTACCCGACCTTCACATTACGAGCCTTGCAGGCTTCCACATCAATGTGGTTGTAACCCACAGACATGGTGGACACCACCCGAAGTGATGGCCCAGCGGCGTCCAGAACTTCAGCGTCCACCTTGTCCGTAAGCAGACAGAACAGTCCCGAGCATCCCTTCACACTGCGAAGGAGCTCCTCGCGTGATATACAGGTCTTCTCTGAAGCAAACGCCTCGATTGAGACATTGTTGGCAACTGTACTGCCAAGTCGTTGACGGAATTGCTCTGGACGTCAGGAGGTTAAACGAGGGTAATACGATGGATTAGAGGCGCTGCAAATATGCCCGGGTTTTGCATCTTTACTTACCGATAGCGTACGGCACGTTCCGAGAGAAAAATACTTTGAGGGGCACGCCGGGGCTCATGACGATCGAAGTGGAGCAGATGGCAGGTGATCGGAGGAACGAGGGGCTCAAATAGCGCTTTGAAGTTGGCGAGATCTCGATTCTAAGTGGCTGATATTGCGTTTTGACGCATTTGATTGATCGAAAATAGATTCGGGGTGAATTGTCAATGACAGACGAACTGCACCAGTATTCAAGATCCCCAGTCCTGATATCGTTCATGAGTTTGACTGCTCCATCCAGGATTTTCTTCACGCGGAACTGGCCGTATGCCATCGGTAAGAGCTCGGGCGCTAGAATGCTTGAAATGCATTGAATTTGTTTAACAACCGTGAATTGATATATGCAACAGAGCAACTTCGCAAGCGAATTGGCGAATCCAGTTCCATTATCATCGATGCATTCGACTCTGAAGACACCTGCATCCCTCGCGATGAACTCCTTCGTCGTGTGAAGGGCTGCACGGGGATTTTCTGTTTATACACTGACACGATCGACAAAGAACTGCTGGACGCTGCGGGACCTCGCTCCGCGTGGTGTCCACCACGTCGGTTGGTTACAACCACATCGACATCGAGACTTGCAAAGCCCGGAAAATCCGAGTTGGTCACACACCTGGAGTTCTGGATGTAGCTGTTGCCGAACTGGCCGTCGCGTTGACATTCGCGACCAAGAGACGAGTGCTCGAGTGCGCCAAAAGTGCCCGGGACGGGGAGTGGGGGTATGGCAACCATTCCAGTACTGCGGATCTGACATTACCGGATGCACCGTCGGCGTCGTAGGACTCGGGCGGATCGGCGCTACGTACGCCGGCATGCTCAAGAATGGATTCAACTGCAAGATCCTCTACACGGGTCCTCGTGAAAAGCCGGAGGTCGCTCAATCACTTGGCGGTGAGTCGGGGTCTGTCGAGTTTGTGGGCATGAAGACGTTGCTACGTGAAAGCGATGTGGTGAGCCTTCATCAGCCGTTGACCGAAGAGAGTCGGGGTGGTATTGGATCGGAGGAACTTGCGCTTATGAAGCCTAGCGCGGTGTTGATCAACACCGGCCGGGGTGAATTGGTGGATCAAGATGCTCTGGTAGAGGCTCTCCGCAGCAAAGCGATTGCGGCTGCTGGATTAGACGCAACGACGCCGGAGCCACTGCCACCTTCGCATCCGTTGTTTACACTTGAGAACTGTGTGGTGCTTCCGCACGTCGGATCTGCGTCGACAAAGACGCGAGAGAAAATGGCCCAGATCGCTGTGGACAACGTTCTCGCTGGTGTTAAGGGCGATGACCTCCTCCACGCAGTGTGTTAATACATTGTGAGGTGATCAGTACGACTACATGCTCGTCTGCGTTGTAACTCACAAAATTGTAAGCCAACACGTAGTGCACAATGGGTTCGGTGGTAATGTAGGATTATCCTTCAAAATAATAACCAACTCGTTGATTACAATATGATCATTTCTCTATTGTGTCTTATCTCTACTGTTCCTCTCGCTGTATTTCTCCATCACTCGCGTCTGAATGCACAACCTCTCGGAAAATCTTGACGATCTCGTCAAAGCCGTACCGTGGCTTCTCTCCACTCATCAAGTCCTGCAGCCATTTCTGTTCAATCATCGGCACGAGTCTCTCGAGCCGATCTGCAGTGCATCCGTCCTGTCGATCCCCCGCTCCCGCCTTCTCTTGCTGCCGTCGGTTCCGGATCAACGATTGCACCTTCACTCGGACAACTTGCAGCAGAAGGTCCTTGTCCACTTGAATAGGCGGAATTACCACGTCCTGATCAGAACTCTCAGATTCGACGATTCGTCGACTACCGAGTTCGCTTCGAGGACGTTTGCGGTGCAGACTTGAGACGTCTTGAGGCAAGTCTGATAAGGTCATTTTTAGTCTACCGAGTTGAATATGGAGCAATCGACGATACCAAGGTAAACCTGGTGGCTGGGCGGTACCAGGCGGATCGAAGACTGACCAAAAACCGACTGAGTCCGACTGACTGACTGTGGTGCAATTCGCTGACTTCGAAGTCAGTCCAGTTGTGGACGTACGATGAGCTGATAAAGCGATTTGCTCGTCATATGCTCGTCCTCATCCACTGGTGTGCGCCACACGGTATACTGTGGACCACATGATGGCCGACAGTGTGGACCACACCAGCGTCACGTCGTTGTACCCGTGTTTGTGGCACATCTGAATCCACCGTCATCAGCATTCGGTGGCACCGAAACACAGACGCCCTCACTCACACTTCCTCCCCCTTGTGTTGCAACCTGGCGCCATGTCGACGGAGATGAAGGTCTCACTCAGTGCAAAGGAGTTTGTGCTGGTGGCCATGACCTTGACGCTTGTGCCCATTCTGCTGCTGGAGCTCTACGGTGTCACCCACACGCGCAATGTCAATCAGTCCTTCACCGATGGCACTCCTGACATGCCTCAGCTCAAGGACCTGATGATTGCAGGAGGCGTCGCATTGCTGATCATTGCCGCGCGGTTTGCAGCCGGAATGCTGTTCGCACCACTTGCTCGAGTGGTGCTCTCGCCCAAGAAGCGCGTGATTGAGGAGCGTGTGCAGCGTTTCGCGACGGTGCTGTTCAAGTTCGTGTAAGGACAATTGCATCGGTAATATCGTATGTGAAGGAAACGCTTATTGAATGACTCTTGTGATCTTTATGATGCAGATATTTTACGGGAATTTCAGTTGTGGGGTACGAGGTGATGAAGGACGAGCCGTGGTTCCCTCCGTCGCTTGGGGGCAAGGGTGAAGTCGTCAAGTCGTTCGACACGCTGTCGGACGCACCGTCCTCTGCGCTCAAATACTACTTTATGGTGCAGCTCGGGTACCACCTACACAGCTTGCTGCACATGGTGTTTTTCTCGCCAATCCGGAACGATTTCATTGAGATGCTGCTGCACCACCTTGCGACTATCATCTTGATTGGCGGGTCCTACCTGGCCAACTACTCGGCATTTGGTTCACTTGTTGTGTTTACGCATGATCTCGGCGATGTTACTGGTTGTAAGTATCACTGCGGATTATTGTGCGCGTATTATCATGAAGATATTGACCTTTTTGGTGTGCTTGCTACAGACGGTATTAAGTCTATCGTTGACACTGGTCACACGCCACTGGTGGTGGTTATGTATTTGGTGCTGTTGGTATCGTGGGCGTACACTCGACTATATGTGTTCCCGATGCACCTGATCTACAGTACGATGGTTGAGTTGCCTTTGAAGCACCCGGACTATGTTGGCGCTTTTGTGCATCCGATGGTTGCAATGCTGTGTATGTTGGAGGTGCTGCATGTGTACTGGTACTCGCTGTTTATTGTGATGGGCTACGCACTAGTCAACAAGGGAGTTGCCGAAGACATCCAGCAGAAGTTGCCAGATCCTAAGGACGTGGAGAGTTCAGATGCCAAGTCCAAAAACGACTGAGATGGCAAATCAAATTGAACAGAGCATTTGTATGGTACAGTTGCCTTTTTGTTGACAGAGTGTTGACGTTGTGTCCCCTGAGTTCCGCAATCATACATCATGTAGGCCCACGCCACATCAATTGGCCCACAAGGTGGCCTATCCACTCTTGTGGGCTATCCAATGGGTTGTGGGCTAGCAATCCCTGCTGAGCTGCTCAGTCCGTAATCTCATCTTGATCCCTCGCCAAGCCCAAGCGACCGTCGAGCAGCCATGGCTACCGAGATGAAGGTGTTGCTGAGCGCCAAGGAGTACGTCCTGGTGGCGCTCACCGTGACGCTGGTCCCCATCGTGCTGGCGGAGCTCTTCGGAGTGGCCCAGATGCGAGCCGCCATCCCTGAGTTCCAGACGGACCCCGACATGCCCCACATCAGCGAGTGGCTCGTAGGCGTCGCCTTCGCCTTCGTCATCATCGCTCTGCGGTTTGCCTTCTTGGCGGTCTTCAAGCCCATTGGTCGCAGAGTTCTCTCCCCTGCTAAGCGCCTCAGAGAAGACCGCGTCGACCGTTTCGCTACTGTCCTCTTCAAGTTCACGTACGTGTCTCGTCTCTGAAGGATACACTGGGCGTGCAAGTTTTGATATGTTGCGTTCGTCATTGTTTTTTGCTGTTGCAGGTACTTTATGGGCATCACTGTTGCCGGGTATTATGTCATGCGAGGCGAGAAGTGGCTGCCACCAGTACTGGGAGGCGACGGAGTGATCCGTGAAGCTTATTTGATGCTGCATGAGCCACCGTCCACTTCACTCAAGTATTACTACTTCGTCCAGTTAGGCTACCATTTCCACAGTCTACTGTTCATGCTCTTCTTCTCACCCATTCGGAACGACTTCATAGAGATGTTACTGCACCACTTGGTGACGATTATCCTCATTGGGGGATCGTATCTTGCCAACTACGCGGCCATGGGCGCACTTGTGGCGTTCACGCACGACATCGGAGACGTTACGGGCTGTAAGTTGAATTCTGCGGTATTTGTTTGAATTTGTGCGGAAGGTTTAACGCTGTTGTCTTTTTACTGTAGACGCCATCAAGTCGGTTGTGGACACGGAAACACTCCGTTGATCGGGTTCATGTACATTGTATTGCTGATATCTTGGGGTTACACTCGACTGTATGTGTATCCCTTCCACCTCATTTACAACGCTATCTTCGTGATCCCAGAGGCCAACCCACATGTGGTCGGAATCTTCATTCATCCGGGCAACGCGCTGCTCTGCATGCTGGTGGTCCTGCACGTGTACTGGTATGGCCTGTTCCTCGTCATGGGCTTCACTCTACTGCGCAAGGGTGTGGCTGAAGACATTCAGGACAAGTGTGCGGATGTGGGGAGGAGCCGTCAGCGAAGAAACTGGTGGCCAACTCAAGTAACAAATCCAAGAACGAATAAAAAGCAGAACTGCTATTGCTACTCAGGATGCTCAGCTCTTTTCTTCTCTATTGTGCTTTCCATTCACCTAGATGTTGCAAGTATACTTTGCTACGAAGTAATTGGAGTGCTTCCCGTCGACGGCTACATCTCTATTGGATCCACAAAACCTCCAGTGTCCTTGGAGGTCTCCAGTTATTGTATGCCACGCAGCAGTAGGAATTTGCTTTCTCATACCTGTCGCCACCACGCGCCGTACAGGCAACACGTGTGGTCTCCTTTGTTACAAGCTTCAGAGCCACGCGCCTTCTCAATGGGCGATGGATTCTTGACGTGCCACTTCGGAAATTACCGCATCTCGATGACAGCCAACTGGTTGACGGAAGTCGCTCTGGGCGTTGGAGCCAACCTTACGGTGTTGCTTCTATGCTGGCTACGAGGTTTGCAGCTGCCGAACAGCAACAGAAGAGCTCAAGAACCGAGTAATACCAGCGCCGCAAGTCTCTACACGACGCTTCCCGGCCAGATTTGCAGCGGATTGTGCTGCGAAGATTTCCAGACGGCGACCGGAGTCGTCCTGGCAGTAGCAATTACCGCAGCAGTGGCAGCAGAGGTCTCAGCGACTGCAGCAAGTATGAATAGAGTCGCGTTCACGTGAGTGTCGTCGTTTGAACTCTGAACTTGTTGCGAGTTCAGTCCGTGTCTGAAGAGCTTTTCATCTAATTCCAGTCCAAGTCGTTTCAGTTGACGAAAACTACTGCTACGTAGCAGCATTAGTACTTTTTCGTCGGCCCTGCAAAGGCAAAACCCCGTCAACGATGGAGACAATGAGCACGAACGTGGCGCTGGGCTTGGGTCTAAACGTCATAATGGTTTTATTCTGCTGGATCAACAACTGGAGACCCGTCGCCACCAGCAGTCGCGAATCGCACGAAGTCATCCGTGACGACAACGACGCCGATCAACAAGAGAGCGACTCTTCTGGACTGTGGAGCGGTGGCCTGGAGACAACTGGAGGGCTAATCGTCGCCGTAGCTGTGATGACGGCCGTGGCGGTGGAGGTTGCAGCGGAGACAGATCGACGATTCAGAATATGATCAATAGACCATTGCATTTGTACTTTTGGTTAGACCGGTGTAGTTGCACTATTGACGCCACCTTTATCGACGCCAACTCTCAGCGTCTCAAGCCCCCTGCATCGTTCCCGTTGCTGTCTCGGAAGGCGGCCATTCCCACGTATGCCTCTTCATTGTCACTGCTGCTGCTGTAGGGACCTTCACCCTCAGCTTCACGTTCTCGTCGCTCGCGGTCGTCCAGATACATTTTGGTAAACATGAAGGCAGCGTAACCTGCCACGAGGACCGCAAAAGCGCAGATTACCCACACGTAGACTTCGACCATCGTTCTTTACGCACTGGATGGACGTTGTGTGTCTGTGCTCCAATTGCCAAGTGAGACCGCAAGTTGTGGGGAGTGCGTAGGATGTACCTATCGACATGGAGATGCACTTTGGCGGAGTGAGTGCTGGCTACAAACCGGATCTTGTCATTGTTGGCGAAGCAACAGGTCTCGTCAGTAGTAGTTTGCAGCTATAGAGCACGACAACGTCTCTTTTTGTTGTGGACACGAAGTAATACTGAACCTTACGTCAAGTTCGTCAAGTGCAAAGGAAAGAATTGTGACGAACGGTATGAATGACAAGAAACAAGTGGAGGCCAAGCTCAGTCAAGATGTGGCAAGTTGCAGTTCACTGCAAGTTCACTGCAACTGTGTACCCATAAAATCTATCTAACCTATCGTTTGGCATATCCTGTACCTTTTTTTCAATTTTTGGAGCATGATGGAGTCGTGTTGCACCATAATTAGTCTCTTTATGGCACGAATTGATACAAAATATGCGTAAAAGAGAGTGAAACCTTCTAAAAAGCATACGGATATAACCTTTGGACTCAAAGTTTGAGCCACTCAAAATGCTGACACACCGACGGCCTCATGCGCTACTGCAGGCGCGTCGTGCTGCCCTTCGAGCGCTCAGTAGCGCTGCAACTCCTTCCCACTTCGACGTCGTGGTCGTAGGCGGTGGCCATGCTGGCTGCGAAGCTGCTGCCGCCGCTTCGAGGACTGGTACGACGTTAAAACAGCCTTTGCTTCGGTTAAAACACTATTGTACTAACGACTGCAACTTTATATTTCATTGTTTGTGCTGACTGCAAACGTTTTAATTAAAAAGGTGCTAAAACTGCTCTGGTTACGCAAAAACTCTCGACAGTTGGTGAAATGTCATGCAATGTACGTAACATTTCAACTGACAGTTGTGCTTTACTGGTTGATTTATCTAACCAATATATATGATACATTTTTTGACAGCCATCGATCGGTGGTGTAGGTAAAGGCACTTTAGTCCGTGAAGTGGACGCTTTAGGAGGTCTCATGGGGCAAGTGGCCGACTCAGCAGGTATCCAATTCCGGATGTTAAACTCTGCTAAAGGCCCAGCGGTGAGAGGGCCAAGAGCTCAAATGGACCGAGATTTGTATCAGCAAGGCATGCAAAATGCACTACAACAATTACCTAACCTTTGGTTAGTGGAAGACGGAGTGGACGATCTCCTGTTGCAGACAATTCAGTCTGAAAGCGAAGTTGAGGAACGCGTCAAGGGGTTAAAACCTCGTCTGACCGTGAAATTCATGCGTCTCATGTGGTTATAACCACCGGAACATTTTGCGAGGGATGATCTATCAAGGCCCCGACATTCGCATCCCAGCGGGACGACACATGCGGGATTCGGACGGATTAGAACCCCCGCGGTTGGTTTAGCCCAAACGTTGGAGCGGTTAAATTTCCCTCTTGGTCGACTGAAAACCGGTACGCCACCACGCCTCGATGGACGCACTATTGACTTAACCGGCTTAGAAGAACAACCAAGTGATGACCCTCCAAAGCCGTTTTCATTTTTAAATGAACACAAACCCGTCGCGCTTGCGGACCAGCAGATCATGTGCCACGCCACATACACCAATGAAGAGAGTCACCAAATTGTCCGTGACAATCTGCACATGTTGCCACAGTACGACGGTGGAAGAGATGGAGAAGGTGTCGGACCACGTTATTGCCCATCGATTGATACTAAGGTCATCCGGTTTGCAGACCGCTCAAGACATCAACTCTGGCTTGAACCGGAAGGTTTAAACACTCACATTGTATATCCAAACGGTATCAGTACAGCATTACCGGAAGACCTGCAGCTTAAGCTGCTACGAACCATCAAGGGACTCGAGAATGTGGAGCTAATCCGTCCTGGATACTCGGTCGAGTACGACTATGTCGACCCCCGATCGCTGCACCCGACGCTCGAGACAAAGATGTTGCCAGGATTGTACTTGGCGGGTCAGATTAATGGCACAACCGGATACGAAGAAGCTGCAGCGCAAGGTATTGTGGCTGGTATGAATGCTGGTTTAAGCGCCATGGGGCGGGATCCACTTGTTCTCGACCGTGCTGATGCATTTACGGGTGTTCTTATCGACGATCTCATCTCGCTGGGCACAACTGAGCCGTACCGGATGTTCACGTCCCGTTCCGAATTCAGACTGTTGCTACGTGCAGATAACGCGGACTTGCGCCTCACTCGCAAAGCTTTTGAAGTCGGTGCAGGTATCCCTAACGAACGGATGGAAACCCTTGAGCGCAAGGAAAAAGCGATGGAGTACGCACGCAAGGCGCTGGAGGAGTTTGCCGTTGATCCTCACGAGTGGAATCGCTACGGTATTAAGGTAAGCTTGGACGGAGTGAAGCGAACTGCTGCCCAGATTTTGGCTTTCTCGACTGTGACGCCGGAAGACGTCGAACGCATCTGGAGGGACGTCAGCTACCAACATGCAGACGCGTTGCCGGACGAGATCAAGGACCTCATTAAAACTGAGTGTCTGTACGCAAGACAGCTCCGTACTCAGCAGCAGGAGATCCAGGTCTTTCGTAACAAGCAGCATGTGCAAATCCCTGAGTGGGTGGACTACGCCGAATTGCCGATGATTTCGAACGAGGAACGCGAGAAGTTGCAACGTGCACAGCCCGCTACGATCCACGCTGCCAGCCGTATCGCCGGTATCCGTTCTGCTACGCTGCTGCTTCTGTACCAATACGCAATGCGTCCCAATCACGACGGAGCCACTAAGAAACAGCGCAGACGTTCGGCCATCGCAAAACGCACCGCCGAGATGAACTAACCAGGCGATACCAACGATGCAAGTAATCTAGACCTAGAGCACAAGTGCAAGCAGACTGAAGGTAATGTAGCCATGTGCTTTTGCGTGTCAAAATACGATCTACGATCTTTCCATCGAAAAGATCCGATGCCAAAGGGACGTGGGATCCTACGGCTCCTACAAGTCCGACGTAGCATCAGTCCTCGTAAAGCAGGCAAACCAATGGGTGCAGCAACGTCGACAGGTTTGGTGGACAGCGTGGTGGACGGAGACATCCACCGCCTTAAAACAATTCTGCACGATCACAAACTTGACGCGAAGAATTCAAGTGAAGCACCCACGACAGAGTCCACCAAGGATTCTGTATGGGAATTAGAACTGGAAGAAGCAGTCCACACAGTCGTGGCGTCGGAAATCGAGTCTGGACAACACCTTCAGCAACTTCAGATCGCCCTGGAGCTGCTGCTTCAAGCTCGACCTGAAATCTGGAGCTCTACAGTTTCCTGCCTAACCTCCAGTGACAACAACGATGACAATGACACCATCACTACTAGCAATCCTGCGGGCTGGTCGGCTTGTCATCGGGCGTGCGCGACTGGAAATCTAGCTTTCGTAGTGTTTGCACTGCAGCATTATCCTGCACAGTTCGATCTGCAGACACGAGACGTCTTTGGATTGTTCCCAATTGACTTAGTGCCGCCGGAATTGCTGATGAGCACCGAAGAGATATTTGGTCATCTCCAAGCGCCAGACGGCAGTATGAAACCTACGACAGCAAGAAGCCGTCGGTGTCTAGCTCTTCACCGCCTTCGTGAACGGAAGGTGGCGCTACAAGACGAACAAATTTGCGCTCTGCTCAGCAAGAGCGAATTTACCAACACCACGAATAACCAAGATGAAAACCAGTCACAAGCTGGCGGGTTCTACATCGCTTTCGAACCAAGACGAGAACATCTTGCGATCGACCTGGATCGTAACATGGGCCATGTGCACGAGCGTGGAGCACCTTTGCGTGTGAAATATCGTGTGCCACGTGCTGATCCGTTCCTGAGCGGCTACTTCCAGCTCATTTGGCGTGGGATTGGAGATGCTCGAAGCGAGGAACCGACCTACGACTCTCACATTACAAGATTACGAGATGAACATGTTCAGTCCTTCGATCAAGAGACCCCACTTCAGCCACAACAGCTTGACCCTTTACAAACAGCACAAGTAGAAGTGGAGTCGCAGCGGTCGCTGAACGGCTTGTATGCAAACTCTGTTGTGGAAGGATGTATCACTGTTGACGTGACGGATCTGCCTACGGATAGCGTCTGCCATATGCTGTTTATTGCTTGTGACAAGCATATGCTACACCGCACGATCGCATTGAGTACCGAAGGGCTCGCCATACAAGCTCAAGACTTTGACAGCGATGACTACTACTCTGATTCAACGAGTGACGAAGACGAAGAGGATATTCTCGAGCAGAACCAACAGGAGGTCAAAGACCCTGGATATACGTTTTTGTTGGCGGCGAAGAGTTTTCGCACCCGAATTCTGTGTTTGCTGGCCAAAGCTTCCCCGATGTCCCTGCGTTCGAGTGTTTTTGCGCGAGTTAAGGTTGAAAAGGCAACATCGTCTGCAGCTGAAACAAGAACAAGAGAATCAACTGCAAGAACAAGTGCAAACCCAAGAAATTCAACAACAAAAAGCTGGGCAGGAAGCTGAGGAAATAGGCACCACCAAGCATGACAGCACTGAAATTCCTGTGAAACTAGAGGAAGAGCTTCGACAAGCTGAAAACCCGATATCCGTGATGGACTACCCAAAGTACCAAAACGAAGCCGATTCTGGCGAGTAGAACTCATGCCTTGTAGTGATTGTCGCTTTAAGACGGAGAGTACTGCGCGCGAAGCGTTGTTCCTTCGCTTCTACTATGCGTCCTAGGAAAGCGAAGGAATATGGCTCAAGTCGTGGAAATCAAAAATGCGTATACTACTAGCCAACTCCGAGTTTTTAATATTCATTGCTTCAGAACGAGAGGAATCATGTCGCTTGAGCTGCCCGAGTGATTAAACACTTCAGTCTGGCGGTTGCTGTCGAAGACGATGAAGTCAGCTTCCCGTTACAGTTCAACTAACTAACTGTCAGTTGATGCAACGACAGCAAACTATCTAGCTAGCTATCGTCGTGACGTCTCATCGAGACGCTTGGTCTCGCTGTAACCCGAGACCAGAATCGGCCGGCATGTGCTTTCACGCATAGGTTTGCAGAGATCCAGCGCAGACGTAGCGGAGGATGTTGAATGCCGCGTGCTCGTCCCGGCCGGCCGTGTAGCAGCAGTGCGGGCACGTGAACACATCGTTGCTTCCGAGCTTGAGATGGAGGCGTTCGCAGCGAGCGCACGCCAGACTCGTGTACATCTCAGAGCAGACGACGGCAGTCTTGCCCACGACCTCACACTTGGTTTGAAGGAGCTGGTGGAACTGGAAGTGGTTCAGACTCAGTATGCTCTTGTTGAACCCGTGATTGCGCGCGCTGCTTTTTTACCATGTCCTTGGACTGGAAGATCGAGAGCAGGATCACGTCATAATGCGTGACCAGGTACGAGCACGTCTGGTAGTGAAGCTCCCTCACGCAGTTCTTGAGCTTGGACGTGCAGCTGAGGAACGTACGCTTGGCTCTCACATACGCTCTATACTGCCATCGTTTGCTCTTCTTCTTGTTCTTGAACTTGGACACCACGCTCTGCGCGTTATTCTGGCGTTTCCGAATCGCGACCAAGTAGGCCTTGGTGTCTCGTCCAAACTCCAGCACATTGCCCTCGAGATCCATGCCGGTCATAAAGGCCTTCGTCCCGGGGTCTAACGCGATGCACCTGCCACGATGTAGAACGCCGTCGGCTCCACGTACTCCGGTATGGCAACGTACCAAAACCCATTGATGTTCAGGATATCAATCTCGCTTGAGATCTCCACGTTCACGTTCATCTTCACTCGAATGTCCTTCAGGTTCGTGATCGACAAGTAGAACCCCGACTTCTCTTCTCGGATCTTAGCGTACACTCCATCTTCGCTGATTGTGAAGGAGGGAGACTTCTTCTTGCTTGAGAAGCCAATCTTGAACTTCTTGATGTTCCCGTTCTTCAAATTGCTGAGCGCGCTCTTCACGTTTGTTTGGAACGTCCGCAACGTGTTGAATCGCAGGTTCTTCGGCGTGTCATACACCCACTCCGGCGGCGGACCCATGCCTTCTGGATACTCGAGCGTCTTCCTGGATGTCTTCGTCACGTACAGATCACGAAGACGGTTCGCGTTGAACTCGTTCGTTTTCCGATGGTGCGCGACCGCTTGGTTGTAGGTCCAGCGACACGTTCCCATGTACTGCTTGAGTGTTTCCCGCTGGGTTCTCATTGGGAATAGGCGATACTTGCGGGTCCGACGGATCATCAGCTTCTTCTCCGCCAGCAGAGATTTGTTCTCCTGCTTGATCTCCTGAAGAGCCCGTTCGTATTCTTGCTCGTCGTTCTCCGACCATGTCTTCTTCTGTTGGTGTTCCTTGCGCTCCTTGGTCAACGCGTTTCTGCGAACTGCTATCGCAGTCGTCTCTTGAGCCCGTGTTGACCATCGAAAGAATGCCTCACGCTTTGCGTCGTGTTTGGGTTGGTCATCGGTCCATTCTCGAGTGTGAGGAAACATGTTCAGATCCGTGAGCGATCGATCGATGTGATGATGGGGTTCTCGCTTGCGAAGAGCGAACCACGACTGGAAACCGGGGAGATCTTGCAGCTGATCGTGAGACGACAACTCTTGTCTGTACTCTTCACCAAACAAGCCATCCATCGTTCGTCGGCGTTCCTCCGACAGTTTCGCTTGCAGCGGGCGAAACTCCGTGATAGATTGGCAGAGTATGAAGGCTAGAAGTTCTGACAGCGTATTCTGGAGTTCCGGTCGTTTGAGATCTTCTCTCTTGTCCTTGGGAGTGAGCGCGTCGAGGTCTTGCAGGAGATCCGGAAGAGAACGCTCTTGAGGATCTGACGACTGCAAGAGTGCGAGCCATGATACCGACCAGTGGTGAATCTGAAGAAACCCTCGCATCCGTAAGCATACGCGGTCGTCTTCCATGTGGATGAACAGGAGAGCCCGAAGCAGACCGAACGCCTCGCGTAGCCGTTGTTTGACTTGAAACCAGGCTCGTAGGGGACGATCGCGCTCTGGGTCTGGCTCGCTGTCGGTCTCAGGCACGACCTCATCGAGGGAAGTGTACGCAGAGTTTTGCTGGGACGTAGTCTGGTGAGCCTGGACGCCACGATCTCTTCCGGCGGACGACCACGCTTGGAAGACTTCATCGCTCGAGGCCAAATCGGATTGTCAAGACTGATACGACAACAGCTTAGTATAACGGTGCAGTTGGAAGTCTCGGATGTACTGAGTTGTATTGAGCAAATTGCAGAGTGAGAAAAACTACTGAAGCTGATCAAACGCAAGCTAAGTACTCCTCAAGAACTTCTGGAGGACTCTGCTGGTAAACATACAGGTGGTCAAGATCAGATGTTGCGACCGCAACTACAAATTGTGGTCGTTGCGAGTAGGACTGGTTAGCCATCGTCGAGAGCCACAGCTTCATAACTACGAAATGTTCTGAGGACATTACACTCAGGGTCATCTCCTTTTGGTGTGCCCTCCATGATGCAGTCCTTGTTCCAAATAATCTCGGTGTCGTGAATGTTAGAGCCAGTCAAGCGTGGCGCTGGTACATGTAGTTCGAATTGGTCCTGCTCCCACTACTACTCTGTGAACTTGCGGCTCACAAGCTCACAAAGTAAGTAGCTGCTTTGTATTGACCACAATAACAACGAAGGTGTAGCTGTCGATAGACTTTTATTTGGGTCATATGCGGTCAAGGTCAAAACTGGTCAATCGACCGAATCCATTGACCCTCCACAAAACGTTGACCAAAGTTGATCCGCCAAAACCTCCTATTGTATTACCATGAAATCAGTAACTAGGAGCGCTCAACTACTTCTTTGTTGTGGATTCATCGACATCCCCTCCCAAGGCTACAGACACAGGAAGATTCACTGGCTCAATGTTTCGACGTCGACGCTTCTTGGCTCGGCACTTCTCCATGTCGGCGATCCGGTCGACGTAACGCTGTGATAGGACTTGAATCATGGCGACGAAGGCGGGTAGTGCTGGATGTGGAGCCGGTAATGCACAATTAATCTCACGGTTGAAGCGCTCAAGAGGGTTATTTGTGCGGCTAACCATGGCCTTATCGACATCATGAACGTTCCACACACTCGGTTTGTACGTCTTTAGCCAGGTATTGCGGAAATACGACCAGAACAATTCCCAAAGGGACGCAGTGAAGGTTACGTTTTCATCCATGCACATGCCGCGAATCTTGCCTTGCACATACCGAATGCCCGGACCTTCAATCTTCTCGTGGGGAATGACAGTTAGCATGTCCAAAACTCCCTTGCGCATCGCAATATTCGTTTCTGTCTCAGGGATACCCAGCGCTTTCATCTCCCTACGACATGCCTGTTTGAAGTGGAAATAACACCCAACAATATCCGCGTCTCGAAACTGCACTTGGGCGGCAGCTTGAAGCCCTTCCTCAAAATCGCAAACTACAATGCTTGGCTCAACCTTGTCGTCAGCAGCCACATTGACCGCCTCCATCAAATGCCAATACGTGTCTTGTGTTTTTGCCGTACAAAGCGTGAAAAATACCGGTACAAACAGGTCCGTCGCATTGTCAAAGACCATCATAACTACACACTGGTAGAATGGGTGGGGGTGCACAGCGGAATGTTCCATCAAGGAACAGTGTTGTGCACTTGTACTTCAGCAGTTTAATGAGCGCAGGGTGTGCCCACCCAACCAATCGCTCAAGCGTTGATCCATTCATGTAAGACCTATAGAACTGGAAAAACGGCAGGTTGGTACCTGGCACCAATGATAGTGGTGGGACTTCGACAACTCCATGCAAGTCTGCACCGAAGTGGCTACGCCAGGTTCGATGTACACGCTGAATGACTTGCTCACGTGTAAGTCCATACTGAACTAACATCAACTCTTCAGGATAGAAGTCGTCTCGATTTTTTTCCAAACGCGTTCAGCTGTCAGGTCCATGCGTGTAAGGGCCATCATGTCGGTCGCCTCTTTCATATTTTCCGACACATCTAATCCTGGAGGTAACACGTCGCGCCGGCCGCTCTTACACGAATGCTCACCGTGAAATTCATACTCGTTCTCCTTGTGGTTGAAATGCAACTTCGCTTTGCATTTGGTGCTCCTGTACGAACTACATCTGTAAGACGTCCTCGTTTATCCAGGGTTGTATCTTGTAAACGCGTGGCCTCCCGCATGCACAACCGTGCGTCGCGAGCGTACAACGATTGCGTCAGCGCTTGCGGCCACCATCAAATGTTGTGTCGGTATTTGGCTCCGACGTTCGCGTGTTGCGCTGCTGCTGCAACTAGAGCGTCGTTGCAAGCTGGTGCTACGACTTGACGGTCTGGACTGCGAGCTGCGGCTCCGTCTTGACTGCTTCCTGCATCTCGAGCTACGGCTTCGGCTTGCATGCCGCCGGCGTCGCGGGCTGCGGCTTCGGCTTGTACGCCGTCCACGCTGCGAGGTGCGACTCCGATCCGATCGCCGCCGACGCCATAAACTGCGCACTTGGTCTTGATAGCCAGCTTGCTCGCGGTCCTCTTCACTGGAGTGGCGCGAGCAGTCCACACTGCGCCGTCGAGTTGTGCGGCCGGAGCCGCTTTTTACACTCGGAGGCGATTTCTGCCGGCTAGCATACTCGGGCTCAGGGCTAGACCTTCCGCGGCTGGAGATGCTTGGACGTGATGGGCTGCGAGAGTGTGGGCAGGGCCGATCCCCTGAGCTCCTGCGTCTTGACTGGGTACTGCAACTTACTGCTGGTGATGGAGGAGATAAAGGCGGGAAAGACGCTGTTGACACCGAGGACGGGGAGTGCTGCGAATGCATGTTGAAGTCGGCGATGAGGTCTTGTGGCTCTGGCTGTCTAGTTGATGAATGACGGGACTGGTCAACCAACGATTTTTGACCAAATCCTTTGACCAGTGCTGAAATGTGCGTTGACCAATTTTGCGATGACCCGAATATGATCCATTTAAAATCCTTCGGTAGCTGTCCATGATAGCTATTAGCTTTGTAGTTGAGTTGAGACAAAACACTTTTTTGAAGGCACGCGCAATGCATGCTGTGTGTACTGAGCGTAGAGTATTAGCTTCGGAAGCAAATTCCTTCTCGCGCAGTCGACCTTCAGTACGCCTACCGATAGACTCACTTAGGCACATGCTTTCATCTCCTCGCCTTTAATTGCATCATTCACGCACACACTAAATCAAAGCACCGAGGAATGCTATTGTCTTTGATTACTCACCCATACGCATGCGGACTACGCCGGCTTACGGTGTTTGCTTGAAACCTCCCGCAAAGTGGCACTGGTCTGAAATGTTCATTAGGTCGGTCATT
Source organism: Phytophthora boehmeriae (assembly GCA_011947355.1). Classification (NCBI taxonomy): domain Eukaryota; phylum Oomycota; class Peronosporomycetes; order Peronosporales; family Peronosporaceae; genus Phytophthora; species Phytophthora boehmeriae. The sequence continues at coordinate 487,377 of JAAVTJ010000265.1, read as the reverse complement.
AGAGATCGCGTGGATTTGGTCGTCCCATCAGAAGTGCAAGCGCTCTGTGTTCGACAAGTTCGGTGACGATTAATGCCTTCAGCGAGCTGCAACGCCAAATAATGTTTTTATAACGTTTGTAAAGCATTTTTATTGAGCGGAAGGCACTGTCTTCCACATTGCTTCTGGCAGATAGTCGTTGGCGTACTTCAGGTAATAAACGTACTTCTGGTACTCTGGGTCGTACTTGCTGTAGACTCTTTGTTTGTTAATATACTGAAATGGAACTTTCAGCTTATCAAGAATGTCAGAAGGGTCCTTGTGTTTCAGAATCGCACGCAGAATCTTGGCATCTCCAATCGAAATTAGCAACGACGCCGCGAGTTCCGACGAAGAGATTACTCCCCTCTCTTCTTCGTCCACGCCAGCAAAAGCTTTAAGACGTAGAACTTTGTTCACATCATGCGTCTCAGAACGACGCAGGGATCTTAAGGGTCTTGAGAGGGTGGCATCGTAGCCTCTTTCAGTGGCCCTGGCTTGGTTCGAGTTCGTGAAAGCAGAGGCAGTATTGGTGTTTGCGAGGAGGACAGTGATGGCCACCAGAAGGACGTAACTGTAGCGCATGGCCTTGAGTGTAGATAAGTGAGAAACCTAGGGGCTTGAGTGGACTTGACCGCCGTGAAATTAAACCGAAAATGATAGTCTTTGCGGACAGCAAACAAAAGTGGTCACCACATGTCGTAGTTAAGTATTGAGCAATCGTGGTTTTAATGATCTTTAGGATCTACACCAGCCCAAATAAGCTCTTAAATGGACAACTGAGCGCTCGGACCAAAGTAAATGGTCCGGCTTGAAAGTCTTCGGATGGTGTTCGAGATCAAATTCACTTTTGCTCAACGTCTCTCAACATTGACTACGAACCAGATCGATACTTCCAGATATGGAACTCCAATGTATTCTATCAAAACACTGCAACCCTTGCTAACAGCAAGCGATAGCTGGAAATATCCATACACTGGAATTTATCATGAACCGTAGCCGCCTGCGTGTACGGCTTGGAGTGGTTGCTTGAAGCTTTGCGAATGAATTACGAAATATATTCCATATGTATTGTTTTTCACAATCAATTCTGATTGTGATATTCTATGCCTCACGTAATCATCCTGTGAGCAAGACAATGGCAAATGTAATTCGAACGGCCAAAATCGTTAGATCATGTAAACGTAGCGCTTTCAATATCTTAAGGCTCAAATTTGAGCCTTAAGATATTAGTCAAATTGAGCCATAAGAAACGTTCTACATTGAGCCGCTCAATGCAGAACGAATTTATCTCAATCTTAGTACAGAATCACATCGTTCTTTCATCATTTCCTGTTATCTTTATGTTTTAGAAGCTGCCAACAACTCATCAGCCTCCGCTTTCGAGCTGGAAGAATCATGAGTGACTTCCGACTTCCACTACCAATTTCTATTCATCGTTGGGCATTCTACGAGCTTTACGATTTTACATGCCATGTTTCACTGCACGCATTGTAGCGACATGATGTCGCTGTAAACGAGAAACAGTGGTCGTCCTTTGGCCTTGCCACTCTTCTTGCGCCTCGGAGTGTTTCTAGCGAAACGAATCTCCACTATTCTAGTACAGGTTTGAGCGGAAGATCAATTCTGCATTGGCTTAATCTAGTTGTCGTCAACTAAACCAACTACAAATGACTTTCATTAAGACCAGATCACTGGGCGCGACCTACTCACAGCCTGTGAGTCACAGGTCATCTTTCTTCGAATACACGCCGGCCGCGTTGGTTCCATCATCCACTTCCTGTCCCTCCATCGCGAATACCGCAGCTGCGTAGCCTTCGTCGTCCACCTTACTCGTAAATAGTGTCTTACGGAACCAAAATGCTAGGTATACCAGCGCCAGCATCGTGGGGATCTCGATAAGTGCACCCACGACACTCATCAGCGCAGGGTCCGACTTGAGCCCGAACGATGCGATAGCCACTGCAAGTGCCAGCTCAAAGTTGTTGCTCGCAGCTGTGAACGATGTTGTCACAGCCTGCTCGTACGTCGCCCCGAGCCACCAGCTCATAAGGAACGACACGACAAACATGAACACAAAGTAGATCAGCAGCGGCACGGCTGCGTAAATAACTTTGTCCAGGTTCGACGAGATGCGCGTGCTCTGCGAGGCAAAGAGCACGACGATCGTGAAGAGCAGCGCGACGAGTGTTAGTACGCCAATGCGTGGCGTGAACTTATCAAAGTACCAAGCCACACCCTTAGTATTCGTCAGTGCGTACCACGTGAGCAATGCAGCCACAAATGGCGCGCCCATGTAGATACCCACGTTCTTGGCCACCTTGCCCATGGGCACAGTGATCTCCGTGCTCGAGTCGATTCCCAGGTGGCTCGGGAGATCGTTGATGAAGAGACCCGCATAGGGTGAGTAGAGACCGATGGTGAGAATGGAGTTCATAGCCACGATGGCACCGCAGTACTCGGCATCTCCGCCCGCGAGACTGTTCCAGACCACCACCATGGCGATGCAACGTGCACTACCGACAAGACTGAGCCCCGTCATATAGCCGGCGTCGTTGTGGAAGAACGCTGACGCGAGGAAGAACATAACGAATGGCCCGAGCAGCCAGTTCTGCATCGTCGTGAGCAGCAACAGTCTCCAGTCGGTGAAGACGCGGTGCACGAGGTTCCAGCGCACCTTGGTGAGCGGCGGGTACATCATGACGACCAACCCGATGGCCACCAGCACGTTCGTGCTGCCCACCGTGGTATCGGCGATGAAGTCTTGGACGGCGTTGATTTGGCCGAGACCGAGTCCGATGGCGGCGGCCAGCACGATCCAAAGGGTGAGGAAGCGATCCAAGAAGGACAGCTTGACCACAATGCCCAGGCGGGGCTCAGAAGGTTGCGCATCGGCAGAGTGGCGGGTCAGCGGTTGTTGCAACTGGGTGGACGCGTCCGACATTGCAATTCAACTATCGGGCTGGGTACGGTGTGAGGTGTTTGCAACTTGGCCCAAGGCGATCGATGCAATGGATGTCTGCGTGGCTCCAATTTGTGTGTGTGGTGCTGCATAGTGGGCATGTCAACTGTTGCTGTTGCTCTTTCTGTGACTTTTGGGAGAAGCACCGCCTGCAAGAACACGTACAATTAGGAGAAAAGGGTCCTTCCTGAACGCATTTAGTACCTGCGAGTTTCGATACTGCGTAAGTCTAAAACAGCGCACTCTTGACCGATTATAAGGTGGTGTATTGAAACGAGCCTTAACATGGAGCATGGTAGATCGTAGTTGGCGTACTTCAGGAAAACATCGAGATCCGACGAAGGAACTACGGGGTAGTGTCTCTATCCTCTTTATTCTCGGGTGCTGGGCCTTTAAAGCGTAGGACTTTGTTCACGCAGGGATCTTAAGGGTCTTGACGGGGTGGCATCGTAGCCCCGCTCAGGAGTCCTGGCTTGGTTCGAGTTCGTGGACAAGGAAGCAGCGTTGGCGTTCGCGAAGATTGCAGTGACAGCCACCAACAGGACGTAACTCAAGCGCATGGTTTCGAGTAGAGTTTAGTGAGAGACCTTGGGGCTTGAGTAGACTTGACGGTCGTGGAGTAAATCTGCAAATGAAGTGGTGCCAGTCGTTGCAGGCTCTCCCGAGCAGCAAAAAAGGTGGTCACTTCGACGGGCTTGCTGCTGCTATGCCCGTAGTATATACAGAGCTACGTGGGTCGATGGCATCGGTGTAGACGATCCGGTGGATCGCAAATGGACAACTTGGCGCAAGGTCATAAGCGCCTCGGCGGTCGAGGCGACCGGAAAGTTTTTGCGTGTGAACACGAGAAAGGTTAGCGTCAATTCTACAGCGTTTAAACTAGCACCAAAATCAGACACCGAGCAAGGCACCTAGCATTGCTTATCGAATGGCTGTAATGCTCAATGGCGCTAGGTAAGGCTGGCGCGGACAAATTGGCCACTATTAGCTTTCTTGCGATGTGCAAAGCGCTTGTCGCTCGAGCAAACTTAACTACCTCGGTTTCCTTACAGTGTAAGCTTACACGGTTAAAATAATTGAGCCTAACTCTACAACGCATCGCTAGCAACCCCACAACCTCCAAGACCGGGCCTACTAGCCTTGGATGATCCAATGGACCACCTTTACAAGTCAAAGTAGAAACTGATAAATACGACACCTTGTTCATTATTGCCTAGCTCAGCTCTTCGTTCGAGCGTTTTAACGCACACATGTTCCTCTTCATAGACAGTTCCAACGCTGCCAGACGCTCGTCTCTCTAAAACTTGAGCGGAATCATATCTTGGCCATCGTCCGGCCGTGTGAAAATGGACTCGCGCCTTGAGTCCGAGAACATCACGAATCCCTTCGGTTGCCCCGCTAGAGGCAACGGAATCATGTCGTTCCGATCCGAGTCGTCACACGCTGTACTGCCCTCCGGAACCGATGCCGGTAGTCGAAGCATTTGATGCATCGGCTTTGGTACAGAGCCTCGTCGACCAGGTAGTTTGCTAGTTGTTGTTGCTTCTTGCTGGGTCTTGGCCGTCTGTTTTGTCGGGGCTAGTGAATTGTTTGGTCCCGTCGACACAGCGGCAACAGCAGCAACGATAGCTGCGGTGGTGCTCGAGGGCTGGCTCTGCATCCTCGAAAAGTGGAACTGGGCTCCTGCAGGTTCTGGAACGGCTGGGCGCTCCGTTTGCTTGGGCGCGTCTGCACTGCGAATGGCCGAGCTAGCAAGCTTGTTCGAAGTGCTGCCAGCTTCGCTAGAAGCGGATGATGCAGTCGATGTGATCGGCGCAGTCGCAGCGGGATTCCATGCCATAGCGGCGGTAGTCTGGCTGCGGTGGCGAAGCACGTCTGCTGGGTGGAGCACAAAATCGTCGCGCGATTTAAGTGTGTTGCTTCGGTGTCGAGCGTCAGAGTTGCTGCTACCAGGCCACGGCTTGTTGATAGTCCTTCCGCTGAAAGCGTCTTCCTCTTTTCTGCTCAGTTTTGTTTTCACCTGGTGCGTTTTCACGCCAGTCTCCATTTCCTTCTCGGGCTCTTCAAGAACTTGGTCGTCGCTCTTGTAGTGCGGCACAGCAGCTGTCTTCGGCACAAAGAATTCCCATTGATCATCCGAAGGTCTGGGCTTGAGCGTGAGACCGGCAAGCGCTAAAATGTCCGGGTCTCGGGACAAGTCGCAAGCAGAGGCATCATCAGACATGGCCGAAAAGTTAGTGCCGCGCGAGTACTGCGATGCAGTATCGTTGAAACGAGTTTCGTGCGAAGAACGCGAAAAGGAGCTGGTCGCCGTGGACATCGATACAATGCTGTTCTTGTCCTTGAATCGCATAGGTAACTCCGGGTCCGACACATTGCGCATGCGACGAAGCTGATCCGGGTCCGACACAGTGCGGAATCGAGGCGGAGCCGGCTCATCCACTGCTGGAAACTTGTCCTGCAACTCCTCAGAAGCCACGGGGAACTCGTCCATTGGTTCGTCGTACAGAACACTGGAGTTGAACTTCTGCGGTTGCTGCACCATCGCACCTTCGCCATCATCTGAAGGAATATAAGTTGCTACAGACCCCAGGCGTTCATAGGTGACATCGTCGGAGCTTTCATATGAGATCACGTCTTCGTCATCATTACTTGCGCTCAGTCCAGTATTTGTGCGTGGCAACATGGTTGCAGCGCTGTACTCGCTAGAGTCAGAATTTCGCCGTATCACCATAGCGGATGCCTTTAGTCCATGGTGCAGATCTGCAACACAGGCACTGCAGCCTCGAGCCTCTCGATAACTTCGAGTGGTGTTACTGCTACGAGATAGACCCATTCCATCCCCTGACGACATCTGCCAGACATCACCAGTGCCAGCAAAGTTTGTGTTGCCATCGTTGTCCTTGTGTCTTGAAGACACCAAGCTACTTGCTGTACTTGCCGCTAACGTGCTACCGCTTCCATCGGTGACATCATAACCGGCCATATTCACCATGCTCGAGCAGGCACCACACACAGCCTCGCCGCAGAACCGACAGTGGTGACAACGGCGGAAGGTTCGGAACATCTTAAGGCACATGAAGCAGTGATCGCTCTGCTTCCACGTCAACTTGCTCAAGCAGTGCAACGTCACCTCAGGTCGTAAAACGAGAGCCAAGTTACCTGCACAGCTGGCCAGAGTCTGCAGCCATCGTTGATACTTCTTCGCATACTTCAACGTCGCTTTCGTCGGCAACAACGATAATAGTAGCGACAGTCGAAACGAGTTGGGCTCTGTGGTTTCTTCAATGACAAAGCCCGAGTTCCGGAAATGTAGACGGTCGGTGCATTCCGGGATAGGGAGCTCCGGGATGTCCTGAAAGTTGACACTGCTGAGAACATGCACGCCGATCAATCTTCCCTTCTGCTGAGCACTTGACAGTGACGCTCTCGTCCTCGCCGACCCTCGCCCTACACGATCCAACATCCCCATTTCATGCCGAACAAACGCGTCCTGATAGCTAACCAGCGTGAAATCTCGGTGGTTCTCGACGTTTCCGAGCTTCGCCTGTGCTTTGAGTGTCAACCAGTTGACAGAATATGCGTCGTCTTCCGAATAACTCCGTCGCGCTCCTTCTGCTCCTGCATCCGGGTCTTCAGCGAAAGGTGGCGGGGTCGTGCATGTGAGTTTATCTAACGTGACGCCATTCTGGAAATACTGCTGGAAAATCTGTCGCATCACAAGTCGGTACTCCTCCGTCGTGGACGAATGCAGCAAGTCCAGCATTGGAGCCACTCCAGTATGGACCGTGGTGACTGCACGGACCAAATAATAGTCGGACGAGTGGCCTGCTCCGCGACCGAATTTGCGTGATGTGGACACTGTGGACGGCAAATTGCGGCCGGACATTTCATACAGCATGGTGCCGTTGCGTTCGTTGGCGAAGCGCCATCCTGCTGTGGTTGTGGCTAACGTTGCCAGATCTGCTGCCGCCTCGTGCATGCTCTCCAGCATGAGCGTGGACGGCGCATGGCCCGTGGTCTTGTTGCCGGCCGTGCGGCTCATGTTGAGCGGGTTGCGACTCGACTTTCGGAATGCGTCGTGACGCGGGGGTACGCCGCTGTTGGTTGTCCGCCTGACGCTTAACATTCGGACAGGACGGACGATCTCGCGTCCCTTTTGCACAGCTCCCGCTCGATGCCGAGAGCGTCTATCCGCTACTGTACGATAGTCGACAACCGAACTCCTCTCCGTGTCGCCAGAGGTGACGATGATATCAAGCTCAGCAGAGCTCGATTCGCGATCCTGAATGGCAACTGGTCTGATCAAAAGCAGACTACTGTAGCAATCCGGAAATGACTCGATTCAATATGTTCCGCTCACGACCGACTCCAAAGGCTGGGCGGAAGCATGGTCTCGGCTGGACGACAATTGCACGCATGCTGCATAGATGACCGCTGTCAAGGCAGTCAGGGGCCATTCAGCACGGTCGCTCGGGTCACCAGATGGACGTGATAGAGTGCAGCCAGCCGTTACTTTCTCTTGATGTTTGTATGCCACGAGCATTGAAGAGAACGTCAGAAATTAGCCGAGACGTGACGAAACCTGTAAGAATACATGTGTACCAATGATAACTCCTACAGTCGACGCGTTGAAAAACCCGTAACAATGAATGTTTCGGTTTTTGTACCAGAGATACTATCTTGAAAGGGTGGACTCGCAAAAGTGCAATTGCACGACGCTTGCTCCGACGTGAAGAGTTTTTACGATTGTCAACTCGTTCGTGGCAAGCAGAAGCGTTGAGTGTTCGGCTGAAATGAGTTTGCGGCTGCTTCTGTCGGGAACGTAACTTGCACCAATTGCCAATTCGTGGAGTCAGCTCGGTTGCAAATCCCGCAACCATCGCCAGTGTTTCCTGCACTGAGCGGTGTTGTCATCACCAAACTCCTCACCGGAAGGAAACGGCGGTCTCCGCTAACAGATCGCGGTCCGCTGAATAGGCAGCAACGACAGACGGGCGAGTAATTCGTTGTCCTAGGCAATGGTCGGAAGACGAATCTCCCCACGCGCGGAACTCTCCCGGGAGTCGCCAGTACAAACCTCGACTTTGCCAGGTAAACGCTTTCTTTCGTGCGATCTCTCTCGCAAGTCGGGCAGAGACGACGTTCGGAGCGTGATTTTGGTGGGGACGTACTGTGTCGAGCCAAAATCCATCTGCTATCCAGTTGGTCTGTTCCCCAACCGCCATCACGCACTCTCGTCCGATCCAAAAGTTCGGGCCCATGCACGGCTCCATTCTGACTCACAGATCGAAAACGATACACCACGGGAATGTTAGTGGCTCCGCCGCCAATCTGAACAAATGAGCAAGTCCATTTCGATGGTGTTCTTTGTCGCGTTGTAGAAGTTTACAATTACGCCGTAGTCTCCGGTAGCCACGAACTCGGATGGGTGCGCTCCTTGAAGCGCCTGGCAATCGCAGCTCCATACCAAGGCGAGTTCGTGGTCATCCTGCCATCTTCAAAGCATAAGGAGCGGTGCGTTGCAACTGCACGACGCAACGCCTTCTCTCAGCAGTGGCGTATTCCACTCGTCACCACGGCTCACGAGCACTACGAGCCCCGTAGCTCTTCGATAAAAAGCACGAACGAACGCAACCGCTTTCGTGCGCGTTGACCGCAGCTCATTTATTGCCCATTTAACGCACGCCATCTCCTTCCACCTTCTTGCTTCGCTTCTGCCAAGTAGGGGCTAATACAATCAAAAACACTTTTCTCAAGTCCCGCGACGTCCTGAACCGCCGGGGTTTGGTCGCTCTAATAGAAATACTCGACGGGGCTGCCGTCCTTGGCTGAGAGGCTGATCTGCAGGAACAGGTCGCTTCGAGGCGCCCCCAGTCCGCCCACCTCGTCCGGTAACACTAGCGGGTAACTGTACATCTCGCAGTGGCGGTCGCCAGCGTACAGTGTGAGCGGGATGACGGCCGAGCCGATGAGGTCGTCCTTGGAGAGCCGGTCGTAGTCGTAGACCTGTGCAATGAGGAACTCGTTCTCCCACTCGTCCAGTTCGAACTGGAACTTCTCGGGCGGCGACCACTGCGGGTTCAGGCTGTTCATGATGCACGAGCTCTTCTTGGTGTCGCTGCCCAGTGTAAAGACCACGTACGGGTCGCTCTTGCCGCCCACGACGTCCATGTCGGCCGCCGCCAGGTCGTGACACTTGAACAACACCACGTTCAGCACAAACTTCTTCTTGCTATTCGTCATGGCGGTGTCTGTCTATATGTCTCTGCCGTGAGAGGGGTCCTGTGGCACAAAGTGACGAGCAGAGCGTCCGATAATAGCACAATGGCAGAGCCTGATACTGGACGATGTAGAAGACTGCAGACACAGCTTCTGGATGTGAGCTTTCGGTGTCGGAGTGTGTAACGACTTGAGCACCAGGTTTCAATAAGTACGTCATGCGCACTTAACAAGATGGACAAAGACTTCTGACGCGACCTAGAAGTCAAGACCAGGAGCTCATTCGAGATATCATCATGCCGACGTCTCCTCGATCTTCCAAGCTGCCGCTGCATATCGGCGTGATCGTGTTCGATGGCGTTATGCAGCAAGACTATATCGGCGTCACGTCATATCTCGAGCAGCTCCCGAACTTCTGCGACCAACCGGTTAAGTTCTCGACCATCTCGATCACTGCGGGGCCTTTGCGCAGCAAGAATGCTCTGGGCTTCGGTATGCCTCTATATGCCACCCACAGCTACGATAACGTCGCGGAGCATATCGATATTCTGCTCATACCGGGGGACGAGGACGCATTGAGCTGCAGAAGCACAAACAGTTCATGAAGTTTGTGCGCCAAGTGGCTGAGGCCGCGACGTACGTGCTGACGGTGTGCACGGGCTCTGCGATCCTGGCAGACACCGGTTTCCTCGAGAACAAGCGAGCCACGACCAACAAGATCGCGTACCAGGAGGTGGTGCAAGCCCATCAAGGCGTGCAGTGGATGCACAAGGCTCGGTGGGTCGTGGACGGCAAGATCTGGACCAGTTCGGGCGTCACTGCTGGCATTGACATGGCCCATGCCTTTGTGTCGACCATCTACGATAGGACCGCTGCAGATGGCATTGCGCGCTACATGGAGAACGTGCCGAACACCGACGAAAGCAACGATCCGTTCGCGTAAGAAGCTGTTGGACGGACAGAACAAAGAGCAATGTGAAGTCAAATGAGACGGGGGTAACAGAATCGGTAGATACGGTTTTGTTTTGCGCACTCATACCATTCTGCATGCAAAAACAAATGAATTAAATGCTTGGCGTGGCAATGGTGTTGCTGAAATCGATGCCACTACACTTCTACTATTACAATTGATTCCAAGCGCATCAATTGCAGACGTGTTGCAGCGGCTTACAGTCCAGTTGACTGACCTCGATGCAAAGTGACGAAGCCAGCGCCTCCACCGACGCTACTGCTAGTTGAGCCAAGGCGGGACCGACGTCGTGATACCCGCCCTGACCGTGACCGTCCACCTTCACCGCCACCGCTGGAACTTGGTGACGGCACGATGAACTGCTCCTCGAAGATCGACCGGTCGTCGGAAACGTCAAACGCATCATCTTCTACCACATAGTGCTCGTGAGCTCCAAGATTTCGAGAGCGCGCGGCAAACGGGTCATGCTCCACAGAAGAGGTACCGAACATGGCCACACGCGACGGGGGTGGAGGCATGGGGAGATTCTCAGCGGCAAGGGCCTCGGCCAAACGGTCGTAGTCCACAGAGTGGTGATTGACAACGTTGCGGCCCAGCGTCAGTCGACGAGCAGGTAGACGCAAGTCTGAGAGTGAAGCGACGGAGTCGCGACTATCGTCCGCCTCACTTCTGAAGTAAGCTGCCGTGGAAAAGTTGCTGGTTGAGCTCAGTTCCTTCGACAGATTGGCAGCAAGCGGTGCATCCAACAATGCAAGGCGTGTTACGATGTTGCCAAGCGCGATTGCTGGCTGCACAGTGAGCACACCGAGTTTCCTTAGCTCAGTTCCAGCGACGCAATCATCCACCACTGCGATCAATCTCGGTTGTGCATTATCACCCAACATTGTCTGCATGACTTTAACGTGCTCTAGTGAGCGCTCCGCTGAACCCGTGAAGACGAGTACGTCAGCGCTTTGCATGCCTGAGTCGACTGGAGTCTCGCCCCGCCTGTCCTGTATGGAGTTTTGGAATGAAATGAGCTCGCCGTTAGCGGTACGCTGCAAAATAGTTTCGTTCATGCGGCGCCACTTATCGGCACGGGCCTCATCTAGAAGCGGAACGTTGACACGTGCGCCGTACAGCGATAATTCCAGCGCAATCTCAAATGCCACTTCGTCATCTCCTAGCACAACGGCACTCTGCACACGGTAAAAGGGCAGCAAAGCTCGGGGGTCTCCCGGGTTTCGTGCGGAGAGCAACGTTTGGACACTGTTATGTCGGCTGAAAACTCGCTTCGGGGGATCTTCCTTCCCAGACTCGATATCCGTGTCGTAGCCACGATGGCCTTGTTCATCTAGTACTTGCGCCATTGCTGCATCTGCTTGCCGGTCAGCCATACTTTCCCCGGCACCGCGAAGTCCAATAGAGCACAACACAGGCCCAATGACTTGGTTGACGACTACAGCAGCCACAATGGTGGCAGCAAACTCAGCCCCCAGTCATCAGTAATGAGTTCCTTCACCTCAGCAGCCAGTCCGAGCGATACACCAGCTTGTGGAGCCATAGTGAGCCACAAATTCTTGTAGTGTCGGGGCGGCAGCTTCAGCAAAAAGCGACCACCGCCGTACACGGCTAGAAAGATAGCCGTGTAGCGCAACGCCAGGTATAAGCTCATCATCGGGATCACGCTCACCACCTTGTCCAGTTGCAGGGAAGCCCCTGTCATGACGAAAAAGGGTAAGAACATGTACGGAGCCATGGTATCCAGGATCACGTGCATTTCGGGGCGAATGGCGTTATAATGACCGGCAATACAGGACGCAATCATGAGCACGAGCAAGGCCTCAAGTTTGACCTGCCATACGAGTCCATAATGCGCTGTAGTAAGGTCACTAAGCGTGTTGGTGAATAGGTAGAACATGTAGCCCATCAGGATCCAGATAAAACCCTTGACGTACAGCGCTTTGCGTTCTGTCCACCACTGTGACTTGTTTATCGTGTCGGTCTCCTCAATGTAGGCATTGTGAGGATGGGGTGCCAAGTCAGCATCTGTGGATTGCTCCATATCGCTCAGGTTGTGTTTACTGTCAGTGCGTTGACTGATCTTCATCTGGCGCTGGGAAATCGAGCGACTGGAGATTCTGCTTGATGAATTCGAGCGCACCGGTACGGCTACCGGCTCAGGCTCCACCTCTGGCTGACCACTTGGTATCTGGAAGATGATGACCGTCACGAGACCAAGTAGTCCACCCAGAACGATATTCATGAGCACGACGCCCATCGTAAAGATGATACTCTCGGGAGAAATGTCGAGCTTGGCGCAGTAGATCGATGCAATCACGCGTGAGACGGAGAACGACACGAGCACAACAAACTCGGCAGTCATGCACGTGCCGAGCGCCAAGTGCGTAAAGGGTCCAACACTGTTGAGCTCAATCTTGAGTGCCATGACTGTCGATGGTGACACAAGCACGGAAATGGAGGCAAACATGAGCGAGATCCCGAGTTGGCAGCTGCTGGCCAGGTCGCTGTAGAAGAACGCCCCAGCAGCGAGCATGAAGACCGCCGTGCCTAGCACCATGGCGGTGCAGTAGTAGGTTGTGAGCAGTTTCAAGATGGCCTTGATCTGTGGCTTGAGTTCTGGCAGGTAGATCTCTTGACCGGCCTGGAAGGAGATGAAGCTCAGAGCGAAGGCGTTGACGTACGAGCCGAGCATATCGACGACATCCTCGTTGAGGAGATTGGCCAGGAACGGACCCGACAGAATGCCGGCCACCAGATACCCAGTGATGAGAGGTAGACGCAAGTACTTGGGGAAGAAGAGACCAAGAGGGTGCGCGCCCAGCAGCACCAATACAAAGGCCAGCAAGTGGCTCAGAGTGTCCGGTACGTTGTTCCACGAGGCGAACGGCACGGTCCGATCTTCGTCTTCCTCTGTTTCTTCTTGTAGCAACCGCTTGGACTCCAGTAGAGCGGTGATGGCATTGGCGTTGACAGCGGTGATCGCCACAGCAACCGCAGCTGCAACAAGCAGCCAAACACGTTGCCAACGCATGACCAGATACGTCTTTTCTAGTGTAAGCACTAGGCACCACAATTGAAAGTGATATTCCTTCGGTGTGGCTGAAATTTGTTGGTGATGAGATTTTAGAGCGTCAAGTCGAATCAAACTGTACTGCACCGCATGAGGATTTGGAGGGTTGTGGAATTGTGCCGGGCGTCGCAGACTAGAAGCGTACTGTGACCTTCTCAACAATGCACTCTTTACCACTTTCTTACTCAAAAGAAGTGTTCAGGACAACAAGATGCGAGGCAAACTAAGTCTTTGATGTTTTGAACCCAGTCAGTCGACAGACAAGTCGATAGATACAACCTGCTACCTATCGCCATTCCCCAAACGTAGGCCAGCTGCTTAAGTCTACAAGTCGAGGACAGAACGTAGTACACGAGATTATTAAACCACTTAAATTAGTGATGCCATTCTGGAGCGTGGAACTCAACGGAGGACATTGTGCTCAAGTCAATGCTGACGGGGGCATGCCGCTTTGCTGCAGATTTCGAGCTGCCTGTAGAGAGGGACGTCTGGATGAGGTGCGATCTCTGGTCGAAAGAGGAGCTCCGATCGACACACAAGACCAGGACGGAGATTCTTTCCTGATGACTGCAGCGCAGAATGGTCACTCAGAAGTGGCGAGGTTTCTAGTCGAAGCTGGGCTTTCGCCAGAGCTGACGAGCAATGCGGGCTGGACGCCGCTTATGGCTGCTGCAGCACGCGGCCATACAGAAGTGATGCGAGTGCTATTGGAGAACGGCGCTAGTGTCGACAAACAATCCGTGACTGGTTCCACGGCACTTTATATTGCGTGCCCGTACGGCTACCTGGATGTTGTGCAAATGCTGGTTGAGAACGGTGCCTCCATTGAGTTGACCAATACAACTGGTGACACCCCACTGATCAACGTGGCTGCAAATGGTCATGTTGAATTGGTGCGGTTGCTGCTTGATCGTGGTGCAGACATCAACGTGGCAAACAATGACGGTTGGACACCGCTGATGGCTGCTACAGCACGTGGTCATGCAGATGTGGTAAGGGTGCTACTGGACAATGGCGCGAGTATGGATAAGCAGCATTCCAACGGATGCACGGCTCTACATATTTCGTGTCTACACAATCCCTGTGGTATTATGGAACTATTGCTTTATAATGGTGCGTCAGTTGAGTTGGTCAATGAAGACGGAGATACGCCCCTGATCACTGCCAGTGAAAATGGCAATGTAGATTTGGTGGAGTTACTTCTAGATAACGGTGCGGACGCTGACTTCGCAAACAACGAGGGTTGGACAGCTCTCATGGTTAGTGCTGCAAAGGACCATGCAGAAGTGGCAAGCCTGTTAGTGAAGCACGGCGCTAGCGTCAACAAACAGCGCTCTAATGGATCCACAGCTCTACGAATTTCGTGTGAGAATGGTCACCAGGCCGTTGCGCAAGTTTTAATCGATAATGGCGCATCAATTGAGCTGGCCAACAGCAAGGGAAATACACCCCTGGTTGCTGCAGCTACACACGGTCATGCTGATTTGGCGAAGCTATTGCTCGCGAAGGGTGCGGGCGTTGACTTAGGAAACATCGAGATGTGGACACCGCTGAGGGCTGCTGCGCACCAGGGCCACACAGACGTGATAAGAGTGCTATTGGAGAACGGCGCAAATGTCGATAAACAAGACTCTGATGGATCCACGGCGCTGCATGTTTCGACTGAGCACGGCCACAGAACTGTTGTGCAAGTCCTCATTGATAGTGGCGCGTCACTTGAGTTGGCTGATGCAGCAGGAGATACTCCGCTGATTATGGCAGCCAAATTCGGTCACACAGGTATTGTAAAGTTGCTGCTCGAGAGTGGCGCAAATGTTGACTTGGCAAACTACGATGGGTTGACACCTCTCATCGTTGGTGTGGTGCGTGGTCATACAGCAATGATAAGAGTCCTACTGGACAACGGTGCGCGTATCGACAAACAGCGGCCTAATGGATCCACAGCTCTTCAAATTTCGTGTACCTACGATAATCTGGAAGTCGTACAAGTTCTGCTTGAAAACGGAGCATCGATTGAGTTGGCCAACGAATACAGGAAGACACCCCTGATTACTGCATCTGAAAACGGCTACGCAGATTTGGTGAAGTTGCTAATTAACTGCGGTGCAGACGCTGATCTGCCAAACAGCAGGGGTTGGACACCGCTTATGAGTGGTGCAGATAGTGGTCATACAGAAGCCGTAAGGGTGTTACTAAGCAACGGTGCTAGTGCCAACAAACAAGCATCTAATTGATCCACGGCACTGCAGATTTCAGTGAGCATGGCCACTTAGGTATTGTACAAACCCTTGTTGACAACGGCGCGCTAATTGATTTGGCGAATGAAAACGGTGACACTCCGCTGATTATTGCTGCTAGATTCAGCCATGAAGAGTTGGTGAAGTTGTTGCTTGGCAGCGGCGCGGAAGTTGACTTATCAAACGACGAGGGTTGGACACCGCTAATGGTTGCTACGCAACAGGGTCACAGTGCAGTTATACTGATGATATTGGAGAACGGTGCGAAGATTAACAAGCAGCTTTCTAATGGATCGACGGCTCTACGAATTTCGTGTCAATACGATCGACTGGATGTTGTCCAAGCCCTACTTGATAATGGAGCATTAGTTGATGCGGCCAACCACAACGGTGAGACACCTCTACTAACTGCAGCTAGTTATGGCCACGCTGCTTTGGTGCAGTCTCTGATTGCGAGCGGCGCGAACGTGGACTTGGCAAATAAAAGGGTTTCACACCTCTCATGGCTGCTACAGCGCGGGGTCATGCAGATGTGGTAAGTATGTTACTGGAGCACGGTGCGAATATCGACAAACAACACTCTAATGGATTCACAGCTCTACACTTTTCGTCTTTGTACGATAAGCTGGAAGCTGCACAAGTCCTCGTTGATAACGGTGCATCAGTTAAATTGGCGAGTCTGAACGGTGATACACCCCTGATCACTGCTGCTGAGAATGGCCACGCGGCTATGGTGGAGTTGCTGCTTGGCAGCAGTGCGGACATTGACTTGGCGAATAATGACGGTTGGACGCCTCTCATGGTCTCTGCGGCACGTGGCCATGCAGACGTGGTGAACATATTGCTAGACAACAATGTTAGCGTGGAGAAACGTGGTCCAAATGGCGCTACAGCTCTACGACTTTCATGTCAGGGTGACCGCCTGGATATCGTGCAGGCTTTGATCACTCATGGCGCGTCCGTTGCGTTGACGGATAACGATGGCAATCCACCGCTAATTCCTGCATCTGAAACCGGCCGCGTTGATTTAGTGACACTATTGATCGAGAGCGGCGCGGACGTTGACTTGGGAAATAATGAGGGCTGGACACCGCTGATGGCTGCTGCAGTACGGAATCATTCAGATGTGGTAAAAGTTCTAATAGAGAACAGTGCGAGCGTCGACAAACAGCACTCGGATGGGTCCACGAGCTTACGTTATTCATGCCAATTCAATCATCCGGATGCGATACAAGTTCTGATTGATAATGGTGCGTCAGTTGATGCGGCTAATGGAGATGGAGATACACCCTTAATTACTGCAGCTCAATACGGCCACGCGGCTGTGGCGGACCTATTGGTTGCGAGTGGCGCGGACGTGGATTTGGCAAATAAAAGGGTTTGACACCTCTCATGGCTGCTACAGCGCGGGGTCATGTAGATGTGGCAAAGGTGTTGCTGGAGCACGGTGCGAATATTGACAAACAACGCTCTAACGGATCCACGGCTTTACATATTTCGTGTTTGTACGATCAGTTGAATGTCGCGCAAGTCCTCATTGATAACGGAGCGTCAGTTGAGTTGGCTGATGAAGACGGTGATACCTCCCTGTCCACAGCTGCTGCAATGGGCCATACGGCTTTGGTGGGGTTGCTGCTCAGCAGTGGCGCGGACGTTGGCTTGGCAAACAAGACTGGTTGGACACCACTAATGTTTGCTTCGGCGCGTGATCACACAAAAGTGGCCAGATCGCTTCTGGAAAAAGGGGCGAACATCGATACGCGGAATCAGCACGGTTCAACTGCACTCTTGCTGGCAAGTGAACATGCAGGTCTCGAGACCGTGAGAATTCTTGTCGAAAGCGGTGCGGCCGTAGATGTTGAAGATGCCGACGGTGATAGTCCGATTAAATTGGCTGCTGGTCACGGCAACGCCGACGTTGTGGATTTGTTGATAGCCCATGGAGCTTCCATTGGTAGCAATAGTAATGGCTGGACCCCATTGATGGCTGCAGCACAGCAAGGTCACACGGCTGTAGTGCTGACGCTGTTGAATAATGGGGCAAGTGCTGACGAACAAGGCCCCAGAAGGATGTCTGCTCTTGCGATGGCGTGTGAGCACGGACATCTAGGTGTGATAAAAACTCTCGTCAAGAATGGCGCGTCCGTGACGCTGACAGATGAAGCCGGTGACACTCCAGTTGTCATCGCTAGCAAGCACGGCCACTCCGACGTGGTTTCTTACTTGTCAGCGTTTGGTAGTGATGATGCTATGGGTAGCCCCGAAACTCCATAAATGGTCGTGTTGGTGGATCTATCTGCACGAATACTTCACACACGAAGATACGAACGATAAGTCGTGGACTGCAGTTCATTATTCACGAGAAAAAAACAGCAACTACATGCGACGGTGGTTTAAGAGCTTTTCAGAATACATTATCAGTTTGGTCTTGCAGAGGTGAAGGATTGTTTGGTAAGTGTGGTGCGTTCAGTAGCAAATATCGTTATCACAGATGTATTGACGGAGCAAGCTTTGCGTGTAAGATGCCGATGGGCAAGCGTGCAGGCATTGGTGCGGATATAGCAATAGCCACCAACTTTTCAATCCACTGTTGTTGATGACGGCCAGTGCACTCCCGAAGTGAATCACTCGAATATTTAACCCAGGTTGAACGCTTGAACCCGACAGCTAGTACCTTAGCCGGCTACAATTGAGATATATGGGCGCAATAAGTATTCATTCCTCAATCGAAAGTCTGCTGCTCAAGGCTTCAAATCGCGGCGTATGAGATTCATTCATTTACTGGTGATGCCATCTTGCAACGCTGACAAACGCGAGGAAAGTATTCCTGAAACCAGTGTTGGTGAATTCGCCTCTCTCCGAGCTGCCTGCGAGGAAGGACAACTGAATGTGGTTCGATATCTGATAAAGAAGGTCGATGCAATCGACTTCCTGGACCAGGACGGATATACGCTGCTGATATCTGCAGTTGAGAATGATCATGCCGAAGCGGTAAAATTTCTACCGGAAGCTGGAGTTTCACTAGAGTTAACGGATAGCAAAGGTTGGACTCCCTCATTTGGGCCGCCATCTTGACGTCGTGAATGTTTTTCTGGAGAGCGGCGCCAGTACGTTCAATCAGCGCCACTCTAATGAGGCCACAGCTCTTCATTTGTCATGCCATACCGATCACCTTGATGTTGCACAAGTTTTGATTGACAAAGGCATGCCGGTTGACTTAGCTATTGATAACGGAGATACGACGCTGATCACTTCAGCTTTCGCCGGCCACAAACGTTTGGTGAAGATGCTACTTGACCGCGGTGCGGATATCGGCGTGGCAAACAACAAGGGCTGGTCGCCTCTACTGACAAGTGTTGGGCGTGGGCATGTACATGTGGTATGGGCAATGCCCATTGGGCATTGCTGGAAAATGGCGCGAATATCGACCGGCAGGACTCTGACGGACGCACAGCTCTACATACCTCGTGCGAATATGGTCCCTTGGTTGTTGCCCAAGTCCTGATCGATAATGGTACTTCTATCGATTTGGCCAACGAAAACAGCGATACACTGTTGATCGTGGCTGTGCGATATGGCAACGCAGGCTTGGTGAAGCTGCTGTATGGCAATTGAGCTCGAATAGGTAAGTTGCGAAGTGAGATTAGTGTTAGAGCTCGACACGGACTTACACCTCTACCTACGAGTCCCCTGGAGCATGGTCCTGCACTGCTGTTCTGCTGCCCTGCTGATGCTGATGCTGCATGCCGCCAGCCACTCTTGGATGTCGCCGCGTGCCCCTCGTCCATTGCTGCTTCTGCCTCTTGCCTCGCGCGCTCCGCAGCACGCGTCTCGCTGCTTCATTCGCTGGCGCCTCATGCCCTCGGAGATCGCCTGCCGAGATTGGCGCCAGGATTGGCGTCGGGATCTGCAACGCCGCAGTGACGTCTGGCACCGGCGCCTTGGTGGTGCTCAACATGCTGCTCGAGCGTGGGGCGAGTGTTGAATTGGTAAACCAGTATGGGGATACACCTTAGGCGTGTGGTGCCGTAGGAGTACATACCGATGCGGTAAGGAGAGCGGTGCAAGCGTCGACACACAATGCCCTAGAGGGTTTTCAGCTCTACATTGTTCGTGCGCGAATGGTTACTTGGATGTTGGACGAGTCCTGCTTGATAACGGCGTGTCAATGGAGTTGGCAAGTGATGTCGGCTACACACCATTCCTTGATCACTGCGGCTCGAAAGGGCCACGAAAGTTTAGTGAGACTGCTGCTCGACCGTGGTGCGAGCATTAATTTGACAAACAACGATGGCTGGACACCGCTCATGGCTGCTGCAGAAGGTAATCATGTAGGTGTTGTAAAAGTGCTACTGGAAAGAGGTGCGGAAAGTGACATGCGGAGCCGTCAAGGGTCCACAGCGCTAATCTCGATACGGTGACGATTCTTGTCGATAATGGTACATTCGCTGACGTAGAAGATACGAACGGCAATAGTCCGATTGAATTGGCCGCTGAACGTGGCAGCGAAGAAGTTGTAGCTTTGCTAATAGCCCAAGTAGTTGAGTAGACTTGAGCTTATCAGTCTAGGGGTTTTGTCTGCGTCATTTTCATCACCACCTCAGCTAAGCCCTGGGACAGCAGCCATCCATGTAGGCCGGACACACACACAAACTAGATTATCATTTGAAGCATGTACTTCGTGTGCTGCACTTGATGTTGATTAAATGACCTGACGAATATTGTGTGTACCGATCCCGAGCTGTCATTCATTTTGACGAGACGAGGGTGCCGCTGATTTCGGTGGAGCAATTGAGGTCAGCGGTGGGAGAATATTGCCGACTGATAGCGTAGGAGGGGAAGATGTGGTCGCGAGAAGCTGCACTGGAGATCGCACTATGCCGATGCTTCTTTGGAGTGAAGTGGATGGAACCATCAGCGACGGAAGTAAACGCGGAGTTGTAACAGAGGGTCCGCGTGACTGAATGGCAGGAGGAGGCTCCGTATTGTAGTATCTGGCCCCCGAAGGCACTGTAGACGTTGCTGGCAAGGTCGGCACAGTTGACGAAGGCTGTACCAGGATACTTGCGGCCACAAGTTCCGACTGCGAGTAACCTGGTGGGACTTGACCGATGTGCTGGCCTTGTGGGTGGAGATACGGTAATTGTCCGGCATGCTTATCACTTCTTCCTGGTACGTCATTTCCTGAAGGGTACATATCACGTCTAGCACCAACATTCAACTGATTATTTTGTAGTCCTGCCGACACCGGCAACGAAGGGATAGCCACTGCTCGGGGGTATGAAAACACCGGCACGGTCGGCGAAGATGTAGACATTGACGCTGTATACCCCTGGGGATACTCCAGCGGCACCGATGTCACCTGAGGCTGGATCGTCGTCACCTCCGGCTCCTGTTTTTCTGCCTTGATATGCTTCACACTACGTGTTTTCACCGGTGTTTTAGCTTCATGTCCGTCAATTTCTGCCTCCGAGTCGCTTCCTCGTCGTCGCTTCCTCGAAAACTTCTTGGCGTCAAATTTCCGTTGGTGCTGATTCTGCTTGAGCGATGTTCCTCGCACAAATTGTGCGGCTTGCCATTGCGTTTGATGGCGCGTTCGTTCTCGCACTTCCGTGACTGGTACAGACACCGACCGCGATATGCTCCGGGGCTTCGGGTGGCGCTTAATTTCGGCTCCGAGTCGGTCGATTTCGCAACGCGAACCGGTTCCACCTGCATACTTTCCATCTTCATTTGGTGCTTTGGCTGTTGTTGTTTCCTGGTTTTAGTCGAACTTTTGCGCTTTTTAGTCGGCTCGGAATCCTGACTGTCAACATTCGTAGTGGAGTCCTTGGTGGCGGTTGGTGTTGTTATGTCTTGAGGAGGTTGCATCGTTTTTTGTTTGAGTATTTTAGTTGTTTGCAGGACCAACTGGTTGATGGAGCGACAGCCGTCGGGAAAAAGACTGATTGCCAACGAGCTGATACGGGCGTGAGTGGACTCGAGCGCCACGACCGCACGACATTGAGTCCCGCAGACACCGAGTTCTATTTTCCACGTTTGCGTGGATCTGATTGGACTAGAAAGGTCGTATGTTGCGTTTGCTACATAGCCAGGTCCACCGGATCAGAACTTCGACGTCCACTACATCTTTTGTACATCAACTAATGTTTAACTTTTTTATGAGTGGCGAAGTGTTCATTGCAAGGCACTGCAACAGCTATCGGCTAATGACTATCAGCTTCACTACAGCACATGACTCGTAGATTTTAATACTGTGTCGAGTGACTGCACACCGAGACTGGTGCTGGAGACCAGGTCCATGGCGTACCTTCGAAAAGCAACACGTCAGAGCGCATCACGCGCTCGTCAGGTCCGACGCTGGCTCACAGCCAGTCGCTGGACGTCGGAAGGCAACTCGTGCACCTCCCTGTCTGATTCGCATAAGAAACATTGAGCACAAGACGCCTCTTCTCCAAGCAGGCAGTGCTCCCTCCCTGGCGTCACGAGGGGTCTATCCCACGACCGGCTCCGTTGCTCGAGAACGGATCCCATGGATCAAGTTTGCAATGCCAACTTGGCGTGGGCTGCCCATGTAGAAGCGCTCGCGCAGTGGTCCACCACGCTACCAACCTCGTCTGTCAGAGCAATGTAAGTAAACAGTCCTTTACAGCTTGTCGAACGTCGGATCAGAGTGTGCGAAAGAAATTCAAGGACTGCATCTTCAAAGCCGTTGAAGCCGATTGTGATCAGGTTGGTTGGTTGTCAGAGAAGTTGTGCCTGGGTCTGACGAACGCACCAAGTCAACAGGCGTCGAGTCCGGCTTGCCTATCGTTACGACACCCCGAAATGCGTGAGAGACTGCACGGTCTAGGTCGGACTGTATCGAAAAGCGTGGCGCTTTGAACGCAAACAGCTAAACCTTGTGTCGTTAATAATTGACTGCAAGACAGCCTCTGATGCCTTCAAATCGATTCTACTCCAACGACAATCCCAAACCAAGTTCTTCCAGAGTGTCGAATGACGTTAGTGGTGCTTGGCAGTGAATGCATATTCGGTCGAGCTAGCCCGAATCAATGCTGTTCGCCACGTAGCATATATTGCGTTTTGAAGCGCATCATCGTTGTTGTCTTCAGGCGAACAATGGATACCTGGAACTTCGTACTACCGAGAGACTTTCATCGATCGGTACAACCACAAAGTACTCATTTCTACAAGTGGCCGAGTCTTCATGTTGGAGTGGCGTCTTGGAATCAAATACTGCTTAACGCGGAGATCGGTTGGAGCGATTCCTGTAAGGCAATTCCACAATCTCGTTCTCTAAAGCAATTCGGACGCCAGCAATAGTCTTTGTCTCCACTTTACCGTTGCCGCCGACTGGAGTACCCATTCCATTCACAACTTGGAACCACACTAACTTCTCGCTCCATCTCTTAAGTGAATTACGAAATGGACTCTTGTTTCGCTACAACGTTTGTGTAGTTTCAGGATGGTTGTTGAAGGTCGAGTCAACGTTGCCTTCGTATGGACTTGGCATTGATGGTGATAGATAAGTGGATTTTACGAAGCAATCCAGACACCCGTTTGGACGAATGCTGCACGTTAAGGTTGCAAGTCCCGCCGCTCTGGGATAGATTGGTATCCACGAAATGCAGGCAGTGCAGACCGCGCTGGCAGCACACACAGCAGCACCATCAGCAAAGCCCACTCAATCGGAAATTCAAGTACTTCGACCATCACCACCCAGCGCAGTATTCCATCGTTGGTGTATTTCGTTCCGTCTGCCGCGCCAGACGGGAAGAAAAACGCTGGGTTCGCTTGCACGACATCGTGCAGCGGGATATGCGGCCAGTGCACGTCAGTGGTGTCCGTAGTATTCCCTACGACCGAAGACGAAGCTTCATCTGACGGAGGTGTGCATTGCGACACGCCCAGCAACATCAACGACAGAGTGTGCATGAGGCAGAAAATGGCGGCGATCCAGGCGATGCGTCGGATATTTCTCTGGCGATGGCGTACATCCTCCGCCACCTTGTCCAGTAGAGCGCACATTCGCTCACCATACGCCGGTAACAGCACCACGCACGCTGCCCAGCAGCAAACCAGCAGTGTCGTAGCCACAAGCAGCAAACTGCGCCGTATCCGACTCCTTGGTTGTTGTCTTGCAAACAAAAACATGCCCATCTGCAGCAAATACACTGCCACCATGAGTCTAATAAACAGTAGTCTGGGTGGTGGTGGTGGCGCCAATGACGACACTGGGCCAGGCACAGCTGGAGCGCCGCTGTCTCTCCTCTCATCCAGGTCTAGAGCTGCCCTGGTGTGGATACTCTGCAGTAGAGCGTCGGTCGCTCGGTCCCCTGAGCTCTTGTGTCTGTGTGGAGCAGTGCTAGTTGCAGTGCCCTGTACCTTGTCCACCATTGCCGCCCAAGTATTGAACACCAGCAAGAAGACGCAGCCCAGAATGAGCGACGCCGATGCACCTAAAAGCTGCCATAGAAACACCAATTGCAGGTACGAGAGGTGCAAATGGGCAGCCTCTCGGTCCAATGAACCGTCCGCATGGGACTGAAACAGCGCCAGCATCCATAGAGCAACCAAGATAAAAGCTGCAGCGCGTATACCCGAGCCTAGAGCCAGCAGTCCGTACAGGCGGACGGCGGTGCGGTCTCGACCCCAAGTGCGCACCATGCGACGCAGTGCCACGACCGCTGGGACGAGGAACAAGCTGCCGCACGAGTATACACAGGCGTAGATGAGGTAGACGAAGGACGTCGAGGTGGCAGAGGGCGCCGAAGAGTCCTCAGAGCCCGAAGACAGCGCGGCGGACGCAGCGGACGCCATGAGCTTCAAGTGGATCGGGGGTATTATGTTTTTAAATTTTTACTTGTATTTTAACTTTACAATGACTAACTTTACAATGACCAACTTCAAGGACATCTCAATCAAAGACTTGGATACCATGCAACAGGAAACTACATGTTTTGGTGGAATACATATATACCGAACGTCGAGTGATGTAAGATTCTGGAAGTCGGTTTACCGTCGTCGAGTGTTGCCATCGCTGCTGAATAAAATGGGTAAGAACAGGATAGTTATCATAAAAAAAATTGCATATCACTTTTGTCGTAATGGTTTGAGAAGTTTTTCAAGCATCGTGTATTTATTTTTTCACGTTACGCATACCTCGATGGGCTATGTTTCGCTGAACCGTGAGCAGTGCTCGCTGAGTGTCGTTGCGTACACCACACGTTAGGGTGCCGGGCGGCGGATAGGCGGGCATTCTCCGTCGGACACTTTCGTGATGCGGGTCATACTTTTGCAGGCCTCGAAACTCAAATCGCACTCGTTCAAGTATGTCACTCCGTCCGATCCGCACACGAGTGCTGTCACGTTGGAGCAGTCATGCGCGCAGCTGTTAGCCGTAGTGCACTTGGCCACGACGGCTGCAACCACGGCGAAAAAGATAAGCTTCATGCCACCGGAGCTTGCGTAGGGAGAAATTGGGTTGTGTGTGGCTCGAGACGAATTGGAGAATGAACCTGGCACTCTGGAGCGCCATTCTGCCGGCCAAGCGATTAAACGTTGCTGTTTGCCCGGACAATTCACTTGTTTGCACAAATCAAGGGCAACAAATTGTTGCTGTTCTGATTACGATCGCTACTCTATGAAACCACTTGAGGTAATCAAGATTCACTTGGATGCATATGATGTGAAGGGAGCTGGCTACTGTACCTAATGCTGGATCAAGCTTTCGGTCATTGTCCAAAGTTACAAAATATAAACAGAGTCTACTGCGCGCCATCAGAGCTGAACGACTTCTAACTTGATCCGAAAGAGAAATTCTCGAGAGAATTGCCATCCTTGTACGGTAGCACTCAAGACTAAAGTAATCCGTCAGCTTCTTCTTCGACGTACAATTCTACGATTGAAGCATGCGCAGCCAGATGCATGTGGACCGCTTGACCAAGCAAATTAGTGTGCCTCAACATGGTAAGATTTGTCGCATACTCACGTGGGTGCACTTGTGATTATTGCCTCGCAAAAGCACATCAATTCTTTGCATCCCGCGCATTATCACACCCTGGACACCCTGACTTCCAACGTCGCCACGAAGGATAACACCTATTGACTCATTTGAAGTTCATTCTCCTGTTTCCAAGCTTCCAACTACTGTCAAGAGTTCCTACACCGCTGATCCATGAAACCTTCTGTCTCCCTGTTGCTCGCGATCGTTGCCATCACGACTTCACTTGCTGTGAGTGATGGCGTTTGTTCGTTTAAATGCCCTGACGTGAAGGCACCTGTGTGCGGCTCCGACGGCGTGACGTACTCAAACAAGTGCAACCTGTACCTGGCAGACTGCCAGGGCAACAGCACTATCACCCAAAAGGCGGACGGAGAATGCCCAACTACCAGTACTTCAATTCCGGCAGGGACGCCCGGCACCGGAGATAACAACGCTGATTGCTCCTTAATCTGCGCCGACGTGTACGACCCCGCTTACGACGAAGACGGGAACGAGTACTCGAATGAGTGCTACATGCTGAGAGCCAAGTGCCAGAAGAGGAATGGGATCACCATGTTCCCCTCGATCAACCTACCAGTACACTAATATTGTACAAGTGACGTTGCAACTAGCTTTGCTGCTGGGTGGTTTGACGGGAACAAAATATATTTCTGAAGCTTCGTTTCAATAACTACTTGTTGTTGATCAACTGTCGAAGTGTGAACAAAATGCATGGTACCGGTGATTGTTGTCACTATGTAATCGTTGAATGCCCTCGTTCAATAATATTGCTTTTGCCGAATCGACATTGGAGACCTAAAGCAAATGCGCAATAGCACTGCTCTTGGTCTTCTTTTTCATCGAAAGGTGGGTCACTAGTGCACATGCGTCTGTCTTTACTGTGAATGACCGAGTGGCAACAGGTAAAAATTGTTTCTTCGCCGAGCTGTACTTGAAAAACTGAGAGATGACATCGCAGCTGTCGAGTTTCAGCGGGGCGCTTGCCGAGTTACTAGGCATGACTGAGAAGATACGAGTCACTACATCTCGATCCACCTGGTTCTCGTATAATGCGCGGAACTTTAACTCCTTGGAAGATTTGAGCAGTACAATGAAGTTATCACAAGTCGATTCGGCTATTGCCTGCAACGCCGCTGTACGTTCCTTCTCCATTGATCCACCCGCAAGCAACGTATACTCCAGTGCGTTTTGTATCAACTGGCGGTTCGACGCCTTCTTTGGGTAAACCGAGTTTAGGAACGAAGACTTCTGGGCTTGGCGCTGCTGTTGCTTTTCCTTTTGTTGCCGAAGTGACTCATCCCGTGTTTGTTGCAATTTCTGAAGTTTTTTCTGACGAAGCTCGTTCAGCCTTTGCTCTCGTGTCCCTGCGGCAGTTGTAGCACGTCGAATGGAAGTTTGTGCTTCGTCAATGGGAATGAAAGTAGCAACTGGTGGGGGCACGGATGGCACTTGCTCAGCGCCAAATGTAGTCGATGTCTGGGTTAAGGAACTTGTGCTATCACCAGGTAAACTTGTTTGCGATGGTCCTCCAACCGAGACTTTACGAGGCAGACTGGTTGGCTCTGGCATTGATACTTGCTGAAGTTCAGCTGTATCTGAAGATGATATCCTGCTAGATGCCTCGACTGAGCTTCGCGGCTTCAGAATGTCGGCCGGTACCTTAATTTGTGAGCTAGACGAAGACGAACGACGAGCAGTAATGCGAGGGCTGGCTTGCTCCGGCTCGTCCGAATCTGGTGATAAATTCGTGCTAGAAGCCTGGCGACTTCGAATTGGCACCCGCCCACGAACACTAAACGGCGTACCAGGAGGGCTCTCCAAATCTTCTTGCTCTTTCACCGTTAGAGGCATCAGGTTCTGAAGTGTTTCGTGCATGATCGTTTGTATGCTTGGTTGAATTGCGCCATCTTCTCTCTCTACCTTGCTTCTGCTGTCAGAACTGTTTTTCGTGACAACTCTCTGCTCATTCTTGATGGGAATTGGAGGAATCGACAGATCCAAGGTCGGTGATTCTTCGGGCTGTGGGCTCTCAGGAGTACTCGCTGAAGTGTGCGTGTCGTCCATTTTGTTTGATACTAGAGGTGAAATCGTTGCAACCCGTTGATTTTGAGAGTCTGCGGTGCAATCGGTCTGTTTACAACCATTTTTCGACAGCGTCTGGCTTGCAGTAGCTACATTCTTCTCCGTGATTTTAGGATTCTCGACGACAAGTACTGAGTCCGCCAATTGATTCTCAGGAATTGCATCCTTAGAACGTGAGAACGATTGACTCATGCTGTTTGAGCTGCTAATCTTGTCGGAAAGCGATGATGTTTTGCCTGGTACCATAGTTGACGTCTGCTTAATACACTGACGAGGACTATGCAGCGACTGAGCTGTCGATTGACTCGCCTGCACCGAATCTGGATATGTTAGACCACCAATGCCTATTTGTTGTTGATCAGTTGGTCGAGCAGGTGAAGTTGTATTTGCTTTGCAGACAAAAGTTTGACGTCCATCATCAGCATCTTCATGCAATACGCTAATGGTCTTTTTCGGCTCCAATGTCCCGCTTTTTGCCTTCGACCACCCTGTTGGCTTTAGACGGCAATCAATGTTATCTCTCGACTTTTGTTGTTGGCGTTCAGTCTGCTGTCGTCGCTCCCTCAACTCTTCTTGTTCAAGCCTGCTAGCTGTGTACTCGAGCTCCCACCAGATCCGAGCGCCCAGTTTGTCCTTGTAGTTTACAGGGGCGTATGAAGGCTTTGGCGATGGGGGTACATCCAGCTTAACGGTCGGTGAGAATGCACACTCCGAAGGCTCGACTACACGAACCGGTTCATCGTTCTCATAGTTTTGAGGTGGTATAGCATTATTAGTTTGATGATTGGCATTGCCAATGCCACGATTAACCTCCTCAGCTAAATGATGCGCGGACAGATTGCTGGCTTGTGGCTGGACAACGTCAGCGCTCCTGCATTTTCTGTCATCCATAGACTTCTTCGAAACTGAGGCAAACGTAAACATTGATGGAGTTGAGCGGTTCATAGCTGCAATCGGGACCACTTGCGCTGGCTGATGCTGCATCTCGTCTTTTCGACCGACACTCCTCATTTCTTTATTATCATTCCGTTCACCGGCTTGCGGCGAATTAGTGTTGTCGCGACTATCTTTGTTTCTTCCAAAGTGATCAGGTACATTTGATTCAATAAGACAAGGGCTCTTCTCCGGATGAAGTGGGCGTATCGATCCCCGTAGCACCTTTCCATCATAGCTTTGCCACGTTTTGTTGCTATCGGCTCCGTTTTCATTTGAGCCATGCCCAGCAGATATTGAAACGTCGGCAAGAGATGCAGATACTACCCGTCTTGTTGGCAAAGGATTGTGGAGACCTATGTCCGTGGTAGAATCATCGCCTCGTGAAGCTTCATAATTAGTTGATGACGTTTCATACTTGCGATGCAGATCTCCCTCATTTTCGTTATTCTCTAGCTCCGTTCTGCTTTCGTTGTCTAGTTCCCTTTCATGTAGAGACCCATTTTCCACTACATGCTTGTTTGCGTTGATCTCGTATTCAGAAATTCTGGACAGCGAGGCCCTCGTAAGCATGGAAACATCAGGATTCTCGACAGGCCTCATTGGCAAAATGGGCTGGTTTAAAAGGATCTCTTGCTGTCGTAGGGTGGGATCACCCTTCTTGTCGAAATCCACGTCGATCTTTTGGTTGTTGTCAGGCTCGTGCGATTTCCTCAGCTCACTTAATGAAGATTGGAACTCCTGCTCTTCTTCTTGGTTAGATCGATTCAAGCCCATTTGAACGGCCCAAACGCTAAATGTTGCCCCATTTTCTCGCATCGTTGGAAGTTCCTCCAACAGTTTTTTAACCAAATCACCCATGTTCTTCACGACTTTAACTTTTCCAGGACAGACGTACAGCAAATACTGCGGCTTCTTATCCAGATGCTGATAGTTTGTCTGTGGAAACCAAATGACGGCTTGCTCTCCTCTGGATGTTGGCGCCGACGTCGATAACACCGCACAAACACTGTCTGAACCTTTCGCTACTCGACCTTCCAGTTCCTTTAGCTCCATTTCCAAAGTATCGTTTACAAGACCTTCAAAGTCCCAAGTCACATCAGCGACAACCAGCCTAGCCAATGCAGATTCTCCACGCAACTTGTCTTGCAAGACTCCAACAAGTCCTCGAAAATCAGACATGGTTCCGGAATCAAGGCGCTTCATAACCTGTTGCCCGTATCGGTGGGCTTCCACTACCATAGGGGCCAGCACAGATTTCGTACATACCTCCTGAACGCTAGCTGTAGACGAGAGTACTCGAGACGCGAAATCCAAACAAGCCCCCAGAGAAGCTGTCGTCGACAAGTTCTTCTTCTTGCTCATGGTCCTGTGATAGTCAGCGACGGGGAAATACCAATAGCTGCGGTTGAGTGCGTTGGTTATTTTTACGCAAGAATTATGTATTTACGACAAGGATGCGATCATGCTGAATCAACTTTACCTTCCCAAATTACCGTATCAACTTGTCCTTCGCGATTCTTCGATCCTGGAGACCAGTTTTCATTTCTCTCGCACTCCTTCTGGAATTCGCGAATCGCGTTCACATACAGGCGCTCCTGCTCAAGCAGCAACTGGTACTTGCTGTCCAGGGTCTCCACACTCACTTGGTGATTGTCACGAGCTGTTTGCTGCTTACCAACTGTACCTTGCACATTCTGGATAATGTTGTCCATCTGCATGAAAAATGCCTGCGTTGCCGTATTTGACCCCATTGCCACGTCGAAATTCTCGTTAATGCTATCAATCAGCGAAATCTCCTTCTCCAAGAAATCATGCGTGGTCTTAAGCGTGTTATAGACGCAGTAGTACTTCCGCGTTTCGTCCAGCGTTAGTGCCACCTCGTCATACAACTCCACAAAGCGCTTCTCGTATTGAACCAGCTCGATTCGTGTCGGGATCTCATCAATCTGCTTCATCTTCAGATGCAACGCTCGGGTCTGTTTCGCCGCAGCTATCTTCATATCTTTGTGCTTCTGCGCCATTTGAGCATGCGCCTGCTCGATTTCGTTTAGTCGCGATGCATCCTCGTCCTGATTGCTTGCGTCTTGAGCCACTTGCAGCTTCATCTTCTCAATGCGCTCTTTCAAAGCCTCTATTTCCAGGCGGCACTTTTCCCGAAACTCGTTCTTCTCACGCTTTAGGACCTCATTTTTCATCACCAGCTGGCGTAACATGGTTAGCTGCGCCTGAGTGTTTTCGTCCTTTGGAGTCTGCGCCTCAACCGCAACAGCCTCTAGCTTAACAGCAGCAAGTGCTTCATCTAGTGCTGCAGCCTGTCTGTTGCTTTCCTTCGTTTTGACGTTCAAACTCTTTTTCTCTTCGATCAGCCTCTGGACCTGAAGCTCATGCTCTCTTAGTTGCGCACGCACCACCTCAAGCGTAGTCAGTCCACTCTCAGTCGGCAGCAGCACTCGTTCTTCACCATTCTCCACCTCCTCTTCCGGAACGGACACAACCTTCTGCAAAAGCTGAGCTTCCCGTTCTCGTCTTTTACTAAGCAGTGCTTGTTGTTCCTCCAACGCCTGCTTCACTGCCTTTTGATATTGTCGATCAAAATCTTGATCCTGCTTCCCTCTTCGCTTCTTCCCCATTTTAAACCCCTTCTGCATTTTCGCTCCCCCAGACGCAATTGCAGCCGCTTGGTTTGCAATTTGCGCCATAAAGTCCAGCTGATTCTTCTCCTCCCCTTCTTCCTCCTGTGGTTCTTCCTCTTCAACCGCAACAGCAACACGCTGCCCATACTCGAGCAAGCACCTTTGAATCAAAGCGTCCTCGTCCTCCTCTCCATCAGCAGCAACGTACTGCCAACGCCGACGTGGCGCGTACACATCCAAGAGCAACTTCACCTCCTTCTTGACCTCTTTTTGGTCCTCTAAAACTCCAACTTTTAAATACTCTTTTGTGCTCCTGATCTTGTCTAAATGACCAGCTTCTTGGGCTTCTTCAATGAGCCAAAGGATGAGCTTCTGGACCGTCGTAATGTCCCCAAAGTCCTGAAGTAACAATTGATGTGGTTGAATAGTTACAGGGCAAGCAAAAGGAGAGCGTCCACACACTTGACGACCTCCTGAGCGAGTCCTAACCGAGGCTTCATCTTGTCATGGGACTGGAAAAGAATGTCCCATTGCACGCGCCCATTTTGGGCCTCTTCTCGCCTCACGAGGCGCTGTAGAAGCCACGCCACGCCACTTAATACGCGGTCAAAGGCACTGTACGAGTTTACGCGCGTCTTGGGGAACCCACAGGCGTCCAGAGACCGCAATATTCGGGACAGAGTAGCAGCAGCGTCTTCTCCGTACTCCTGCAAAAGATTGAAGTCATCGGGTGCCGAAGGACCACGGGACGCGTCTGTAGCTGTCGCCGACGACCAGGAAGAGCTAAACATCGGACGTTGAAGATTTGTACCCAATAAGTGGATATTGATCAATTTATAAGGGTAACCGTTTGGGTACGTAGTGTTTAATTGGGTATTCATACAGTTCAGGACTCAAAAACATCCAGGTAAGGTATGTAGCACTATGCAGCATACCAAGCTGCAGGATTGACAGCATACCAAGCTGCGTACGTTAATACATTAAACCATGGGATCCGATACTAGTTCAAGTTGTGCCTGTAGCATTATTTTGGTCCAAATTTGGCGCCAATTTGGGTTCCGAAAGTCTGAAGTAGCATTAATTGGATCACCATGAGGCGGAGCGTCTTGGTGGAGGTGTCTGCGGACCAAGCTTCCAGTGGCGTGAAGAGGACGTTGCTGGGTCTTATCGCGACTTCTGAAGACCACGAGGGTGATTCTGCACCCTTCTATGACGAAGTAATGGTGTATCTGCACGGATTCCCAGACATGGCAGTGCATCCTGTTGATTTGGACTTTGCGTCCAGGATGCCTGCTAAATTGTGTGAATTCTGGTTGAATAAAACCCAAAATCGTCGCCAAAAAGCGGCTTTTGTGACGTTTAATTTCGGTGGAGTGCCAGGCTCTGACCAGCAGCTGCGGTTCACTGACAAGACCATTGCACAGGAGCTGGAGGACGCAGTTGCAGTCTGTCGATACGTTCGCTGCACTTTGCTCAAGACAGGGAAGCTCCACGTCGTCGGTCTCTCCACAGGAGCGATCATCGCTAGTTTGCTTCGAGAGAAGCAGCTAGCGGACTCCATTGCAGTAATTGCAGGCCTGTTGGACCTCAAGGAAGGCGTCAAGTTTGACTTTTCCCCGTTGCAACTGGAGCAGTGCGACGCCACCGGTTCGTGCTGGAAAGAGTTCTACTTGCCCAAGGGATGTCCGCTACCGAAGAACGTGGACTTGTCATTGGACGGAGCTCACTCCACTTCAGAGCTCACGGATGCTACTGCGCCGTCGAAGCTCTTTGTGCGTCTGAACCAGAGATACGTCCAAGAGTGCCAGAGTGGATCGCTGGATATCCGTCGCGCTGTTTCAGGTGATGCGTTACCGCCGCTGCTGGTGATTCATGGCGATGCTGACCAGAATGTGCCGTTCTCAAATGGAGAAGAACTGTTCGAAGCTGCAGCAGAGCCGAAGACCTTCTTGCCGATTCCGCGTGCCAACCACTTGCTCACAAACTCCAAGCTGCTGAAGAAGGCGCTGAAGGTGATTGGAGACCACATTGCTGCCGTCAGTTGCTATAAGCAGTAACAGTGATACAGTTGACGGCAGCAACAACGAGAAATGCCACATCACATCGAAAAGAAGAAAGGAATTTTTAAGCGATATCGAGGCTACGACGGCGAAGACAAAGACGATGGTGGAATGCGTTATGAAAGATATGAAATGCGTGTAATAACGATGGTTATCGGGAATTAGGTGCTACAATCTGCTTGCTATCTTTACGAGCTAGTCGGAAGAGTACTCCCACGTTCAAGACTGGTATTGTTCCCTTGTTTTTTTCTCTCGTTATGTTATTTGTTGTGGAACATCCCGTGTCTCTGGAAATCTGTTGCTGTATTCATCGTCCTCTCCATTAGGATACACAAACACGTACCACAAAGTACCCTTATCCGCGCAGGTTGCGATGGGTAGACGTCTTCTGAGAGTTCACCACTTCGAGTAGATTGCGAACAGTAATGCTCACCTCTCCGCTAACCGCGCGGCGACGGAGATTCACAGTGAGGAGTCCTCCGTCGGCTTCAACGCTAGGTTTCGTAGTCGGCTGTGCAGTTGCCCTCTGTTGAGTCACTTGGGTTGAAGCATCGACTGCTACATTCAAGAACACCACGGCGGTCATAAGCAGAGTGCAGATCATCTTGCTGAGCTTCATTGTAGCTTGGAATTGGGAACAAAAAGGTAGCGAAATGCGCTTGGAGCTTGTTGGTAATTGTAGCACTTGGAACTTGAAGCGGGTGTGCTCGAGAGCGAATTTTCAAAAATGAAATGCAGCAACGTGGACTAGCGATCCGACCTGTGTACCAAACAGTACTTATGCCGCGAGTAACGTGACATCGAGACATTGTGATAATTCCTCAAGAAACCACGGAAAGCTAAATGATCGTTTGCAACTTGATGACATTCCATCGAAAAAGCAAGACATTACTGACAATCTTCCAGCAGGGTGGTGACACAATTGTTGTCATTCGTTTGTTGAAGTTGGACGGCAACGTTTCTAAATTAGAAATGCTTTTAGAAACCCACCAGTTTTATGGTACATGGGTACACCTCAATACGTCGTAGTGTCAGTTCATCTACAGTTGACAACGACGCAACATGTCGGACACGTCGACGCCTTCCGTGGCGCGAATGCGCTCCATCCTGCATCAGATTTCCTCAGGCGGTCGCATTGCAGCTCCCTCTTCTACTGCGTCCCCTCCCTCCGCTCCGTTGGCCCTCAGTTCTGCCACTCGCTGGAACGGATGGGGCTTCCAAGACACGAAACTGTTCGTGAACGCGGATAAAGTGATCGAAATCAGTGGCAATCGCTACTCCGAAGTGTTTTCCAATGCCCCCGACCGCACGTTGCCTTCGCTGTTGCCGTGGGCGGAAAAGCGACTTGGATTGGACGCCAACCGTCCAAGTCCGGCGTCTGTGACGTGTCCAGAAGAGCTGCAATTGCTGAATCAATTGGATGAAGCTGGAGAGGTCTATAGAGCACTGCAAACGCTATTACAGGTGGCTGGCGAGGAGATCGGTATGAAGACGAGCACTACCGTGGAAGAACGAGTGCGTCACGGCCACGGGCAGACCTGTGAGGACGTTTTCAAGCTGCGGAATGTTCGACAAGTGGAGCGTGTTCCGGACGCTGTGGTGTGGTCTGAATCCCATGAACAAGTGGAGAAGTTGGTGCAGATTGTGACCAAGAAGTTCTGCAATCAAGTGTGCATTATTCCGTTCGGAGGTGGCACTAATGTAACCAATGCACTGGAGTGCGATGCGAGTGAACGCCGTGCAATTGTGTCGTTGGATCTGGGCAAGATGAAGAGGATTTTGAACGTGGATAGAGAGAATATGATTGCAACGGTGGAAGCGGGTATTACGGGGCTGGATCTGCATGAACGTCTGCGCCATCGTGGACTGACATTGGGTCACGAACCAGATTCGTGGGAGTTTTCTACACTTGGAGGCTGGATTGCTACAAAAGCCTCTGGTATGAAGAAGAACACGTACGGCAACATCGAAGATCTTGTAGTGAACATCACGACTGTAACACCCTTAGGCACCATGAAACGTGCTGCGAATGTGCCTCGTGCAGCCATGGGTCCAGACATGAACTACGCTATGATGGGTTCTGAGGGCATCTTCGGTGTGCACACAATGGTGACGCTGCGCCTACGTGAATCCCCGGCGGTGCAAGTTTACGACTCGTTCATTTTTCCAAGCTTAGAGCACGGCCTGGCGGCCCTTAAAGAGATTACACGCGAAGGGTGTGAACCTGCATCGTTGCGACTACTGGATAACACGCAGTTCCAACTCGGCCAAGCTCTAAAGACGTCGTCCACGACCAACAAATTTACTGCTGGGGTAATTGATTTTGCCAAGAAGACGTATGTGACCAAGATCCGCGGTTTCGACGTAAATGAAATGTGTGCGGCCACTGTGCTGTTAGAAGGAGACAGCCATGAAGTCGCTGAACAGCAACAATTGATCCAATCCATTGCTAAACGCCATGAAGGCATGATCAGCGGCGCAGAAAATGGCAAGCGTGGTTATTTCTTCACCTACATCATCGCGTATCTGCGTGACTTCGCACTGGACTACTACTTTATGAGTGAGTCCTTTGAGACTGCCGTTCCTTGGACAAACGCGCGTCAATTAATCACTGACATCAAGCATGCGATCAACACCGTGGCGGCCGAGAACCAGGTGAGCATCCCGCCGCTGATTGCCTGCCGCATCTCTCAAGTCTACGACACTGGTGTCTGTGTGTACGTGTACTACGGAATCAACTACTTTGGCGTGAAGGAGCCCGTGTCGCTGTTCCGAGCAACAGAACTCGCCGCCGTTGACGCCATTGTTCGCAATGGTGGCGCGCTGTCGCACCACCACGGAGTTGGTAAGCATCGCCTTGCGTGGCTGCCCCAAGCAGTCTCACAGCCGGCCATTGCTGCTATCCAGGGGATTAAGACCGCGTTAGACCCAGCTAACGTTTTTGCGGCGACCAACCTACAGCCATCTAAGCACACTAAGAGTGTCGGCGTGGAGCCTTAGAGCGGGCGTACGGCGAAGCTTCCACTGCACGTGGTGTGTATGTATAAAAACCAACAAACCGAACAAGTTGTAAAGACCATGACCATTGATATTTGTCTTGGTGGAACTTCCACATGAACAAGCCGTGGCTACGGTAGCCGTACACGAGCACGACTTCTATCCACCGATCGGCAGTACCTTCATCCGAAACATCGAGGAGGCGCTGGAAGCCCTGGCGAAGTTTAACAAGCTAACAGATTATCGTATCGACGACACTGATCTCGCCAAGATAAATGAAGGGAGATTGTGCCTCGACCTTCCTCATGGCCTTTTCAGCTAGGAAAGTGTTGCCAGCTTCAAACAAATCACAATAAAGACGATGAGGTTGCAGAATCCAAATGATCTGAAAGTGCTAGACAAGGATGATATCGAGTGCCGGTACTACTAACTTTCAACTCCAAAGAGCTTTATGCTCGCTCACGACGTCGTCCTACAGTAGAGTCCTCAGTAGGGTGTGATTCCTGCAAAAAAAAAAGGATTGCGTTTAACATTCGTTTCAATTCAGCCTAGCGATAATGTTGAAACGACGGCAGCTTTAGTCCAAAGTTTAGCCAGTTGGTGGTCGTTGTCAAGCAGCAAAAGCAGCAATGTCGAGGAAGCAGTTCACATTGAATACGCCGCAACAACTCGAAGAATTTGCCGAAGAATTGAATGACTATTACTACGAAGACGAAGAGTATGAAGAAGATCGCACGGATGCGACTGAAGATGACGAGGATGACACCTCAGTATTAGCTGACCGGTTGGGCAGCATTTTCGAGGCTGGTGCAGCAGGCCTTCAGTCACCGGACAAGGATAATGACAGCTTGGTGGATCAACTTCAGCATCGATTATTTGTTGCTCGTGAGGACGAAGACGGACTTGAAGAACCTGAGTTTAACAAGATTCAGCCGCGCAAGTCGAGCGTAACATTGCGCAAGTCATCGACTGCGTCTTCGCTGGAATTCATGCCGCGTGAATATCGAAATTCGACGTCCAAATTTGATCAAGACACTCAGCACATTCTTCTCAAGTCATTTCCTCGTGAGCAGGAGAAACCATTGTCGCTCTCGTCCGAGAAAATTGTGCAGATGACGACTCGCTTCCGCATTTTTGAAGAGAAGAAAGCACGCCGATTGAAAGCAAAGAGACGGGAAACGGAGGTGCAGGAGAGCTTGGAATTCCGCTTTGCGCCTGCGATAAATAGCAAAAGTCGGCAAATGACTAGCCAATTCCCAACCTTCGCTGAGCGACAAGCCATGCTTTTAGCCAAGAAGCGATTGCAGCGAGCACGACTGGAGCAGCAATGCGAGCAAGAGCGATTGCGAGACAGAGCGCTTGACCTTCAGGAGAGTGTGAAGACGCCGTGCATCTGCAGTCACGGCAACACGAGTCGATCCGAAAATTGTGCAATGAGTTCGGAGAAGGAACCGAGTCCGTCCAAAGTTGCGCACACCCGAATCGAAGGTCCTGTTTCTCCCGTCGATGGCTTCCGCCACACCCAAGCTTGCATGCGATTCATGGCCATGTGCAGCAAAATGAACGCATCGTTCGCTATTCAACGCAAAAAGAATTGATGCGACGATCTCTTGACGACATCATTGCTTACCAGGAGGGGAAGAAACAGCGACAAAAGCTCGGGCAGCCATCGCAAAGGCTAAAGAGGACAGAGAGACGACATTCACGCCGCGGATCAATGCCAAGTCCGAGAAGGTAATGTTTGTGTCGCCAATATCCAAATGTACTGATGCTAAGCTCGTGTTCTTGGAGTGTAGATTTATGCTGCGCTAATCCGAAGTGGAAAATTGGACACGGAGACGACGGACCGCATGCTCAAGCCTCGAAAAACTCCCGATTTGCCACCGAAAATGACTTTCAAGCCTACAATCTGCAGGAAATCCAAGTCGTTGCTGCGGAAAAAGCAGCGTGAGCAAATGGCCAACAGCACTACAGGCAATAATTCCTCAAGTGGTGCCGCCGATGCCAATGCTCCGATTTCGCCACTACCTCTCGACGTTTTCTCCAGACTGCAGCAACTCTCTTTCCACCGCGATACTGAAGCGCATCGTCTTCAGCGCATGCGAGAAGAAGAAGCTTTGAAAAAGAAACCTCATGTCGAGTGGAACGTTGTCCAGTACAACGCATCGAGCTGCGACTTCATCCTGCAGGGTTTCGACCGTCCCAAAATCTTGTCATAGCGAGAAGTGCACTACAGAACCAAGCTTCGTTATCTCCAGCATTAACATGCATATAATTTAGCCGATGTAGACTGTGTCTTCTCCGTTCATCGATCGGACATCGCGAAGTCTCTGGATAAAGCCGTACAGTGGCGCGTTGCGCTTGACATTCTCCAAGTGCGTCTCGTGTGACTTGAGAAGTTCTACACAACCTTCTGCTGCGGTGCTCTGCATGCACTCCATGAGCGACTCGTAATACTCTTCCTCGTACACTCCACGAGACAGCAATCTCTGCACTGGAGATCTGCGCAGTCTCTCTAAAAAGCCAAACCAGTCGGCCAGATCACTTTGACTCAGTCGCAGCTGCGAATCCTCGGGGAATTCACCCGAGCGCCATCCAACCAGATCGTCAACACATAGCGTTCCGCATTGGAGGGCAGCACACGGTGCAGCATCCAGTCGCTCTGGAAGAGCACGACGCGGTCCATTTTGGGCGCCACCGTCACAGGTTGTTGCAGGAATGGCAGCAACTGCACTTCTCCTCCGTCGCCCTGCTTCCAACCTTCATTCAAGTACAACAGACACGTAACTTTGCGCTTGTTCGGAGCTCCTGGATTGTCGTAATGGCAAGGAAAACAACCTCCGTTCCCAGCATTGCGCTGCAGCTTTAACGTACGTCCTGAGGTGCTAAACTGCAGTTCATACTGCGGCAAAAACGACGACAGCACCTGTAGCAATTCCGTCGAGTGGAAGAGAGCATCGAGCTCCGGCACTTTTGTTCTCAGCGCAGCGTCGTGCAGATCCACCTCGTAAATGTGTGGCTTGACAAAATGGAAAGCCTGGGGCTTGCCGTCTTTGCCGTTCTGCGTCAATCCAAACTGCGTCTTGTTCGGCTTGAAATGCTCTTGCTCGTTCAGCCACCGCATCTCCTCAAGCAGAGCGGAGGCCCAGCCGTGACCGAAGCAGTCGTCGATGACAGCGTAGCCCTTTTGGTCCAATTGTTCACACGCTTCACGGGTGATTTTCCGATGCAAACGCTCGTAGTCGCGCGTGAAAGGCTCCTTGTACACACCTGGGAAGCAGTCGCTCATGTCGATCAAATTCCTGAATGCAGTCTCAGGTGACAATGCAGCATTGACACATGGCTACACAAACGAGTGGCTGCTAACAGCTCTGAAGCAGTGACTGCGTGGCTCTTGCAGTCTCGGTTTGCGTGTTTCTGTTAATGAGCTATGAAGATACGTTTGCAAAACTGAGGAATATATTAGTGATAGAGGACCATCTACTTGGCGTCCTCAAGCTGCGTGATGGTGGCAGGGTCAGCACCCTCGAAGGCGATACGGTAGATAGCCGTGAACAGCGGGAACTGCTCAATGGCGTTGTGCGACTTGAGAATACCGAACACCTCCTTGGAGGTCAGCGTGCCCTGCAGCATCTGGCCATTAAGCATGGTTTTCTCCAGCTCTTCCCACGTGGTCTTCTGGGTCACAAAGCCTCGGCGCACTTGCGGTTGCGGCCGCCGAAGCACGTGGTAATGAGGTCAGCAATACCGCAGCTCTCGAAGAACGTGTCCTCCTTGACACCGTCAAAGTACTTGAAGCAGAACTTCTTCATCTCGCTCAGTCCGATACGAATGATCGCAGCCTTCGTGTTGCCGCCGTACTTGAGACCGTCACAGAAGCCAGCACCGAGCGCAACGACGTTCTTCAACGCGCCGCACATCTCCACACCATGCGGGTCCAGCGCCACGTCCACACGGAACGAAGGGGCGTTGAACAGCTCACGCAGCAGAGCGCCGTGACGCAAGTCCGCGCAACCCAGCGTGGACTCGCAGAAGTCGCCAGCAGCCACTTCGTTGGCGACGTTGGCGCCCATGAGCACACTGCAGTCGATGTCCAGAGCCTTGCGGATGATGTCGGAGACCAGCACCACTCCGTTCTCGTCGAAGTCGATGCCCTTGATCAGGGATACGGCCATTGCGCCCTGCTTCAGACCTTGCTCCTTGATAGAAGCGAGCATGCGCCCCAGGAACTGGTGGGGCACACAGAAGATGAGGATGTCAGCGCCACGCACGGCCTCCAACAGATCCGGCACAGCGATGATGTTCTCCGGCAGCTTGTAGCCTGGCAGGTACTTGACGTTCTCGTGCTCCGTGTTGATGATGTCCGTGAGCTTGCGGCCGTTCACTTGCTCCTCGAAGACCCACATGTTGATGTCGCGCTCGAACGTGTCGCTCTGCTTCTTGGTGTTCTCGCCGATGATCCGCGCGATGGCCGAGCCCCAGTTGCCAGAGCCGACGAGACAAACTTTCTGCGGCATTCTCGTGGTTTACTTGGTGAAGAGCACTTGCGAGTGAAGAGGCAAAAGTAGGAATGACACAGTGGAGACTGGACGTTGAGCTCCTCGGTCTGTGCTGAGAGGAATTTCCATAATACAGTACATATGTACTGTATTTTCCCACAGGATATAAAAATTACTCGAAATGAACCTGAATCCAGTACATCATGATTAGGTTCGTTTTGAAACATAGGACGTACTTAACTCTATTTTGACCATCAACCAACTGCGTTTCTATTCAGTTTAGAGTTTGGTGCCATACAGACGCAAGCTGCAAATACTAAAAATAGAGATAAGTACACTTTTCGAGCAGCTATTTGATTGCCTCCACATCCTTCGATTCCTCACTCCCAATATGGCGGAAGCTTCGTCGTCGAGTTTTGGCGGCGCTCGCTTTGTAGTGGATGCTTCAGATCTACATCTAGCTCGTGAGTTCGGCTTGCTTCGCGAAGGCATCAATGTCTGTGATGACTTCTCAAGTGCAGATTTCGGAATAGCGTACGACAGGCAAAACAATATTGGAGACAACGAATTTGCCTCTCAGAAATCGGCACGAAATGTATGCAAAGACTTTGCTAAGAAGTGCGGCTTTCAAATTTTTGTGAAACAGACGAGTGTGAAATCCAACAATTCGGGCAATGCGAAATTCGGGTGCAAGAAGCTGAATGGCACTCAGTATTTTGATCGGGATACCCCAAGTGAAAAGTTGGAATGCCCGTTCTACATAAATGTTTTTGGCAAAGACGGGAAATGGAAGTTGACCAAGGCAAACTTTGCGCACAATCACATCAAAAATGTTGGATCGACAAAGACGCCCTGCGTTGAAGGCAGTGTGGCTCGCCCAACACGCTCTAAACGGAATACCACTGAGCGAATGGAAAGCCTAACACAGCTTGTTGCGACGGAGATGCTTCCGTTGCACGGCGGGTCAACTACAACCTTAACTGGAGAGGCGATCAAGACATTTTTGTTGGCAAACGGAGCCGAGGTCAGCGGAAGTCAAATTTCCCGGATGAAACAAGATATTGATGACAAGCTTCATGGGGATTTGGTGGAGTCGTATCGAAAGCTGCAGGGTTATTTTGAATTAATGGCGGACAAAAATCCAGGATCAGTGTGGCGAGTAGAAAAATTTGAAGACAGTCACACGTTTCGTCGAGCGATTTTTGTTCCTAATGTTGGAATCCACATTGCAAGAATGTCCAAAAACTTATTGGGTTTGATGGAGCTCATCTAAAAGGAGAGATGAACAAGCGAGGGTCTTTCTCGTGGCAACAGCAAAGGATTACAACAATCACGTTGTCCCTTTTGCGCTGGGGTTGGTTTCAGTGGAAGACTACGAAAATTGGAAATGGTTTGTTTCTGTTGTCAAAATGGCAACTCGGATGGAACAATTCACAGTAGTGTCCGACCGCCAAAAAGACTACTTCCTGCTATTGCTGAAGTACTTCCGCGAGCTGGGCATCGGTTCTGCATTCGACATATAATGGACAACATCAATCGCAAAGTTTCCAAACTTTCGAACGACGACAGGCTCAAAATTTGTCAATTAGCCCGCAGTGATTGCGAAAATGACTACAAATTATTTCGCTCCGAGTTGGCACAGGACAAACCAAAAATTGCTGAGTATCTGGACGGCATTGACAAAAACACTGGGTGAAGTATCAATATCTCGAGAGTTACAAACTTCCAACCTACAACGAGATTACATCCAACTTGTCTGAACAAGCAAACAACTGGATGGGTACAGAACTAAGAAGCGCAAAGCCTTTAGATGCATTCAGCCTCTACTTTCGAAAAATTAGCGAATTGACGTCAGAAAAGAGACAAATGGCGGCGAATTGGGCTGGTGCTCGGGGCGTATCGGCATTGGTGCCCAAGCTCTTAAAACAGCGTTCTGATCGCACTGCGGCAGCAAAAATGTGTGCGTCAACTCCGCTTATGGATGG
Organism: Phytophthora boehmeriae; assembly: GCA_011947355.1. NCBI lineage: Eukaryota > Oomycota > Peronosporomycetes > Peronosporales > Peronosporaceae > Phytophthora > Phytophthora boehmeriae. The sequence goes on along the minus strand of JAAVTJ010000265.1, from coordinate 444,694 downwards.
GGCGTACAGTGTACAGCATCTTGGTCCAGAGTCTGCTCAAGGTCACATACACACTTGGCGATTAGTAAATCTTCCTGACGCAGAATGCACCTGCGGAAACTGGCAAGATCAAGAATTTCCCTGCATTCACTCCATCTGCGCAGCCATTAAAGACGGCAAACGAATTGAAGATTTATACGACTCCCAGCGGATGTCGATCGAGCATTTTCAAGCTACTTACACTTTTGCATTTCTTCCGTGGCCTACAAATGTTACGCTGAATACTGATCACTCAATTGGAATTCCTCAACTTGAAGCCGAAGAGGAACGCATTGGCAAGCGAGGATTAAAACCAGGCCCCAAGCCAAAGCACAAAAGGAAGAAAGCAAAAATGCACTGTGAGACAGCTTTATTTTTTACATATTTTAAACAAATATTAGGCCTTGAAATACGTTTTTAAATTTATTTTGCAAATACTATCGATTTTTTTATCTTTATCGTAATATTTCAATGATTTCGTGACATTTTGTTAAACTTATTAGCGACCGACACACGGTGGTGCGAAGAAATTCCACCGATAGTTCTCTTCCTGTATGGCTCACAGTCAATATCCCCAAGCGTCCGCTTCTCTACATCAAAAACCAAATACTAGATAGATCTCTACGTTTAGCTATAAAGGACTACTGCGATATTTTTGCGATATTTTTGAGTTTGGCAAATACCATCTTAAAATATCATGACAAAAATAGTACCAAAGAGAACTTGCCAGATTTAAACACGGAGTGGTCGATTGCAAGCGTAAAGATAGCTAATTTTACGCTAATAGAAACCCGAACTCCTTGTAGACCAAAGCACTCCACAACTTGCCATGCCGCCGCGAAATCGACGTCAGATTCACGCACGCAACTTCAGGCGTCAACTAGATGGATCGTTCTGGCAGCTAAGAATCAACCCAAATATCCAAATACCTACAAACCAAAGCCGTCAAGAGCCTGCTAGACGAGGAGGCGGACTGTTTGGCTCCTCCGGACGGCGCGAGCGTGATCAAAGGGAATTCGACGTAGAGCGAATCTACGCCAAGCGTTGGGTGAATGAAAGAGAGTTCTACTTGGTCCAGTGGGTTGGCTACCACGAACTAACGTGGGAGCCATCTCAAAACTTGCCGTGGCAGCTGAGAGTAGAGTTTGAGCGTGAAACAATCGATTTTGTGTGGATGTATCAATCCACACGAGGAAGGCGCCATCGGCCAAGAGCTCCCAGTAGAAGTAGTGCGCGTTTGGTAGCGCAAGTAGATTAGAATTGATTTCGTATTCCAGCTAACGACTACAAACGAACTTACTATCAGCACACCCGTATTCCAGCTAACGACGACAAACGAACTTACTATCAGCACATACAGTACATGTCTCTTTTTCTCTCTCCGACAAAATACAGTACATATGTACTGTATTATGGAAATTCCTCTCTGTGCTGACGTCAGGTTGGGAGGATGTGCAGATTCGACGTGAAAGTGTATATACCTTTGAATACGTATACAAGAAAAATGTTTTAGTCGACATCACTGGACTGTGAAAATTAGTGCACCTTGGAGATGTTATTTTCTGCTTGGGGTGGGCTCTTGACCAATCAGAGGACGGATATGAGAATATAGGTGTGACATGCGATTGGCTGGAATTTCGCTTGTAGGATCGAAGTTAGATTCGAAACCGCCATAATCAAGTTTCTTATAGGATGCGACGACGAGTGTGGACATGCAGCAAATTGCTCTACATTGGTACGATGCTGTTACTATACACCTTACGATGTGAGTTTGCTATGAAAACAGTGTTGGGCTTCCGGTGCTAACCGACGCAGGTATTTTCAGCGACTCTGATATCTCGGGTGTGTCTACTGGCCAGGTCTCATATGTAGAAGCCCTTTTCAAGGAAGCAACCTAGATTTGTGGTGCTCTTTCAACGACGGAAACATGTGCAAGCAAACCTCCACTTGACCCTTTTAACACAACTCTGTGCATAAATGTCTGTACGAAGCCTGCCATAGACCAATCGTCCACAGCTGCTTGGGGCCGTGTTGGTCGAATGCTCATCGAATGACTGCGACTTTTCTGCTTGGAGTGCACCATCCGGTGCATGAAATCCGGTGGGAAGTTCGGCGGTCTTGTTGTGCCGTTAAACGCCTGCCCCCAACCACTTCGGATATTTTTGCTTGCTAATAACGAACGGCTGCATTCTGATCTCCTCATCTTCGAGTTCGTGAGCAAGTGGTTGGGTGCTGACGGGGCAATGATGTCTTGGGTCCTGTGGGCCAACAGTGTTGGCAACGGAGAACAGTCCATTCTCGTCGGCGTCGCCATGGAGCATTCGCAACGGCGGCAATGTTTCAATTAATTCACTTCGTTGACCCGAACTCATCTCTGGTTCGAAGACATTGTAAAGTAAAGCTTCGACTTGTATGTAGTGGCGTCGGAAAGGACAAGCTCACGATAGTCGAGGCGATCCTTGGGAACAGGCAGAAGACGACGCAGCTTTCGAAGCCCGACCGGAAACGCCAGCGCTCTACGGCGATAACCAACGTTACCTAGCATCAAAATGATCGTGTGTCAGTGAACTTCCGGTGAGAGTGCTCATGAGAGGTAATCCGTGATTTTCTACAGCGTCACTTCCCCATGTCATTATTTGTGGGCAGCAAACGAACGAACCGCTGTCAGACAATGACACAACTTGCACAACTTGCTGTTGCAGAGTATTGGTGTTAAAAAGGCTGCTGGAAGATGGCCAGCAGTGTCTGGTGCAGAATTGACCCGTCCGATGGAATATCATCAAGCGCCTCGAGCGTTGCAGAATAATATGTGTGCTCTATGACTGCATCTGTCATTGTTACTACCAATCGAGAAGGTATCACAAGTAGGCGCGGTAGTGGCGAGATATGTACTGCGTAGCACACGGTTCACTAGTCCATGTTGCTGCATTTCATTCCTGAAAATTCGCTCTCGAGCACACCCGCATCAAGTTCCCAGCTTCAAGCGCATTTCGCTACCTGTTTAGTTCCAAAGCAACAATGCGGCTCAGCAAAGTGATCTACACTCTGGTTGTGGCCGCCATGGTGTTCTCGAACGTGGCCGTCGACGCTTCAACTCAAGTGGCTCAACAGGAGACAACCCAACAATCGACTACGGGATCAAGCAGCAGTGCCTTGCGTGTAGAAGCAGCTGCTTCGTTGGACCGCCGCCGTCGCCCCGGGAAGTAGCGGAAAGGTGGCTATCACCGTTCGAAACCTAGTCGGACAGATGAGCTCTCAGAGGACATCTACCGGGTAGACTCCGCCGCAATTTGGTTAAACGTGGACCACGGCGGATTGCACGGAGTTTAGTTAACCGATTGCGATCAAAGTTCATGACAAATATCATAACGCAAATAGCAAAGCAACATTACCAGTCTTCAACTTGGACATAATCTTCAGAGAATTCGTATCCAGTATCGCCGTGTTTTCAGGCAGATACACAGTGTCATTCTCGTGTGTCGTAGTCTGTCTCGCAGCAAAATCAGCTTTAGATAGCTGCATTCTCATAGCTGTCGTCCTCGATGTCTACAGCCACTATCGTCTCATTTAAAATGCATTCCATCATCCTCGTAGTCTTCAGCGTCATAGCCGTCGTCACTCGACTGCTGCCGTCAATTATATCACTGTTACTGCTTATAGCAACTGACGGCAGCAATGTGGTCTCCAATCACCTTCAGCGCCTTCTTCAGCAGCTTGGAGTTTGTGAGCAAGTGGTTGGCACGCGGAATCGGCAAGAAGGTCTTCGGCTCTGCTGCAGCTTCGAACAGTTCTTCTCCATTTGAGAACGGCACATTCTGGTCAGCATCGCCATGAATCACCAGCAGCGGCGGTAACGCATCACCTGAAACAGCGCGACGGATATCCAGCGATCCACTCTGGCACTCTTGGACGTATCTCTGGTTCAGACGCACAAAGAGCTTCGACGGCGCAGTAGCATCCGTGAGCTCTGAAGTGGAGTGAGCTCCGTCCAATGACAAGTCCACGTTCTTCGGTAGCGGACATCCCTTGGGCAAGTAGAACTCTTTCCAGCACGAACCGGTGGCGTCGCACTGCTCCAGTTGCAACGGGGAAAAGTCAAACTTGACGCCTTCCTTGAGGTCCAACAGGCCTGCAATTACTGCAATGGAGTCCGCTAGCTGCTTCTCTCGAAGCAAACTAGCGATGATCGCTCCTGTGGAGAGACCGACGACGTGGAGCTTCCCTGTCTTGAGCAAAGTGCAGCGAACGTATCGACAGACTGCAACTGCGTCCTCCAGCTCCTGTGCAATGGTCTTGTCAGTGAACCGCAGCTGCTGGTCAGAGCCTGGCACTCCACCGAAATTAAACGTCACAAAAGCCGCTTTTTGGCGACGATTTTGGGTTTTATTCAACCAGAATTCACACAATTTAGCAGGCATCCTGGACGCAAAGTCCAAATCAACAGGATGCACTGCCATGTCTGGGAATCCGTGCAGATACACCATTACTTCGTCATAGAAGGGTGCAGAATCACCCTCGTGGTCTTCAGAAGTCGCGATAAGACCCAGCAACGTCCTCTTCACGCCACTGGAAGCTTGGTCCGCAGACACCTCCACCAAGACGCTCCGCCTCATGGTGATCCAATTAATGCTACTTCAGACTTTCGGAACCCAAATTGGCGCCAAATTTGGACCAAAATAATGCTACAGGCACACAACTTCAACTAGTATCGGATCCCAACCTGTCAATCCTACTGCCTGTAGCTGCGATCTACTATTGCCAACCAATGCTGCCATCCCTCGTGCATGTGAGGATGAGTTCCGGAATTTACCACTTTGTAATCCTTCATTATCAACCCCAGTTCCAGTTGTGGCACCAACTGTGCCACATCCGTCCGAAACCTCGTGAATATGGACGCTATCTTCGACGAAGATGGATCCGTCACTCGACAAGCTAATGCGGTTGTTCTCTTCTCGACATTAACACATCTATCGAGGGCGAAGGGTTTTTCGGCGCTCAAGCGATGGCATATATCATTTTGGCGAGGAGGAAAGCACTGCGCACCATTTGATCGGCTGCCATTTCGTATCGTCCCTGCAGTGTACGTAAAGATTCAAAAATGAACGGTAAAAAGGTATTGGCGTGCGTCCAAAGAATTATCTTGTCAGAAAGGGCAGATACCTATTTGGAGCCAATGAGAACGCGTATCGGCACGATACGCGCTTTTGATTGGTACGATTTATCTTGGAGCGCAGACGGGCCACATTTGGTCCGATCCAAAAGTGTATGCCACACCAGATATAAGTGGTGCACACACTTTGGCCATCAATATGTCCCCACCAATTTAGTCACATAAACGAAAAAGGCATGCCGCCAGTTCCTCCAGAGCGTCGAGAAGACCCCGGCTCTGCGGCGTCCACGGACAACGGGGAGCATGTTCCATGCAGCTACTGCTTCGGCATGAGTGTTTACACCAAGTATGTCGTCTTTCCGGATCTTTTACGTTTTGAACTCAAGTCGAAAATGCATTTTTCTAACGTCATTATTATGCTCAAAATTTCTGCATTTAGAGCCATGTGGAAGGCGCGTCAGAGTCCGGAATGCAAAGGTATTCAAGTGGACTTCTCAGCCAGTCGTGACCGGCTTCAGGAGCTACGAGATCGTGCCCGTACGTGTCAAAATATCTCTTTTACGTCATTTTTGGTGTTTTTTATCTATATTATACACTATTTTCATGTTTCTAACGTTATTTTGTCCTTTTAGCGCACCCTCGGCAAGATGAATTCAGCTTTATGGGCATTGGATTGTCCGTTTATTCCAAGGAATGGATGGAAGAAGGCAAACATATGCCTTATGTCAAGGGTCTGGGGATCATTGCGGTTCACACAGACAATGACGAGCTCATGAAGCGGATCGAGGAACGCAAAAGGATCAAGAGAGAACTCCGCAAAAATGCTGGCAGGCGTGGAGATTTACAGGACGGAGATGAAGATACGCAGGTTGAGGATGACGAAGATATTGATGATCTCTTTGAGTTCGACGATGGGGACACGGCGGATGATGGCCAAGCGCTAGTGGAAGAAGTGGTTCCTCCGACAATGACGAAGCCCCGAAACCCGACAGTGATCCCGGCATCGATCACCATGACTGAAGTGAAAGACCGAGCAATGGAGAAAGCCAAGTATTCGGTGAACGCCATGTACAAGTTCTGGGAACGCCGACTGGACGGGTTCGGTGACCGCTATGTGGACTCGTGCAAACGACTCACGGAGCAGATGGAGAAACAAGTGAGAAACACGCCGCATAATGTCATGTGGCTCGTGCATCGCATTGAGGAGTATATCTCTGGCAAAGATGACGACGGGAAATAAAATCGAGCTGGCATGGTGGAAAGAGAATGACGTGGACGCGTCGGTAGCAGGATACAGCTTGTCGAATGCCACATTTATTTGACGGGCCCACGGTATATCGTTTTACAGTGGAATTATGATGGCAATCGTGATGGTTTTCAGGTCTTAGGGAAAATAATCAGCCGAAAAAGCTGGTTTTATCAAACTGCGAAATCAGGTATGAAACGTATGCTACCCGCATGTATATTGTGACAGGTAGATAGTAAACTACTTGTTGATATGTCCTCGTCCTAGTAGGTCGGTAGACACTGCGAGAAGCTGGAGCTCACGTATTTGCAGACCGATCCAGGAGCGCAGAATGTCTGACCGTCGTAGTAGGTGCCGCCGCACTGTCCGTAGAAAGGTACTGGATTCGGACTAGGCCACACGTTGCACGTGAAAAGTGAACTGCCATCTACATCCTGGCATCTGTAACCTGCCACACAGGTTAGTCTGGTCCACATACTTGTAGCTGGACCGTCGGGCATGTAAGCGGTGTAGTTGAACCCGGCTCCTCCGCAGTTTGCATACGCCGGCACAAGTTTCGCTTGGCCCTCGATCATCTTTGGCCCAGCTTTGGTTGGACTTGGCGTAGCTGGGGCAATAGTCACGGCTGCTGCGGTTGGTGCAACAGTCACAGTTGTCGTACTCGGTGCTTCGGTCTCAGTAGGAGTTGGCGATGGGGTCTCAGCTGTCGCTATTGGTGCCTCGGTCTCGGTAGGAGTTGGCGATGGGGTCTCGGCTGTCGCTTTTGGTGCTTCGGTCTCGGTAGGAGTTGGCGATGGGGTCTCGGCTGTCGCTTTTGGTGCTTCGGTCTCGGTAGGAGTTGGCGATGGGGTCTCGACAGTTGCTGTCGGTGCTTCAGTCTCTGTTGTCGAGGTTGATGCTTTGGTCTCAGCTGGCGTTGTTGCTGGGGTCTCGGCTGTTGGTGCACCGGGCACGGCTGCTGTAGTTGGTGCTTCAGTATCGGTTGTTGAGGTTGGCGCCGTGGTCACGGTTGGTGCGTCCGTTGGTGCTGTAGTTGAAGTTGGTGCTTTAGTCTCCGTTGATGTTGACGCTGGTGCTCGTGTCTCGTTGTCATCAAGCCCGCTGTAGTCGTCACTAGTGCCACTGTCATCTTCGCTGCTCACGTCCACAAGGGTATTAGAGCTGCCGGTGGGCGGGTCATCAACAAGAATATCGTCGGACAAAGCATCCCCGGCTCGCACAGTAGCTCCAAATGACGTGGTCGCCAAGGCAGCAAAAGCGGCGAAACCAAGGATGATCTTGCAGTTGACCATTGCCGATACAGGGGGATTACTTGCCGATCGAAGGTATGCGAAGGAGGCTCGACAATTGATAATGAACGAAATTGGCATCAGGGTCTCGATCCTGTATTTAGCTGTCCTCAGGGCTCGAGCACGTCCAACAAGGTGTGGAGGCATAAACAAATCTTAATGCGATTAAGCAGTGTCGGAAATAGACCAACGGACCACACACAAAAATTGGGCAGAGTCCACCAACGGATATTCATTACACTGACGATATGGATAGCAGAGGATAGCCGTATCGGGATACATATCCCATACGGAATGCGGCTTCGGGGCACAAGGAACATAAATTAACGCGAGTATTTGTCTACTGAGTCTACAAAGATGGTAGCCACGAGAGGTGGCTGACTTTGTCTTCTTCTGTCGGATAGCGCCGCTATCATAGCGGCCACTACCACTGTCATCGCCGATGACTCATCGGTACGTGGTCTGGTTCAGGTGGTTGCTTTGGCGTATCCAGTCTGGCAGATTTTGATCGTGTTGGAAGGTGGTGGTCGCGGCTACGGCGGAGAGGGTGAGAACGGCGTTTAGCTTGATCATGCTGTTTGGTGTGTTGGTGGTGGGTGGAGACGGAAATTTGGCTTTTATGCAATTCCTCAAGTCTGGAAGCATCGTTGGCGATGCGGGTACAACTTACCCTTTGAAAAGACCAAGCGCAATCAACGCAGTATTCCGTGGCTGATGCACACGCCCGTTATATAATGATGCCCAACGGAGCACTAGAAACTGGAATTGGAAATGTGAGTCGCTTCGCATCCCAGCTGGAAGAACTTTGGCCACTGCAGCTTCGCAACAATGAACTACTTTTTCGACCAAGAGCGGCGACAAGCTTAAGAGTTGCGACGTCTATCTTATAGATAAACAGCTCTGGCGCATCGCGTGGATCATGTGCTTGGAACTGGCGGCAAAAATACCCGTACAGCACACGTTTACATCATTCGCTTGGAAGGGGTCATCTTGATGGCACGTTTTTCGGTCAGGTGTGATGCCTGCATTATCTCAGACCAGCCGCGCCACCACTACATTCCCAGCTAATTGTGGAATGACATGCGAAGAGTTTGGTCACACAAGCGCGAGTCTGAAGTGAAACGTTCACTGTAGCTTTGTCCACATTTGGCACTGGCCGTACAGCCTCGGAAATGCAAACCAGTTGGCTTTACTCCATCACTTTCAATTTTCTCCGCGGGCAACCACCTCCAGACAGCGTTACCGGAGCTTTCTACACCTCATCACCACAGTACCCATCGTCATGACCAAGCTGAACGTCATCCTCTGCTTCGCTGCCCTTGCCACTGTCGCAGTCACCACTATCGACACTGCAAATGCTGCCACACTCCGCGTAGTGAACACCGAGCGATTCTTATCAAGCAGCGATGACAGCACGAGCGATAGCACCGATGGGGAGCGGTTCCTGTTCGAGGCTGACACCAGCGAGAGTGGTGAGGGCAGTGAGGACGATGATGTGGATCGGTTCCTCTTTGAAACAGCAGTAAGCGAGGCTAGCGATGAGAGCAGCACGAGCGTTGATGGTGACCGGTTTCTCGTCGAAGTCGAAGGTAGCGAGAGCGCCAATGGCAGCGAAGGAAGTGATGAGGGCAGAAGAATTTTCCGTGACGATGACGACAATATTAACCGCCTTCTAGCAGAAGAAGTGGGCGACAGTGAGAGTGGCGAAGGCAGCGACAGCTCGTTGAGTGGTCGCTTCTTGGCCGTGGCTGAAGGCAGTGACAGCACCGACGGCAGCGAGGACATCGATGACGACCGCTTCCTGACCGAAGCTGTGGGCAGTGAGAGCGCCGGCGGCAGTGAGAGCATCGACGAAGCTCGCTTTTTGGTTGAGGTCGAGGGCAGCGCGAGTGCTGAGGGCAGCGAGGAAGTGAAGACGAGCGCTTCTTGATGGAAGCAGAGGCCAGCGACAGTGCCGGTGGCGAGGGCAGTGCGAGTGTGGACGATGGCCGTTTCCTGATCGAAGTCGAAGGTAGCGAAGACAGCGATAGCGGCAGCGCGTAAGCAGCACTGCCTGGTATTACAGATTAAAACTAGTGAATCGCTATGCCACATTTGATTGAAACATGGTTGATGAATAATTGACTAAGTAGGAATACTAAATGAAAAAGTTCCCCTCACAAGGAGGGACACAGAAATTTAGTGAAGCCACATTAAATGATTCGATCGCACAGAGGTCTTTAGTAAAAGGCGAAAGATCTGTATGTTTTGTGATCAAATCTGTGGAATGGTTTGAGTCTGAATAAAGGTGGCTATACTATAATACTGGGTATCCCATACGAACAACTACGAATAATATGGACTACGTACTGAAAATAATTTCAAACTTAACTTTGAAATACATGCAAATTGTTTATCGATGCAATCGTGTAGCTATTTCCTGTATAGCTGCCTACGCGCTGCCGCTATCGCTGTCTTCGCTACCTTCGACTTCGATCAGGAAACGGCCATCGTCCACACTCGCACTGCCCTCGCCACCGGCACTGTCGCTGGCCTCTGCTTCCATCAAGAAGCGCTCGTCTTCACTTCCCTCGCTGCCCTCAGCACTCGCGCTGCCCTCGACCTCAACCAAAAAGCGAGCTTCGTCGATGCTCTCACTGCCGCCGGCGCTCTCACTGCCCACAGCTTCGGTCAGGAAACGGTCGTCATCGATGTCCTCGCTGCCGTCGGTGCTGTCACTGCCTTCAGCCACGGCCAAGAAGCGACCACCCAACGAGCTGTCGCTGCCTTCGCCACTCTCACTGTCGCCCACTTCTTCTGCTAGAAGGCGGTTAATATTGTCGTCATCGTCACGGAAAAATCGCCTGGCCTCTTCGCTTCCACTCTTGCTGCCTTCGACGCACTCGCTGCCTTCGACTTTGACAAGAAATCGATCACCGTCACTACCCAAGCTGCTCTCGCCACTGGCCTCGCTCCCTTCGGCCTCGAAGAGAAACCGATCCACATCCTCGAACAGGAATTGCTCTCCACCGGTGCTATCGCTCGTGCTGTCATCGCTGCTTGACAAGACTCGCTCGGCGTCCGCTTCACGGAGAGTGGCAGCGTTTGCCGTGTCGATAGTGGTGATCATTAGGGTAGCAATGGCGGCGAAGCAGAGGATGACGTTCAGCTTGGTCATGACGATAGGTACTGCAATTGGTGTGGAAAGTGACGCTGTCTGGAGGTGATGATGCTTGTCCGAGAGGAAAACTGAAAGTGATCGAGTACATCTACTTGGTTGGCGATGCCTTGGGCGTTCGAGAACAGCTCAAAATATCCAATATGTCGCCGCAGTTACCACTCGTATCGTGCGACTTGTTTGGCGTTGGACGAATGCTTTGAAGTGGATAAAGTTGGAATCGTACCGCAGTGTATGGTTTGTTTGCGATCGTGTCGGTGTGATCTCTATGAGATCTCGAGCTGGAGCCTCAAAGATATTTTTGCCGGCCAGCCAACGAAAGTTCCAGGAGCACTGTGGCCATCCTCGACAAAACAATCGTCGTATTCTTAACTTACTTGCAACTGCGTCGCGCGTGTGTGAGTACGGATGAAATCGTCAGAATTTCCACGAATTTAGTGTCCAATTTCGCAGCTCAGGGACAGATCATACTACGGATACCTCAGTAATTATCGTGTATGTGTTTTTACTTATAGCAATTAGCGCGTCGATGTACGAGTTGTAGTCGGCTGCCTATCCTCCACGCCAACTCGATGTGACGGAGAAACTATTCATGACATGGCCGTAATCTTTATGCACTGCCGTCGTCCTGGACGAGGTTGTCAGCTTCACTGCCGTCGGCGTTTTGGAGGAACTGGTCAACGCTGCCGTCGGCGTTTTGAAGGAATTGGTCAACATCGCTGCCGTCAGCATTTTGGAGTTGGTCGACGTCGCTTCCTTCAGCTTCTTTCAAGAAACGTGCGCTCACGTCACTTCCATCTTGTTGGAAGTTGTTGGCATCGCTACCTTCGGCATTTTGTAAGAATTGATCAACGCTGCCGTCGGCGTTTTGGAGGAATTGGTCAACATCGCTGCCGTCAGCATTTTGGAGTTGGTCGACGTCGCTTCCTTCAGCTTCTTTCAAGAAACGTGCGCTCACATCGCTTCCATCTTGTTGGAAGTTGTCGGCATCGCTACCTTCGGCATTTTGTAAGAACTGATCAACGCTGCCGTCGGCGTTTTGGAGGAATTGGTCAACATCGCTGCCGTCGGCGTCTTGAAAATCATCGGCACCACTATCAGACAACAACCGGTTTGCGGGAGCCGAGCGGAGACCGGCAGCGGTTACCGAGTCGAGCGTGGTGAGCGCCACTGCGACGGCAGCAATACTAAGGATGACGCTCAACTTGGTCATTGTGAAAGGTTGTGCAGGAGTGATTAAGGTGTTGCTGCTTGCTCCGTGTCGAAATTGAGAGTGCGTCTTGGTAGAAGCTTGACTGCTGAAGCTGAGGCCAGACTGTTTGGTCGCAAAACTTTTTGCCTGGATGTTACCGTTAAATACGTTGGTAAGACGGAGTCAGGATAAGCGCCCAGAATAAGCCGGTAGTTTTACACGACCGCGGAAGCGGGGAATTATTGGTATTCTCAGGAAACCAATAGCCTTAGGTGCTTGCGACGCAGCATAGTTTTGACGTTTCTTGTCTGTCGCCATTTATGGAGTCAAAACTTCGAGTGTACTAGCCCATTTCTGCTTAGTCTCGTAGTAGTTTCGGGTTTGACGGTCTACAGTCGAAACTCATTATGCTGGAAAGCAGAAGTACGATTCTCGATGTCGACAACAAGTTTTATTAATCGCGTAAGCGTCAGTGAAGTCTTGCTGTTAAGGAGAGACACGAACTCTTCGTTAACAAGAAGAATGTATATTTGTCATAAGGCAGTGGGCTGAAGCACGATCACACTAATTGTTTTTACTACCACCATCCCAAACTCGATTTGTCAAACCCATCGCTTTCATCCGTCGAACCATCGATCGGAGCAGGTTTCACAGTTCCCGATAGATAATCGCCGCTGTCGCCATCATCCGAGTTGTCGCTGTCACCGTTCGAATCGGTGTCCAATTCAGATACGAGCAAGCGGTCACTGGATCCATCATTGCTGCAGTCTGTCGACGAAGGAATCTTGTTATCGTCATCGCCTCCGTCCACTACGCTGGAACCGCCCGTGGTAATTTCCGCCTCGATCAAAATGCGCTTCAAAAAGCCGTCATCACTCGAATCATCGTCGCTGCCTCCTGTCAGGAAACTTGAGCCATCTACACTATCTTCGAGAAAACGGTCGCTAGTGGCGCTGTCACTTGCATCGGTAGAGAAATCCCTCGAATCACCGTCACTAACGTCCACTTTCTGGCGGAGATTCGCAGCGTGGATGCAGTCGAAAATAGTGGCAGCAGCAACGAGAGCAACGATAACGCTCGTCTTCATGATATTTCTTGGCGGATAAAGCTGCTCCGACGGATACTGGGTGAGATGAAAAGTGGTAAATGTAGAGCGCTGCGGTTGAATCTTGTCCCGTTGCCATGGCCACCAATGCAAAGGCAACGTCCGTATTGGTATTTCGGTGGCGCTCCACAATCCCACGAGGGCAATGGTTTCGGACATCGATCGGAATCCAAGTTTGGACAGAGAGATCCAAGAAGGAGAACTTGCGACGGAACTCTAAACATCTGGGCTGGCATAGCTAAAAGTGATAAATGCTCTTCGTCGCAGCTGAGGAATACAACTTGCTGCCGTGTAGACACTCTGTCAAACCGCCGACAACACCTTCTGGGGTAATTCGAGCCATCTCAAAGGCTCTTAGCACCGTCTTCACATTCTTTATCGCCCGCGACAAAGACCCCAGAAAATCGATATCCGTCTCCAACCGTTCAACCCGACCACTTTCCTCTCCAAACAAGAAGTTCATGGCAAAACTACACTCAAGGCGCCGACCGAGAAGCTGACTACGCACTATCAAGATCGAATCCTCACGATTGTCGGCATTATGCTTGGATAACTCCAGATGTGGAAACATCACTTCCAATGTGAACTCCGTGATCGTCACACTGAGTTTGCCGCTCGCTCTCACAACACCAGCAGTGACAGTCTCAATTCGGTTAAGCTCCATGTTTGGGTCTCTAAAGTACAGCGAATAGCGCCGGATCTGCTTCAAAAGTGCGTCGAATCCGTTCAAATCCGCCATTGCCACATCTGTCGTAAAGACTCCTTCTAGAAACGCCAAATTCCGTCGTATCTCGAAATCGCGCTTCATGTCTTCGGCACTACTTAAACACTGTGGAGACCGGAAAAGTTTGTCGATCAGACGGAAAACTTCGCCCACGATGTGCCAACGACTCGGAGTCTGTGGACGTCGAAGTCGAAGTTTGGTGCGCTTTTGAGTTAGCGGTTGAATTTCGGTTCGAAGTTGTTGCACACTTTGCTGGAGTCGTTGTTCGAGATCGCGGTTCTTTTGTCGGTATCGAGCTTGACCGGCACGGATTTGAGCTCTTCTGACCTCTTTCTTGATCGCTTTGAGTCGCTCTCGTTCGTCCTTGGAAATTGGTGGATTCCGTCGCTCAAGGAGAGGTGAAGTATTGGAAATTTCGTTGGTGCGAACACGACTGCTTGGAAGCACAGGACCGATGACTGTATCGCTCAAATGAGCATAGTTACGGTCGAAATGGTTGATGGAACGAAGCATTCTGCCCGTAGAGAGAGAACTAGGAATGAAGTACATGAAATAGATTACTGATAAACAAGTTTACGGGACGAAGTTTACGCTCGTATTCGTCCGATTAAAAATGGTCCAACATAATACCATTCTACAGTGCTGGCCATAAGTCTGTGCCGGGCAGTTTTTGCAAATAATTATTCTAATTCTGCTCAATTAGCGCTGAAAACGCACAGTTTTGCTATTCAAGCCAAGCGCTACACGTGCATATATTTTTTTCTCGAGGCGATAAGTAGTTGCCGAGATACTGCAATGACCATCACTCTGACGTTGACCATAAGTCTGTGCCGTCGACTTCTTCTCGCAATTGCCGGCTCAATCATCGCCATTTAAAGAGCCTAATAGCTGGTTCTGTTTCCATTGGCTGCTAGTACAGTGCCAATGCGATCCGGCATTGACAAAACTAGCCGTTTCAGTCTTTATGGATCCAGATTCTCCCACGCTCTGATAATTGCACTCTTGAGCTCTTCTGTCGTCATGTATTGCTTGCCTCCGCGATAAACCTCTTTCGTTAGCATACCCCACACATTTTCGATTGGGTTTAAGTCAGGTGAGAGTGCTGGCCACTTTAACGTTGTCACGCCAAAGTCGTTAAGGTAGGCCCTAGTGCTCCGCGAGGAATGAATGCTGGCATTGTCTTGCTGGAAAACATAGTCACTGTCACGGATGCCTTCTCCAAAAGGTAATAGATAGTTGGTAAGCGTTTCTTGATAAGCGTCTGATTTTTGACGCCCGTGCACGAAGGCCAAATCGGTCGTTCCCTTAGCCGAAAACCCGCCCCAGATCATCAAAGAACCCCCACCGTTCTGACGGCTGAAAAGGTCTCTTTCTCGCGACGCAAGTCGTGCCAATAGTACTGCATGCCGTCCGGACCATCGAGGTTGAATTTCTTTTTGTCAGAGAAGATAACTCAACCCCAATCGGTCCGGGAACGAATCATGTCAGTCGCCCATTTTTGCCTAGCGATCTTGTGATCCGCCTTCAGCATAGGAGTACGTTTTCGCTTTACGAAACTCATGAAAGGTGCTTTTGAAGTACCCGACGCACCGTCCGCGACGATACCGAAAGTCCCAATGTAGATTTGACCGCAATTGAAGACTTGCCATCCTTTTTGCCTCCAGCACAATCTGACGCCGGGTCCTCTCAGTCACTTTAGATGGTCTCCCCGTCCGTTTTGCCTTCTCGTGGTGCTCTTGATTCCGCCAAAACTTGCTAACACCAGTACGCAAACGGTCTAGATGCTCACTGATTGCTTTGAACGTCCATCCTGCTTCTTTGAGGCTAATTATCTTCCCCTTATCAAATTCAGTCAGCTCTGTCCCTTTAGGCATTTTTGTGGAGAGTGTATCGAGCTCCGCCAGTTGGCTACTGCTTCAAGTCAACGCCCGGTCGCAGTAGTGGACACGTGCTGCATATCAGACCGTTAGTATGTAGACGTGCGTGTATAACGAGAGGGGTTGTCACCTTCGAGGTTTTCTCCTCCTCAATCCCAAAGTTACCAAGTGGGAAGCAAGTGTCTCTTATGTCATTGCGATTACTCGCTCCTTATCTGCGCAAGGGTTGATAATTTTCTACGCAACACAACGAAACTTTTAGTGTGCTCTGATGGTAGCAACAGTTAGCGGAGATGATAGGTTTTGTAGTGCATTGCGCAGAACGGTCTAGAACGTTCTAATGTGCTCGCAATTGCGAGAAGAAGTCGACGGCACAGACTTATGGCCAACGTCAGAGTGATGGTCATTGCAGTATCTCGGCACAGACTTATGGCCAACGTCAGAGTGATGGTCATTGCAGTATCTCGGCAACTACTTATCGCCTCGAGAAAAAAATATATGCACGTGTAGCGCTTGGCTTGAATAGCAAAACTGTGCGTTTTCAGCGCTAATTGAGCAGAATTAGAATAATTATTTGCAAAAAACTGCCCGGCACAGACTTATGGCCAGCACTGTAGAGTAAACTCGGACTATTTTTACACAAAAGTATGCATTATCTCTCTCGCCATGTTGTTGACAAGAGGCTCTCGCCTTCCTTTCTCTCGAGTTGCAGGTGGCATTGCCCCTCGTGGTTGTCTCTAACCTGTCGAGGACTGCGGGACTTCCCCATCCAACTCTTGTGTCGCAACCACAAGTTTTTGCGTCAAGCGACAGGTAGTTACTATGAGGTGGAAAAGGAGTGGAACTTGGGGATTGTGCTGCAACCTTCAGAAGTCAAGTCTCTACGTGCCCGGAACGCGGATTTGTCCACTGCCTTTGGGGCTTTTTACAAGAATGAGCTGTTTCTCCATGATCTTCATATTCCAGGTTTGAAATATTACTTATCCTTTTCTTAATATGCTATATGAGACTTTCGTGCTAAGTGAGACTTTATTTTCTGTGGACAGTATGGCGTCATGGACTGATTGGCAGACCAGAGCCACGACGTGTGCGGAAACTATTAGCGAACCGCTCGGAACTCAAGAAACTGGAAGAGTTTGCGAATCGACCTAATGCACAACTGGTAGGTATTTTACCAAGAAAAATAGGAGGGCCATGATTACCTTACCTGCACATGTGTATGTGGCAGATCCCTATGCGTATTGAAGTGGGCAATACTGGCTGGATCAAGGTCATCTTGGCTGCCTGCTTCAAACGAGGGCAAGTAGACAACCGTCGACGTGACGATATGCGCGAGATCAAACGCCAACTCCGAGACTGGTAAAGAAAAAGAAAGTAGCCGAACTTCAAAAAAATTGTCACGCATTGTTGAGTCAGCATTCCTTTTTTGCCAGTCGATTCATCCTCCAGTCCACCACTTGCTCCGTGGTAGGCTTCTTGTTCCAACCTGTTTTTCTTACCAGTTTTTTTGCCTCTTCACTTTTAACAACAGCCGCCAGACTTCTTCTTGCCACCTCCATACGGGTCCACGATCTCCGGGAGCGCATTGCTCTCGGCCGACGCTGTGGGCAGCGCCTGGCTGATCTGAATGAACAGGTCCGACACGTTCGTGTCCTCCTTGGCGCTGGTCTCGATAAACAGCGCGCCGATCTCCTCGGCATAAGCGCGCGCTTGAGACGCCGGCACTTCACGCTTCTCCTCCAGGTCGCTCTTGTTGCCAGCGATGGCAATCACAATGTTGTCCGGGCCCAACTGCTTCAGTTCCTTTACCCAATTCTTCAGTGTCGTCAAAGATTGCTAAGAACAAAAAAATAATTAGTCCAAATATAACTAAGATAATCTATACCATCCTATTTACCTTTCTAGTGATATCGTAGACGACGATGGCGGCGGCAGCGCCGCGGTAGTACATGGGTGCCAAACTGTGGTACTACAAAATGGGTAAAAATAACCATAATAGAACAATTATATCACAGATTCGCCTCCTTTTGTAGCCAAAATGGTGCACTCGTTACCTTTTCTTGGCCGGCAGTGTCCCAAATCTGGTACTTGATGGGGTGTCGTTCACGACGATCATCTTGGACATGAAGGACGCGCCGATCGTGGACTCGGAGTACGGACGGAAGTTGTTGGTCACGAAGCGAAGCACCAGCGACGACTTGCCCACGCCTGTGTCCCCCAGAAGCACCACCTTCACCTCGCGCGCCTTGCTGTCTGCCATAGTGTCTTTATCTGTGATAGAGATTCTCTCTCTCGTTTTCTCGCTCTTTTCGCTGGCGATACAAATGTCAAGTACACGAACCGACATACGAGTTTTGACCAATCGAAACGCGATGCGACAACAAGTGGCACGAAGGTACACGAAGAATGTAGCCACATTGATAAATTTTAGTCATATTTCAGAAATAGAACCAAAGAAGGAATTCGCATTCGTTGTACTTGACTTTAGTATGAATGCGCTCGTGTTCACCACATGATGTAAAGTGCATACAAATTTCAAGTCATTTCTCATTTAGAACACATGGCGCTCGGCGATATCGGAGACGACGATGAACGGCAGCGCCAACGACGTCTTCGACTGATCCAACGCGTCTTCATGGCGCTGCTACTGCTTGTGTGTCTCGCCAGCGACTATTTCCTCTTCCAACAGTGCGTGCTTTTACTTAAAACTGTATTTCTAAATTTTCGTTTTTTTCTAAATCGGACACTCACATACACTTTCTGTCAAACTGCAGTGTTTATCTGCTGGATTACAAGATTCTGCGTCACTTGGTGGACAGCGCAGCTCACGGCACTGTGGCGTTCCTCTGCTGGGGGCTTTTCCTGCTCCAGATCGAACGCTACGCCGAGACTTCGAGTTCCGAAAACTCGTTTTTCTCATTTGAAAAAGTGTTTTTCAACGGGGTCACTGCGTCATTGCTAGATGTGGACCATTTTATTGCTGCAGGGGCAATAAATATTACCGGAGCGACCCATTTAGGTGGTCGACCATTTGGCCACTCGGTCACTTTCCTCATTGTGGTGGCATTGCTGGTCAGTCGGTACTCAAAAAATGTCAAGCTCGAAAACGTCGGTACCGGGTCTGCTTTATTGTCGTGGCCTGGTTGAGTCACCAATTGCGCGACGGAATGCGTCTCGGTCTGTGGTTTTGGCCCTTGGGGTCGACACCACCGATTAATTATTTTCTCTACGTGGTGATGGAGGAAATGCTGCCTTTTGTGATGGCCAAATGGTGGCGGAAGGCCCCGGCCATGACGGAGATGGAAAAACTGGAACTTGCATTGCAAAAAGCAGATGACGAATCCGAGGATGAAATGTACGACGTGGATAGTGAGGACGACCAGGAGGGAGCGAGGTTGCTTGGAATGATGGAGACGAAAGACCGTTCATCGAGTGTGGGCTCGACGATATCGTCGACAAGTCCTCGCGGTGAACTGATCGTTTAAAGAAAGTTCCAGGGTTTTCGATTTGCTCTGTGATAATGGCATGAATCGTTTGCTGGGGGCCTGATAAATTGAGTAGCAAGCTCGCAAAAAATGATTTATGAACGTTCGTGCTACAGCTGGGGTGAACACCATTTGCGGTCGTGTTTACCACAACTCCCATTTTTAATGGATCTGGTTGTGCAAGGATTTGCACTACCTACTCGTTGGCCACGTAAAGAGCAGGTATAGCTCCTTTATCCCCAATGTACTTCTAGCGTCATGACCGATTCTGCTGGAAAATCGACGTTGAATTCAAGGGATGGGTCCTGGATACCGGACTCAACGTAAAACGAATCCGTGCTTTTTGCTTTTGTCGTCCATGTATCGATTCGGCTTGGCCATCGATCGAACGCCGATTCCCTTCCAAGCATAAAGTCTTCAATTACAATTTGCTTGGTCTCAGCCTCTCCGAGTGTAACTCTCACGATCACCAGCACGGAATTCTCAGCGTCAAAAGCAGCAACGGTGCCCGGATCATCCGTAGCATGGATGCCCATGCCACGACGGATATGGCGAGAGTAGTGCGCCATTACGTAGTACTTTGGGTTGGCTTCGCCCATCCAGTGATCCCAGAGGTTGGACTGTATCAGACCCCGACTACCGCTATTCAGCATTTGAGCATACACGAATGCCGAGACACCAAGTTCGTTGATGTCCAGAGTGATAGATTCTGCGAGTGTCAGTCCACTACCGTCGTCGTCGCCGTATTCCGAAACCCACCGGTTTAAGTTCGAATCAGCTGCCAGTTTCTTTAGTGCTGCACGGTCTTCTCCACGATACACCTCCTGTCCATCGTAGCCGTGAGTGTTCGTCTTACCGACTGCTTCCATCACGGACACGTTCGCTGTCAAGTCCGTCAAAGTGGACAATGCTGCCGTCGGCGAGCTTTCATCAGACACCGAGACAGCCACAGATTGCAATTCGAGCTTGTCGAGGTGGGCACGCAAGCGTTTTGAAACCTCGCTTTGCGCCGCGATGCTAAAGTGACATCCTTCCTGGGTGCCAGGAAATTCCCACTTCGTACTCGTGGGCTCATTGAATGGCGCGACGTATGAAAAGTTGATGTCCCAGCGAGTTTTAGCCTCGCGCACCACTGTCGCCAAGTAAAGTGCAAACCGGTCGTAATTCTCAGGCAGTAAATTGTCGTCGCCGCCCTTGTCTCCGCCTGCAGACGCTCGATTCTTCGTCATCCACCATGGTGGTGAGTTTGAATATGCCTCAATGATGTCCACGCCGTTAGCGGTTGGGAGCGACAGCATCGTGCGTTGACCGGCGTCGGCAGTCCAATTCCAGGACGAAGTCGTTGGATCGCTGCTCAGCCAGTCCAACCAATAGCTTTCCGCAGTCTTGTACGCGGGCATGTCGTTTGAGATTTTCATGGCGATCTCCTCGCCACCATCGTCAATGACGTTGCTGCCCGATCCGCCGATGTTGTAACGCGCAATATTGAGTCCGAGGGCCGGTAAATCGAGTATTGATCCGTCGGTAGTTTCCACCAACGGGTTTTCACTCAGCGAGAAAAGTAACTCGGCGAGATCTTCACTGCCACCGTAGACATTGGTCCACCAAGCGAGTGACGTACCCCACCCTTCCCAGACCACTCCAGTGGAGGTGGCCTCAACTTTGATTTGCGGAGGAGTGGACACAGTGACGGGGAATCCGCCGTCGAGAGCGAACTCTGGTAGGTCAGACAAACAATCGTTGACGCAGATGTCACGAGCCATTTAATAGAAAACATTATTTCGACTGCGCGGTTGAATCAACGTGCAGGAATGGCGGAAGCGTATCGGAGACGTTCGTCCGCGAATTTAAGATTGGCCATGGAAGTTCTTTTATCAAGAGTTATTGTTTACTACCAAGTCCAGTGTCGTAATCTTGAAGTTTCGGACCAAAGCCCCGCTTTCGATCCAGCAGATGCATGCGGAGAATGGTACGAAACGAACATACTGGTCTTTACTACGGCTCTGATGATAAGCCGACGAACAAGAAGACGAATCTTGGTTGTACTACGTCGAGTACTGTATGGATCATTATGATGCTGTGCTTTTTTAATGATGCTGTGCTTTTAGTGACATCTGTGAAAGCCTACCATCGATCGTAGGCTACGACCGATGAACTGCACACGATTCTGACTGCGAAAATCAGCGAGTATGACGTTTTAGGTCAGCATGGTTTCTTGGTGAAGCTGATATACTCGCACGTCATGCTTATGACGCTACTCTGTTTCGCCGTCTTGGTGGGGCTGTTGCTGTACTTGGCTTTTGGGCGTCTTGTGTTCGTTGTTCTCGGACAAATGTTGGCATTGATGAAGCAAGTATTGCTTCTACCTGTCGATTTGATCGTGTCATTGAGGTCGAAAGAGTATCGCGATTCTCATCTCAGGGCTGCAGAGAATCTGAAGCAAAAGAAAAACGCCAGGTCGTAATGCTACCGGAGTTTACCGAGCCTTTTCAAATGTCCGTCAAGCCCACCTATCGACCAGATGCGACTTTTGGGTTTAAGAAACACACAGTTGATAGCACCAGTCAACTTATTTGCCTGTGGCAGGAGGATATGGAATACAACAATGGCGTATTGCGCACTGCTGGGGAGCAAAAGCTGACCTGGGAGACTATGCAGGCACCTGTGAAGTCATATGCCATTGAAGCAAATGACAAATATCGTCTTGCTGTGGAACAGATCTCGGCAGCCTGGAAACTTGTAGCTAAAGCCAGAGCTCCTGAACCAGTGAAATTAGACCAGGTTGCTCCTACGCTCGAGCATGACGAGCGCGACAACAAGATCGAAATTGCTGCCTCGGCAAGCGAGCATATGACGACTGCAGAACCTAAAGAAGTGAAGCTCGTCGATCCTCATGATGCAGAAGACTCGGAAGTCAGAAAGACCGCGGCCACGGCTATGAAAACAGAAACAGCGAAAGCCGATGTGAAAGGATACTCAGGCGACGGCGAGGAAGCCATTGTATCCCATGGCATCGATCAACCTGGTGTTGTGGCGGAAGGATCCAACCATCCGACCGAGGAAGCAAAATGCACCGACAACGGACATTCCAGCGCTGCTGTTGAGTCGAAACCTGAGGATGCAGCAGCAGCAAATGCTGAAGCCGCCGTTTTGGAGAATGAAGCACAAGTAAATGAAGGAACAGCACAGTAGATGGTCAACAAAAAAACTTGGCTTCTCCTAGCTTCTACTATGATTTCTCTGGTTTGTGCTGAGTATCAGTATTCTGTGCTACTTGTACATTCGATCAAGAATTCTTCGTAGACAATCGATGCCATCTCCACATCGCCCAGTACATGAATCAGTGGCCCCAGCAAGTCGATATTGGTCTCGATACGTTCCATGAATCGCGTTTCCTCGTTAAGGAGGAAAGCCATCGTGCAACTACAGGTCAGGCGTTGACCTGCAAGCCGGCTACGCAATTCCTGGCCCTTATTGTTGTTGCTTAGCTTCTTGAGACGCACGAACACATTTTGCAGTGCAAACTCGGTGATAGTTACGCTGAACGCTGCAGTCACTCTCATGATACCTGGGCCGATCGCCTCCATCCGTTTGGGCTTCAGCTGTGGATTTTCGAACTGCATCGAGTAACGTCGGACTTGCTCCAATAATGCGTCGAATCCAATTAACTCGCCCACTGCCACGTCAGATGCAATCCCTCGCTGTAGATACGACAAGATCCCTCGCATATCGATGCCGCGCTTCATCTCTCCGACAGACGCCACACACCGATGAGACTTAAAAGACATGTCCAGTAAGCGGAACACTGCGCTCACGATGCTCCATGGACCTGGCCGTGTAAGGTTCTGAAGTCGACTCATTTCACACTTCAAGCTCTGGGTTTCTTCTTGGAGTTGGTGCACGTCGTGTTCAATTTGCTGCTCGCGATTGCGGTGCCTTTGCCGGTATCGAGCTTGGCAGAGTCGATGCTGTTCGCGTTTGAAATTCTTCTTCATTTCAGAGATTCGCGCGATTTCTTCCTTGGTGTATACCTTCCTTTTCAAGGGATAACTTTGCCGGGTTTTGGCTGACGGGCTGATGTTGCAAGTACTAGTAGTGTCGCTCTGGGTATCATCAGATGTAAGCCCTTGGTCCACCCCTTCTGGGTAAGTTGGTATCACGTCAGTGGTTAACGTGTGATCACGACTTTTCCCTTTCGGAATAACGGGCTGGATCATCCTGTCGCTCAACTGCATGCTGAGCAATTCAAAACGGCTGAACCGGGTGCTTTGGGCCTCGAGATGTCTTGCCATCAGGCTTGAATATTTCGTACTGAGTTAATTCGACAAGCTTTTCCCGCGAATGCTATTGCGCGTAATCACCAGGTGATTGTGTCGTCAGCGATGAGAGATCGATGGGGCCAAGCAAGCAAGCAGGTCCATAGACGGCCATGCTCGCTACTAATTGTTTCAAAGTACTCATTAAACCCCTGCACAGCATCACTAGCGACCGAAAGCGACCAAACAATTGCTTGCGGACTCCACGTCCATACAACATATTAGTTTGTTAACAATGCAGTACTATGCATTATGTGTGGTCATCAACATCCAGCAGAGAGAGACCCCAATCCCAGTCTCAATCCCAACTGTTCGGATTCCCGTGAGGATTCCCAGCAACTCTTTGTCGTGCTAAGGATACAACTACGACAGTTTTTACATGAAATGCTACCATAGCATTTTAACAGCTGAATCCGTTATCTCAACCGCGTAGTTTCTTCCTTGCATGTTAATTATGTGTGGGGTGAATAACCACATGCCCCCGAGCTACATATATATTATATGCCACAGCAACATGTTGTGGTGTCGTTGTCCACAGACACCATCCTATCTTCCTGCACAAGCTTGTAAACACAAAGTGATTGTGCGCAGGAGCGCGGCTGACGGATAGCAGTCCGCCTATAATTGATTCATTCCTATATCTACTCGAGCACGACAACAATGGCAAGCCTTCACTACACCCGGTTCACGAACTTTGAACTTCCCAGCGTACATCTGAGCGACAGTGTGATCGCCCCCGTACTACCAAGAGCTCAAAATCGTAATTTCAGCTTCAGCAGCAGTGAGATGGATCAAGCAGAAGTTAGTTCTGGTCAATACTTTGGTTCGAGCAACGCGATGGAATCGAGCAATGCTAAAGAGTACACGGCAGACGTTCCGTCGACGCCGACCACCAAACAGCCGAGAAAAGAGAGAGCTCCCAGCCAGTCTAGCAGACGAATATATAAGAAGAAGGTGGAAGAATTGGCAGCAATCATTGCCGCTAAGAAAGCAACCAGACGCGCACAACTTCGTGCCGGTCAAGCTCGTTACCGACAACGATGCCGCGATCGGAAGCAACTACTTCTGCAATCAGTGCAACAACTCAGTGAAGAGATCCATGGTTTGCAACTGAAGCGCGAAAGGCACCGCATCCAAGGTACAGCAGATCCAGGCCCGTGGAGCATCGTTAGCGCAGTGTTTCAGCTGATACAAGCGTGTTTCCAGTCACCACAGTGGGCGATCTCAGTCGATGAGATGAAGCGCGACAGCAATATCCGCAGACATTTGGTGTTTCTACAGCTTTTCTCTCGCCTGATGTGGCGATGGGCAAATTGAACGGGTTCGACGCACTATTGGAGCAGATACGACGCTACTCAGTGTACTTCGGAGAGCCAAACCTTAAGCTCAAACAGATGGAGGAGATCAACTTGGGCATCGTGAGAGTTACTGCGACACTGAACGCAACAATCACTGAGTTTACACTGCAAAAGCTGTTCCCACACCCGGTGGATAATGCTTACAGTGACAGCGGTGAACGTCAGTGGTTGTATGAACGGCTTGTGGGTCAGCGTCTGAGCTTCAGTTGCACGATGAGTTTCCTATTTAACGAGGATACACAGCTCATGGATCGTATCGAGACCAATATCGATTTTCTAAGACCTCTACTACAGGCACTGGGCAGCTTGGAGATGGCATCGATCTTGTACAAGGAATCTCTGATCTCACCAGAGTGTTCACTTAGAAACTAGAGAAAGCCCGATCAGTACCATGCATTTGTCGTACGTACTGAGAGCCATCACTTCTTGTTACCTTGTGTAATACTTAAGACAGCTGATAACATCGTTCGCATGTAACCACAATCCCCGTAATTATTCTTGCACCAGCTGTGCAGTGCCATTTGCCGCACAGGTGTTGTGGAAAACGAATGCGGATGTGTACACCTCAACCAGCAATACGTACTTCGCTACTTTCTAGCACCTGTCATCAAGAGACAAACTGACCGTCAACACAACACAGCAGCAGCAGGAATCATTGTAGTGCACGAACCTTGGACAGGAAGACTTTCTGGAAGTCCACCAGGTCGATGGTAGCCGTATCCGTGTAGTCGAATTCGTACACGAGCGCTTGTGCATTTCCCTTTGCTACGTCGAAGCCCAGTGCCCGCAGACATATCTTGAGCTGCTTGATGGTCATCTTGTCGGAACCCTCTGCAGCCAGCTGAAACACCACTCGACGCTCGCATTCTTGTGCTGGCGTCAGTTGTCTGTCCTTGATGCGTTGCAGCACCGTCGCCATCGTCTTGTAGAGCTTAAAGGCCGAATTGATGAGGGGTTAGCAACGAACTCTCAGCAATCGAACCAGAAAATTGCCCAGCCGTGTACAGCCCCGTGACTGACGAGAACGGAGTCACGTACTCTAACGAATGCGCCATGATGGCAGCGCAGTGCGAGAAGAAGAAGAACAAAGGCAAATTCCGTGATCCAGTGGAAGGAGCGAACAAACTTGACTCGACCGGTAACAGCCACTTGACGATCAACGTTTGAAGGCCTTCTGTTTCTCCAGGAGAGGAGCCGACGACGAAAACATCGCAAAAGTGGAAACAAGAGCATCTCCTTAACAAGATAGCAGCTTGCGTTGTGTTTCCTACTCCTATTAGAGATTGCCATAATCGTTGATTGAGTTTGCTATCCATTGAATACTTTCACTCAAAACTTGTTTCATCGTTGCGGAGCAATGCAGGGAGGGCGTGGCACACATTGACAAACCCGTTTTTCTGACTGTTGCTAGCTAGTTCGGTAATACAGAAGCAGCTTAATCCATGGCTTGCCGCGCAAGGTTAACTAGTCACTTCATCGATTTTCGCCAGAAGCATGGGAGGGTATTGCACTGTTGGTCACTGGCCCCGGAGATGCACGGATCGATGTATCGTACAGGATCTGGGTATACCTCCCCATTGACATCCTACAGTAGTTCGCAAGTAATTGTTTGGTCGCTTTCGGTCGCTAGCGATGCTGTGCAGGGGCGTAATGTGTACTTTGAAACAATTAGCAGCGAGCATGGCCGTCTATGGACCTGCTTGCTTGCTTGGCCCCATCGATCTCTCATCGCTGACGACACAATCACCTGGTGATTACGCGCAATAGCATTCGCGGGAAAAGCTTGTCGAATTAACTCAGTACGAAATATTCAAGCCTGATGGCAAGACATCTCGAGGCCCAAAGCACCCGGTTCAGCCGTTTTGAATTGCTCAGCATGCAGTTGAGCGACAGGATGATCCAGCCCGTTATTCCGAAAGGGAAAAGTCGTGATCACACGTTAACCACTGACGTGATACCAACTTACCCAGAAGGGGTGGACCAAGGGCTTACATCTGATGATACCCAGAGCGACACTACTAGTACTTGCAACATCAGCCCGTCAGCCAAAACCCGGCAAAGTTATCCCTTGAAAAGGAAGGTATACACCAAGGAAGAAATCGCGCGAATCTCTGAAATGAAGAAGAATTTCAAACGCGAACAGCATCGACTCTGCCAAGCTCGATACCGGCAAAGGCACCGCAATCGCGAGCAGCAAATTGAACACGACGTGCACCAACTCCAAGAAGAAACCCAGAGCTTGAAGTGTGAAATGAGTCGACTTCAGAACCTTACACGGCCAGGTCCATGGAGCATCGTGAGCGCAGTGTTCCGCTTACTGGACATGTCTTTTAAGTCTCATCGGTGTGTGGCGTCTGTCGGAGAGATGAAGCGCGGCATCGATATGCGAGGGATCTTGTCGTATCTACAGCGAGGGATTGCATCTGACGTGGCAGTGGGCGAGTTAATTGGATTCGACGCATTATTGGAGCAAGTCCGACGTTACTCGATGCAGTTCGAAAATCCACAGCTGAAGCCCAAACGGATGGAGGCGATCGGCCCAGGTATCATGAGAGTGACTGCAGCGTTCAGCGTAACT
This sequence comes from Phytophthora boehmeriae, assembly GCA_011947355.1. NCBI lineage: Eukaryota > Oomycota > Peronosporomycetes > Peronosporales > Peronosporaceae > Phytophthora > Phytophthora boehmeriae. Next base: position 417,239 of record JAAVTJ010000265.1, on the reverse strand, counting down.
ATCACCGAGTTTGCACTGCAAAATGTGTTCGTGCGTCTCAAGAAGCTAAGCAACAACAATAAGGGCCAGGAATTGCGTAGCCGGCTTGCAGGTCAACGCCTGACCTGTAGTTGCACGATGGCTTTCCTCCTTAACGAGGAAACGCGATTCATGGAACGTATCGAGACCAATATCGACTTGCTGGGGCCACTGATTCATGTACTGGGCGATGTGGAGATGGCATCGATTGTCTACGAAGAATTCTTGATCGAATGTACAAGTAGCACAGAATACTGATACTCAGCACAAACCAGAGAAATCATAGTAGAAGCTAGGAGAAGCCAAGTTTTTTTGTTGACCATCTACTGTGCTGTTCCTTCATTTACTTGTGCTTCATTCTCCAAAACGGCGGCTTCAGCATTTGCTGCTGCTGCATCCTCAGGTTTCGACTCAACAGCAGCGCTGGAATGTCCGTTGTCGGTGCATTTTGCTTCCTCGGTCGGATGGTTGGATCCTTCCGCCACAACACCAGGTTGATCGATGCCATGGGATACAATGGCTTCCTCGCCGTCGCCTGAGTATCCTTTCACATCGGCTTTCGCTGTTTCTGTTTTCATAGCCGTGGCCGCGGTCTTTCTGACTTCCGAGTCTTCTGCATCATGAGGATCGACGAGCTTCACTTCTTTAGGTTCTGCAGTCGTCATATGCTCGCTTGCCGAGGCAGCAATTTCGATCTTGTTGTCGCGCTCGTCATGCTCGAGCGTAGGAGCAACCTGGTCTAATTTCACTGGTTCAGGAGCTCTGGCTTTAGCTACAAGTTTCCAGGCTGCCGAGATCTGTTCCACAGCAAGACGATATTTGTCATTTGCTTCAATGGCATATGACTTCACAGGTGCCTGCATAGTCTCCCAGGTCAGCTTTTGCTCCCCAGCAGTGCGCAATACGCCATTGTTGTATTCCATATCCTCCTGCCACAGGCAAATAAGTTGACTGGTGCTATCAACTGTGTGTTTCTTAAACCCAAAAGTCGCATCTGGTCGATAGGTGGGCTTGACGGACATTTGAAAAGGCTCGGTAAACTCCGGTAGCATTACGACCTGGCGTTTTTCTTTTGCTTCAGATTCTCTGCAGCCCTGAGATGAGAATCGCGATACTCTTTCGACCTCAATGACACGATCAAATCGACAGGTAGAAGCAATACTTGCTTCATCAATGCCAACATTTGTCCGAGAACAACGAACACAAGACGCCCAAAAGCCAAGTACAGCAACAGCCCCACCAAGACGGCGAAACAGAGTAGTGTCATAAGCATGACGTGCGAGTATATCAGCTTCACCAAGAAACCATGCTGACCTAAAACGTCATACTCGCTGATTTTCGCAGTCAGAATCGTGTACAGTTCATCGGTCGTAGCGTTGGGGTGTTCCTTCAGGATGGATGACAATCCCAGAGCTTTCAGTAGCCAAGCCAAGTTGATCATGTACCCCTTCATAAGATTTGTGTTGCCATACATCCAAGCTGAAAAACCCAAGTGCAGCGCTAGCGTCCAAGGCAGCACCTCCAGTGTCACCTCGCCGAGCATTTCATCGTACGTCGTTTTCACACTGTACAAGTGCAGAATAGACAGTTTATCAAACCAATAAATCCCTCCAGTCGTGACAGCAGCAATAAAGAGCAATATTGGAGAACCGCCGCAAAACACCATCGTCACAAATACGGAGTTTAGCACCATCGGATACCGCACTGATATGTCGAAAGGCGGGCCGGCATACAATTTGTCCATGCTTGCTTGGGTTCGAACAGTACGACGATTGTACCAACGCCAAAATGGTGAGATGACAAACATTTTTCCGAACAACGTGAACTGCGGCAAGAAGGCATTCAGCAACATGGTAGTGGTGATACCCATGCCAACTGTAGGGTACCAGCCGCGCACAAAGTCTTGGTATTTGCCATTCAAGAGCCTTCCTGCCAACGGAACGTCGTTCAAACCAAGGTAGGCATTCACTATAACAACTATGAGCGCAGTGTTGAGGAATTGGGCGCCAAACATCCGAATAGATACTGTTATTGTCTTGGCTGACTCGCTTATGTGTCGCTCGAAAACGGCAAACATATGCAGAATGTTGTTCAGCAAAAAGTTGACAATCACCACGACGCCAGCAGCCAGTAAAATAAATGAGTTCTTGATGAGATAGTCCTTTGTAAACTCACGGCACGGAAGAGTGTTCCAAAGCGACTTCGGTCCATTGATAAACCCATTTTCCTGAATGCTGCTAGTTAGTTCCGTAGAACAGAAGCAGTATAGTACATGGCTCGCCTCGTAAGCTTGGCAGGCCATTTCATCAATTTTCACCAGTTCGTCGTAGTAGAAGCACGGGAGGGTATTGCACTGCTGGTCACTGGCCCCGGAGATGCACGGATCGACACACCGTACAGGATTTGGGTATGCCTCCCCGTTGACATTCTCGAGGAGTTTAAGTCATTTAATATTTCGTTTCTGTACGCGATGTGGTAGCGCGTATCCCCATTAGCGCCTGGTGTGCATGTAGCACTCTTATCCCAAATGAGTGACCACGGAATCGTCTTGTGACTTGACTCATTTACAGAGAACGTTGTATCTCCATAAAACACGGCCGGAAGATCCTGGTCACAAAGCCCATCAGGTGGCATCTTGCTGGCAAACTGTTTCTGCGTTGATTGCGCCGCTGAGATGATAATGCAGGATATCAAAAGCAGTATCACAGTCACTAAGTTCGTCACACTTTGTCGATAAAAGCGACCTTGGTTAGTGACTTCGAGGTTTTCCCACAGAATGTTCGATGGCTCTGGGGCGGGGGTCACAATCAAGGGAGTACTGCCGTCGCGAAAGCACAGCACCTTAGGCTGATATTTACGTCCGAACCAACCCGTTGATTGTCGATAGTCTTGAAGGCACCGGCGTCGCGATTCAAGATTGTTAAAAACAACGAAGGCACATTCACATGCCTCCCAATTAAACTTCTGCTCGGTTTTCGTTGCTGCATCCCTTGCAGCATTGGCGGCGGCCTTGAATTTGTCCTTGGAAGAAAGATTATCATGACGTTCTTGCTTCTTTTTCTTCTGCATCACTTTGGCAGAAGGTGGTAACACATCCTTGAGGACTTTAATCCTTGCTTGGGCGTTCTCTAATCGGTCTTCAAGTTTATCAAGTCTTTTCCTAGTTGCGTGAATTAATTTTTCATCGGCTGACTTGAACTCCATAGGAGAGCGACTTTTTCTTCTTCCAACGTATGAAGCAGCAGCTGAGCCTCCGTTTTTCTCGAGCCAATGACTCCATGGACAAGAACGTCCGCAGCAGGCCTCCTGTGGGGTGAGCAACGCTGACCTCTGCAATCCATGTACTGAGGTATAACTCCTTCGTAATCGTGGTGGCTCCTTCGAGATGATCGACGTTTGAGACGATGTTGTTGTTTACTGCTTTCTTCGACCTTGAGCGCTTCACTTTTTGCCGTTTACCCCAGTAAAAACCGAACCACAACTTTGAATACTCTTCATCTTTGGTGGGGTCATACAGATTGTTAAAGTGTTCCATGATTTCTTTCTCCGTGGCATCCTTGGGTAGTCCGCGCACCATTACAGCATACCTGGCAGGCGTGAAGTGCTTGGTTTTGTGTGCCTTAATCGCTCGTTTGGCCCGATAGGAGTAAAGAGCAAGAAGCAAAGGAACAGAAACGTGTACAAGCAATCCGTAAGTGTGATGATCCAAGTTACCGTTCTGGGGTTCGAAGTCATTGGAGTATCGACTGTCTCCCAGGTACAGTCGATATCACCAATCGGTAGACAGTTCCGTGGATTGGCAGCTGTGTCACTATTGACACCTCCATTTCCAATAGATGCGTATGCTAGTTGAAGCGGATCGACCGTTTTACTGGTGATGCCGTGGCCATAGGTGTTTTCCATGATCTCAGGAAGAGCCACAATTCCCATGCACAGAAATACCACGCTTAAGTACTTCGTGAGCATGAAATAAAGTTGCATGCCGATGCCGAGAGCGCCAATATCATCCATGGTAGCTTGAAACACGCCCTTGGCCCCCTCTCCAAGTCGATCTTTTCGCGCCTTCCCTTCTGCCGACTTCACCATGGATTTCACACGTTCCTCCCTGGTCATGGGAAATGAGCCGCTGACTTTACTCCTAGTCCTTGCAAGCGATGGTGTGTTTTCTTGCGCCACCTCTGCAGGGATACCAGTCTCTAGCGCAGCCACGTCCAAAATTTGGTGTGGCTCATCCTTTATGTCATTCTCATCGGGCGGAAGAGCTTGTTCATTTTCGGACACCGCGTCTAGTTCGGCGATGTCTTCCACTGCTACACTCACAGCTTCGTTTACGGTATCTGGAACCCTTCCGACCCCTGCTGCCACAGTGTCAGCAGTTCGGTTGTTCCCAAATGCTTCATCTGAAACAGCATCTTCACCAGAAACTTCGCTATCCACGTCGACATCTTCTCTTTTCAAAGCTAGCTGATCTTCTGTCATTCGTGCAGCACGTTCTGCTGCATCGGCTTCGGTAGATTCGTCCGCAATGAAGTCATCTGATGCATTCACACTGGAGATGTGGCCAACTTCACCAGATCCTATATCGTTTTCAGTCACCAAAGCAGGTTGCTCCTCGGCCAGGTCTCTGTTGTCCTCCATTGATAGGCCAGCTGGTACGTCAGGCTCCACAGCTCCCATCTCAGTATCCTCGAGCTTTCAACGATGCTAAGCACAGAGGCTCGAAGAAGAGTATACGCTACTGCGGCTATGCTTCACAAATGGACCCTCTCACATGGGCAGCATTTCGATCGATCTCAGATGTGTTTGACCCGTTTCATAACTGCTTACCTACACTCGGAAATACTGCAACAAATTACTTGCGATCCAAACGCCATTTAGTACTGAGAATTCTTGGTCATAGTGGCAGGCAAGTACTCCTTTCAAATATTTTGCGTCTGCCGTAGCTCTGAACCATTGGCTTAGGAAATCCGAACAAAACACATCGTTGCTGCAATGTCTCGCAGAACTTTCCGAAATCATCAATCGTGGACTGGGTGTATCAAATTCAACTGTCATGTTTCGGTGGAGCACTGAAAGCGACCGCAGGATTCCTATTATACGTCCTTTAGCTGGTATTCGATATGTTTCTCAATACACGCGCGAAGCAAGCTGTCTAGTATCATACCTAGCACTGGTGTGGACGAGCAGCAACCACAGCAAGACGAAGTTCTCTCAAAAGCACTGCTGGCAAATCCAAAAGCCGCTCTGATGGTACAGTGTCAAACCAATTGATCACATCATATAAAGCACGGCGCCGAGTACCGAGCCCTTCTTCTGCTGCGTACTCCAAGATGAGCTTAACGCAAAGCACTGCGCAATGTTGTTGCAGATCGAAACGATCGTCTGAAGTAGTTTCGTCAATCTGCTCAACGGATAGAAGTTGGCAAAGCCAATTGATGACACTCTCCACGTACTGTTGGCTATGGTAGTCAAGCTTGTCTCCCTTGCCATTTGATGCTGCGGCGGCCATGGCAATATGGGCGGTGACAGCAACAACGCTGTAATAGGCATTGATGTCCGCACTGCTAAACAATGCTTGGCATCGGTCGACACTGAACACTTGAGCGACTAGGTCCACACCGTAAACTGCCGTGCACAGTTCCAGGCTTTTCGCGAGCTGAAAGTGGTCAGATGTGTTGGGTGCCATAAGTGTTTCCTCTGTATCCCCTCCTAATCCCTGGAGCTCCTTGAATAGCTTCTCTAGAAATGCTGTCTTGAAGTTCGCACCATAGCATTCAACATGCATCAGTTCAGGCATCTGGATCGCGTCGGAAATTCGATGCAACATTGATGTGCTTGACTGACGCAGCAAGAGTTCTTGGTTGCTGGCAGCAGTACTTGCGATGGCTGTCAGAGATTGCAGAATTGTAGCTTTTAACAGCATCTCTCTTTCAGCGCATTGCGGGTCGAGTTCACGCTCCAAAATCGCGGGGTAAAGCTCCAGCATAATCATCGCAAAGTACAGCCCTCTGATATCCGGGTTTTCTCGAAGTAAGTCGAAAAGCAGCACACGCGAACAAACCAATTGCCCCATTGATTGGCACAACCGCGTATGAAGAGCGCAAATTTGTGCCAGAAATGCTTTGTCAAATCTATGAGGTTTCTGCTCAGTCACGACTATCTGCACTTTTGTCTCTGGAAGACACTCTCCAATATTTGACTGTCCATATATCAGTAAGCCACGCAGGTATAACAAGCATTCGCTCAACGAAGAGAGCGAACCGGGAAGAATGGCAACGTCTTGCTCGATCGGGCCACCACTCTGATTGACTAATTCCATCATTACTTGATGGGATAGCCAACTCACCCCCAGAGACTCGTTTCCTGGTATCAAACGTCGTAATCGTGGAGAACGAAACACTGATAATGCAGCTCGTAACACCATAATTGGAGATATGTCCAGTTTTCGGTATGCAATCGCAAGGGTTTGGCACAGCACCATCTATCGAAATTAACAAACTGTTAGATGTGAGTTTGACAGCAATAAAGACAGTCTGGGGTCACTTACCACATGATCACGATCGGAATCAATAAACTTGGAGCTGTGCTTTACCAAAAAGTCGAATGTCCGCCGACTATAAGCGTTGTCATTCACTTCGTTTTTAGATAATATGATGCCCCGTTTAAAAGAAGCGAGGGACTTCTTCAATTGGAGTTTGCCATTGTCATTCGGTGCAAGTCCACCATTCTTGTTCGTTGTCTCGTTGCTGTCTGTATCTACATTCACATGTACCAGCTCTTCCCCATCTTCTGCTTGAGACAAATCATCGCTAAGCTTTATTTTCTTTCGCGCGATCACTTCAGCCCCTCAGGTATTGCCTCGCCTGCCTTCCGGGGCCTTCCGATAACGTTTTCATTTGTGATCAGTGAGAGTTTTGTAGGACTTTTCCCCTCAGATGAAGTGTGAACATCTCCAACGACATGCGCGACGCCAACCTCGTTAGAATAGGATGGTAGATTACCTGGCAAACTCTCCGCAGACATTTCAGGTATGCCGTGGCGTTGCAGAGAATGTTCATCAGCGTTGCTGTCTTCGTTGTGAGCATTCGCAGCGGTCGTAGAACTCTGTTGGCGTGGCGGCATGCTTGCCACTCTTTTAGGTGAATTGTTACTTGTTGCCGTGACTGGTTTCTTTTCTATTGGTGTTGTTACAACAACGATCTCATCATTGGGCAATGCAACTTGTTCACCATCCTCCACACATGGGTGGGTTGGCGATGTTACCGTCCTTTGTTCTGCCGTTGTTCCAGTTGAATTATTTGTGTCGTCACCACTTTCTATGGTAGTATCGGCTGGCACGGAGGATACAAGGTTGTCCTCGGTTGTCACGCAATTCGTGTCTCCAGTGGGAGTACCCTTAGAGATCAAATCTGTTTGCAGAGTTTCGACTGTAAAATCATTTCCACCAGCGTCCGAGCTGCTATCACTTGAATCACTATCACTGCTGCTGCTGCTACTGCTAGAGCTAGAATTCTCAGCCTCTTGCTCTCCGACCGTCACCTTCTCTTCTTGGTGCTCTGGCTCAGGGTCTGAATCCAACGTGGCAAATTCGTCGTCTAGTTCATCATCAATTGAAACAAGAACTCGTTTGTTTTGTAAGGCATCAGCACCATCCACTCCAGCCTCGCTTGCTCCATCTTCTCGGTTTTGTTGTACCTCCTTGCAAACAGTATCCGTGCTTTCACCTGCCTTTCCATCTTGTTTCTCATCGCCACTCGAATCCAGGTCCTTGTCAATCTCATTGGAAACACCTGGATCTAGTGCCGACAGCACCACCTTATTCCCATTATTTTCCACGCCAGTCTTGGTCGATGCAGTTGTTTGATGCTGTTGCCTCCCTATATTCATGACACCTCTGCCTTCACCAATGTGTTCTGCGTTTTCTTCCTCCTCGCTACTCGATTCCAATTCCTTGTCAATCTCATTAGACACGCCGGGGTCCAGTAATGGCAGCCCACTATTATTCATTTCACTCTTGATCGCTCTGTCCTCTTTACCCACTTGTCTCTCCTTGCTAACAGCACCTGCACTCCCACCTGTACTGCTCCTGTCGTCCCCCTCCTCGCTACTCGATTCCAGTTCCTTGTCGATATCATTAGACACACCTGGATCCAGTAATGGCAGTGCTGTCTGACTCCCAGTAATCTCCACTCCACTCTTATTTTCATTATCTGCTTCATCCAGTCGTCTTTTCTTGCCAACACCGCCTGTATTTTCATCTGCTGCTTTCCTGCATTCCTCTTCTTCGCCGCTCGACTCCAATTCCTTGTCAATTGCAATCGAAACGTCTGGATCCAACAATGGCAATTCCGTCAAATCCGCGCCATTTTCCTTATCAGTAACAACCAGCTCCGTCGTCATATCAATCATCATTTGGTCATCCCTCCTTCCGAGTCACTCGACGCCAACTCAGCATCTAATGCCGCACTGGTCTCCTGGGAGAACTGCATCGCCGTCAAGCCGTCCATCTGCAGAGCCTGCGGCTTCCACATCTCCATAGGCGCCACATCCATCTCTCCTTTCGCCGTACTCTGCACTGGCAACAGCTCTGCGTCTGAGTCTCTGGACAACCGTGGCACCAACTGATCTCCTCCGTCCTGACCATCATTCTCTCTGCTTCTCTTTCTTGATGCCGCCACAGTCTCTGTTTGCACTCCGCAGCTGATTGTCCTCCTGGTCTTCACATAGTCCACCTGCGTCTGTGTCTGTCTCGCAATTGTCCTCCGAACGTCCGTCTGTACAGCGACATCTCGGCCTTTAGGTCTTCGATTAAGTGTCGCTGTTTTCTTGGTTTTTGTATGCAGTGTCTTCTCTCGTTTAAGTGCCTCTCGAGCCTCCTCGACTTCCTTAAGTAGCGCCTCCACCCGCAATCGGTACTCTCGCAGTCGCGCCGCCGCCTCCTTGAGCTTTGTCTTGGTCAGCTGCTTGTACTCCGTCCCTCTCTGCACTTGGCGCTGGAGCTGAGTGATGGTCTCCGCCTGCCGCTCGATGATATCTGCCTGCGAGATCTGCCCCGCGGCAGCCACGTCCTCCTCCGTCACGTCGACGTCCATAATGCGGAATGGCTCACTGGCTGACAATCACTCCGAGGTGCGGTGAATACTTCTGACATACACAAAAGTCTTTGAGCGAAGTGCAGACTACTCGAAGCTGCAACGGCTCAGTCTGGATGTCAGCTGAAGCGACGCAACTGTCATGACGTCGCTGCTTCGCGGCGCTGTCCGCCACTTCTTAGATCGCGCCTTGGCCGTCAAAGGCTGATAACGGCAAGCAATGACCAAGCTGCGTAGCATCCTCGGCGCTGTGGTGGTGGGCGTGGCAGCCACAACGACGCTGGTCGTTGTAATAGACAGTCTTCGTGCGAACTTATTGAGGAAAATAGCAGGCAGCAGTGGCGTGCTGAGCCCGACGAATGAGACGGCAATGTCTGCTGGAATCGACTGGGGAAGACTCTTCTGGACAATAGACAACAGCTCCAGTGAAGACGAGGGGGTCATCGGAGACGCGATTAGTGTTCAATTAGGTGGCAGTGAGACTGTGACATTACCAGCCAAAGACATTGAGCCAGCTCCGGACCATACGTTAGATGCAAACCCCCAGGAAACAACCATTGATGCTACTGCAGGAGGTACTACACAGCCTTTTATGGACGAACGAGGACAGACACAAGCTGGTGCTTCTGTTGATGGAGATGCCTCACCTGAGCAAGGCAGAGTGTTTAGTGTGGAGACGTCGATCCACAGGGAAAACCCACAAGCTACATATACACTAGGCAACAGGAGAAATCTCGCAGCAGATACGTTTACGTCCAGTTCGACCGGGATAGCGAGCTCACCAGCAGCAGATATAGACGGAACAAACGAGGTTGAAAGCTACATCGACGCTGATGGTTCATACGATCATGGGGATGGCATCAACGCACGAGGGTCTACTAAAAACAACGTAGACGACTCACATCGATATACCTTTATTGCTGAAGTCAATTTTAACAGCAACCACGATAGATCAACCTACGATGCCAAAACAGCACACAGTACGAGCAGTGCAAGTACCGCCGCGTCCACGTGGTCGGAGCCCGACAGCTCGGGAGGATCGGGTAGCAGTGTGGCGCATGTTGGTGGCGACACGGGCGACTCTGGCGACTCGCGCTCGGTGGGCACGGACGCCTCTGTGGACGTGTCTGCGTCGCTAGATGTGGATGGGTCACTGGGCGCCGGCGTCGATGCGTCGTTGGGTTCGGATGCGTCGCTGGGTCTGGGTGGTTCTGTGGACGTTCATGCTCCCGCCTCTGCGTCGGGCTCCGCCACCGCCACCGCCATGGCCTCCGCGTCGGTGGACAAGGACACGGACACTTCGAGCAGTACGGACAGCTCGCGGGGCTCTGGCAGCGACGTTGACGTTACGACGTCGGTGGACAAGGACTTGTCGGCAAGTGCGAGCAGCACAGGCAGCACAGGCAGCACAGGCAGCACAGGCAGCACAGGCAGCACAGGCAGCACAGGCAGTGCTAGCAGTGCGAGCATTGCGAACAGTATGGGCAGTATGAGCAGTATGAACAGTATGAGCAGCATGAGCAGTGCGACCGGTCCGAGCGGCTTGGGCAGCATGGGTAGTTCGAGCGGCTTGGGCAGCATGGGCAGCATGGGCAGCATGGGCAGCATGGGCAGTTCGAGCAGTGCGATCGGCACTGGCAGTACAAGCAGTGCGGTCGGCACTGGCAGTACAAGCAGTGCGGTCGGCACTGGCAGTACGAGCAGTGCAAGTACCGCCGCGTCCACGTGGTCGGAGCCCGACAGCTCGGGAGGATCGGGTAGCAGTGTGGCGCATGTTGGTGGCGACACGGGCGACTCTGGCGACTCGCGCTCGGTGGGCACGGACGCCTCTGTGGACGTGTCTGCGTCGCTAGATGTGGATGGGTCACTGGGCGCCGGCGTCGATGCGTCGTTGGGTTCGGATGCGTCGCTGGGTCTGGGTGGTTCTGTGGACGTTCATGCTCCCGCCTCTGCGTCGGGCTCCGCCACCGCCACCGCCATGGCCTCCGCGTCGGTGGACAAGGACACGGACACTTCGAGCAGTACGGACAGCTCGCGGGGCTCTGGCAGCGACGTTGACGTTACGACGTCGGTGGACAAGGACTTGTCGGCAAGTGCGAGCAGCACAGGCAGCACAGGCAGCACAGGCAGCACAGGCAGTGCTAGCAGTGCGAGCATTGCGAACAGTATGGGCAGTATGAGCAGTATGAACAGTATGAGCAGCATGAGCAGTGCGACCGGTCCGAGCGGCTTGGGCAGCATGGGTAGTTCGAGCGGCTTGGGCAGCATGGGCAGCATGGGCAGCATGGGCAGCATGGGCAGTTCGAGCAGTGCGATCGGCACTGGCAGTACAAGCAGTGCGGTCGGCACTGGCAGTACAAGCAGTGCGGTCGGCACTGGCAGTACGAGCAGTGCAAGTACCGCCGCGTCCACGTGGTCGGAGCCCGACAGCTCGGGAGGATCGGGTAGCAGTGTGGCGCATGTTGGTGGCGACACGGGCGACTCTGGCGACTCGCGCTCGGTGGGCACGGACGCCTCTGTGGACGTGTCTGCGTCGCTAGATGTGGATGGGTCACTGGGCGCCGGCGTCGATGCGTCGTTGGGTTCGGATGCGTCGCTGGGTCTGGGTGGTTCTGTGGACGTTCATGCTCCCGCCTCTGCGTCGGGCTCCGCCACCGCCACCGCCATGGCCTCCGCGTCGGTGGACAAGGACACGGACACTTCGAGCAGTACGGACAGCTCGCGGGGCTCTGGCAGCGACGTTGACGTTACGACGTCGGTGGACAGGACTTGTCGGCAAGTGCGAGCAGCACAGGCAGCACAGGCAGCACAGGCAGCACAGGCAGTGCTAGCAGTGCGAGCAGTGCGAACAGTATGGGCAGTATGAGCAGTATGAACAGTATGAGCAGCATGAGCAGTGCGACCGGTCCGAGCGGCTTGGGCAGCATGGGTAGTTCGAGCGGCTTGGGCAGCATGGGCAGCATGGGCAGCATGGGCAGTTCGAGCAGTGCGATCGGCACTGGCAGTACAAGCAGTGCGGTCGGCACTGGCAGTACGAGCAGTGCAAGTACCGCCGCGTCCACGTGGTCGGAGCCCGACAGCTCGGGAGGATCGGGTAGCAGTGTGGCGCATGTTGGTGGCGACACGGGCGACTCTGGCGACTCGCGCTCGGTGGGCACGGACGCCTCTGTGGACGTGTCTGCGTCGCTAGATGTGGATGGGTCACTGGGCGCCGGCGTCGATGCGTCGTTGGGTTCGGATGCGTCGCTGGGTCTGGGTGGTTCTGTGGACGTTCATGCTCCCGCCTCTGCGTCGGGCTCCGCCACCGCCACCGCCATGGCCTCCGCGTCGGTGGACAAGGACACGGACACTTCGAGCAGTACGGACAGCTCGCGGGGCTCTGGCAGCGACGTTGACGTTACGACGTCGGTGGACAAGGACTTGTCGGCAAGTGCGAGCAGCACAGGCAGCACAGGCAGCACAGGCAGCACAGGCAGTGCTAGCAGTGCGAGCATTGCGAACAGTATGGGCAGTATGAGCAGTATGAACAGTATGAGCAGCATGAGCAGTGCGACCGGTCCGAGCGGCTTGGGCAGCATGGGTAGTTCGAGCGGCTTGGGCAGCATGGGCAGCATGGGCAGCATGGGCAGTTCGAGCAGTGCGATCGGCACTGGCAGTACAAGCAGTGCGGTCGGCACTGGCAGTACGAGCAGTGCAAGTACCGCCGCGTCCACGTGGTCGGAGCCCGACAGCTCGGGAGGATCGGGTAGCAGTGTGGCGCATGTTGGTGGCGACACGGGCGACTCTGGCGACTCGCGCTCGGTGGGCACGGACGCCTCTGTGGACGTGTCTGCGTCGCTAGATGTGGATGGGTCACTGGGCGCCGGCGTCGATGCGTCGTTGGGTTCGGATGCGTCGCTGGGTCTGGGTGGTTCTGTGGACGTTCATGCTCCCGCCTCTGCGTCGGGCTCCGCCACCGCCACCGCCATGGCCTCCGCGTCGGTGGACAAGGACACGGACACTTCGAGCAGTACGGACAGCTCGCGGGGCTCTGGCAGCGACGTTGACGTTACGACGTCGGTGGACAAGGACTTGTCGGCAAGTGCGAGCAGCACAGGCAGCACAGGCAGCACAGGCAGCACAGGCAGCACAGGCAGCACAGGCAGTGCTAGCAGTGCGAGCATTGCGAACAGTATGGGCAGTATGAGCAGTATGAACAGTATGAGCAGCATGAGCAGTGCGACCGGTCCGAGCGGCTTGGGCAGCATGGGTAGTTCGAGCGGCTTGGGCAGCATGGGCAGCATGGGCAGCATGGGCAGTTCGAGCAGTGCGATCGGCACTGGCAGTACAAGCAGTGCGGTCGGCACTGGCAGTACGAGCAGTGCAAGTACCGCCGCGTCCACGTGGTCGGAGCCCGACAGCTCGGGAGGATCGGGTAGCAGTGTGGCGCATGTTGGTGGCGACACGGGCGACTCTGGCGACTCGCGCTCGGTGGGCACGGACGCCTCTGTGGACGTGTCTGCGTCGCTAGATGTGGATGGGTCACTGGGCGCCGGCGTCGATGCGTCGTTGGGTTCGGATGCGTCGCTGGGTCTGGGTGGTTCTGTGGACGTTCATGCTCCCGCCTCTGCGTCGGGCTCCGCCACCGCCACCGCCATGGCCTCCGCGTCGGTGGACAAGGACACGGACACTTCGAGCAGTACGGACAGCTCGCGGGGCTCTGGCAGCGACGTTGACGTTACGACGTCGGTGGACAAGGACTTGTCGGCAAGTGCGAGCAGCACAGGCAGCACAGGCAGCACAGGCAGCACAGGCAGTGCTAGCAGTGCGAGCATTGCGAACAGTATGGGCAGTATGAGCAGTATGAACAGTATGAGCAGCATGAGCAGTGCGACCGGTCCGAGCGGCTTGGGCAGCATGGGTAGTTCGAGCGGCTTGGGCAGCATGGGCAGCATGGGCAGCATGGGCAGCATGGGCAGTTCGAGCAGTGCGATCGGCACTGGCAGTACAAGCAGTGCGGTCGGCACTGGCAGTACAAGCAGTGCGGTCGGCACTGGCAGTACGAGCAGTGCAAGTACCGCCGCGTCCACGTGGTCGGAGCCCGACAGCTCGGGAGGATCGGGTAGCAGTGTGGCGCATGTTGGTGGCGACACGGGCGACTCTGGCGACTCGCGCTCGGTGGGCACGGACGCCTCTGTGGACGTGTCTGCGTCGCTAGATGTGGATGGGTCACTGGGCGCCGGCGTCGATGCGTCGTTGGGTTCGGATGCGTCGCTGGGTCTGGGTGGTTCTGTGGACGTTCATGCTCCCGCCTCTGCGTCGGGCTCCGCCACCGCCACCGCCATGGCCTCCGCGTCGGTGGACAAGGACACGGACACTTCGAGCAGTACGGACAGCTCGCGGGGCTCTGGCAGCGACGTTGACGTTACGACGTCGGTGGACAAGGACTTGTCGGCAAGTGCGAGCAGCACAGGCAGCACAGGCAGCACAGGCAGCACAGGCAGCACAGGCAGCACAGGCAGTGCTAGCAGTGCGAGCATTGCGAACAGTATGGGCAGTATGAGCAGTATGAACAGTATGAGCAGCATGAGCAGTGCGACCGGTCCGAGCGGCTTGGGCAGCATGGGTAGTTCGAGCGGCTTGGGCAGCATGGGCAGCATGGGCAGCATGGGCAGTTCGAGCAGTGCGATCGGCACTGGCAGTACAAGCAGTGCGGTCGGCACTGGCAGTACGAGCAGTGCAAGTACCGCCGCGTCCACGTGGTCGGAGCCCGACAGCTCGGGAGGATCGGGTAGCAGTGTGGCGCATGTTGGTGGCGACACGGGCGACTCTGGCGACTCGCGCTCGGTGGGCACGGACGCCTCTGTGGACGTGTCTGCGTCGCTAGATGTGGATGGGTCACTGGGCGCCGGCGTCGATGCGTCGTTGGGTTCGGATGCGTCGCTGGGTCTGGGTGGTTCTGTGGACGTTCATGCTCCCGCCTCTGCGTCGGGCTCCGCCACCGCCACCGCCATGGCCTCCGCGTCGGTGGACAAGGACACGGACACTTCGAGCAGTACGGACAGCTCGCGGGGCTCTGGCAGCGACGTTGACGTTACGACGTCGGTGGACAAGGACTTGTCGGCAAGTGCGAGCAGCACAGGCAGCACAGGCAGCACAGGCAGCACAGGCAGCACAGGCAGTGCTAGCAGTGCGAGCATTGCGAGACAGTATGGGCAGTATGAGCAGTATGAACAGTATGAGCAGCATGAGCAGTGCGACCGGTCCGAGCGGCTTGGGCAGCATGGGTAGTTCGAGCGGCTTGGGCAGCATGGGCAGCATGGGCAGCATGGGCAGTTCGAGCAGTGCGATCGGCACTGGCAGTACAAGCAGTGCGGTCGGCACTGGCAGTACGAGCAGTGCAAGTACCGCCGCGTCCACGTGGTCGGAGCCCGACAGCTCGGGAGGATCGGGTAGCAGTGTGGCGCATGTTGGTGGCGACACGGGCGACTCTGGCGACTCGCGCTCGGTGGGCACGGACGCCTCTGTGGACGTGTCTGCGTCGCTAGATGTGGATGGGTCACTGGGCGCCGGCGTCGATGCGTCGTTGGGTTCGGATGCGTCGCTGGGTCTGGGTGGTTCTGTGGACGTTCATGCTCCCGCCTCTGCGTCGGGCTCCGCCACCGCCACCGCCATGGCCTCCGCGTCGGTGGACAAGGACACGGACACTTCGAGCAGTACGGACAGCTCGCGGGGCTCTGGCAGCGACGTTGACGTTACGACGTCGGTGGACAAGGACTTGTCGGCAAGTGCGAGCAGCACAGGCAGCACAGGCAGCACAGGCAGCACAGGCAGCACAGGCAGCACAGGCAGCACAGGCAGCACAGGCAGTGCTAGCAGTGCTAGCAGTGCGAGCATTGCGAACAGTATGGGCAGTATGAGCAGTATGAACAGTATGAGCAGCATGAGCAGTGCGACCGGTCCGAGCGGCTTGGGCAGCATGGGTAGTTCGAGCGGCTTGGGCAGCATGGGCAGCATGGGCAGCATGGGCAGCATGGGCAGTTCGAGCAGTGCGATCGGCACTGGCAGTACAAGCAGTGCGGTCGGCACTGGCAGTACAAGCAGTACGGTCGGCACTGGCAGTACGAGCAGTGCAAGTACCGCCGCGTCCACGTGGTCGGAGCCCGACAGCTCGGGAGGATCGGGTAGCAGTGTGGCGCATGTTGGTGGCGACACGGGCGACTCTGGCGACTCGCGCTCGGTGGGCACGGACGCCTCTGTGGACGTGTCTGCGTCGCTAGATGTGGATGGGTCACTGGGCGCCGGCGTCGATGCGTCGTTGGGTTCGGATGCGTCGCTGGGTCTGGGTGGTTCTGTGGACGTTCATGCTCCCGCCTCTGCGTCGGGCTCCGCCACCGCCACCGCCATGGCCTCCGCGTCGGTGGACAAGGACACGGACACTTCGAGCAGTACGGACAGCTCGCGGGGCTCTGGCAGCGACGTTGACGTTACGACGTCGGTGGACAAGGACTTGTCGGCAAGTGCGAGCAGCACAGGCAGCACAGGCAGCACAGGCAGCACAGGCAGCACAGGCAGTGCTAGCAGTGCGAGCATTGCGAACAGTATGGGCAGTATGAGCAGTATGAACAGTATGAGCAGCATGAGCAGTGCGACCGGTCCGAGCGGCTTGGGCAGCATGGGTAGTTCGAGCGGCTTGGGCAGCATGGGCAGCATGGGCAGCATGGGCAGTTCGAGCAGTGCGATCGGCACTGGCAGTACAAGCAGTGCGGTCGGCACTGGCAGTACGAGCAGTGCAAGTACCGCCGCGTCCACGTGGTCGGAGCCCGACAGCTCGGGAGGATCGGGTAGCAGTGTGGCGCATGTTGGTGGCGACACGGGCGACTCTGGCGACTCGCGCTCGGTGGGCACGGACGCCTCTGTGGACGTGTCTGCGTCGCTAGATGTGGATGGGTCACTGGGCGCCGGCGTCGATGCGTCGTTGGGTTCGGATGCGTCGCTGGGTCTGGGTGGTTCTGTGGACGTTCATGCTCCCGCCTCTGCGTCGGGCTCCGCCACCGCCACCGCCATGGCCTCCGCGTCGGTGGACAAGGACACGGACACTTCGAGCAGTACGGACAGCTCGCGGGGCTCTGGCAGCGACGTTGACGTTACGACGTTGGTGGACAAGGACTTGTCGGCAAGTGCGAGCAGCACAGGCAGCACAGGCAGCACAGGCAGCACAGGCAGCACAGGCAGCACAGGCAGCACAGGCAGTGCTAGCAGTGCGAGCATTGCGAACAGTATGGGCAGTATGAGCAGTATGAACAGTATGAGCAGCATGAGCAGTGCGACCGGTCCGAGCGGCTTGGGCAGCATGGGTAGTTCGAGCGGCTTGGGCAGCATGGGCAGCATGGGCAGTTCGAGCAGTGCGATCGGCACTGGCAGTACAAGCAGTGCGGTCGGCACTGGCAGTACGAGCAGTGCAAGTACCGCCGCGTCCACGTGGTCGGAGCCCGACAGCTCGGGAGGATCGGGTAGCAGTGTGGCGCATGTTGGTGGCGACACGGGCGACTCTGGCGACTCGCGCTCGGTGGGCACGGACGCCTCTGTGGACGTGTCTGCGTCGCTAGATGTGGATGGGTCACTGGGCGCCGGCGTCGATGCGTCGTTGGGTTCGGATGCGTCGCTGGGTCTGGGTGGTTCTGTGGACGTTCATGCTCCCGCCTCTGCGTCGGGCTCCGCCACCGCCACCGCCATGGCCTCCGCGTCGGTGGACAAGGACACGGACACTTCGAGCAGTACGGACAGCTCGCGGGGCTCTGGCAGCGACGTTGACGTTACGACGTCGGTGGACAAGGACTTGTCGGCAAGTGCGAGCAGCACAGGCAGCACAGGCAGCACAGGCAGTGCTAGCAGTGCGAGCATTGCGAACAGTATGGGCAGTATGAGCAGTATGAACAGTATGAGCAGCATGAGCAGTGCGACCGGTCCGAGCGGCTTGGGCAGCATGGGTAGTTCGAGCGGCTTGGGCAGCATGGGCAGCATGGGCAGCATGGGCAGTTCGAGCAGTGCGATCGGCACTGGCAGTACAAGCAGTGCGGTCGGCACTGGCAGTACGAGCAGTGCAAGTACCGCCGCGTCCACGTGGTCGGAGCCCGACAGCTCGGGAGGATCGGGTAGCAGTGTGGCGCATGTTGGTGGCGACACGGGCGACTCTGGCGACTCGCGCTCGGTGGGCACGGACGCCTCTGTGGACGTGTCTGCGTCGCTAGATGTGGATGGGTCACTGGGCGCCGGCGTCGATGCGTCGTTGGGTTCGGATGCGTCGCTGGGTCTGGGTGGTTCTGTGGACGTTCATGCTCCCGCCTCTGCGTCGGGCTCCGCCACCGCCACCGCCATGGCCTCCGCGTCGGTGGACAAGGACACGGACACTTCGAGCAGTACGGACAGCTCGCGGGCTCTGGCAGCGACGTTGACGTTACGACGTCGGTGGACAAGGACTTGTCGGCAAGTGCGAGCAGCACAGGCAGCACAGGCAGCACAGGCAGCACAGGCAGTGCTAGCAGTGCGAGCATTGCGAACAGTATGGGCAGTATGAGCAGTATGAACAGTATGAGCAGCATGAGCAGTGCGACCGGTCCGAGCGGCTTGGGCAGCATGGGTAGTTCGAGCGGCTTGGGCAGCATGGGCAGCATGGGCAGCATGGGCAGTTCGAGCAGTGCGATCGGCACTGGCAGTACAAGCAGTGCGGTCGGCACTGGCAGTACGAGCAGTGCAAGTACCGCCGCGTCCACGTGGTCGGAGCCCGACAGCTCGGGAGGATCGGGTAGCAGTGTGGCGCATGTTGGTGGCGACACGGGCGACTCTGGCGACTCGCGCTCGGTGGGCACGGACGCCTCTGTGGACGTGTCTGCGTCGCTAGATGTGGATGGGTCACTGGGCGCCGGCGTCGATGCGTCGTTGGGTTCGGATGCGTCGCTGGGTCTGGGTGGTTCTGTGGACGTTCATGCTCCCGCCTCTGCGTCGGGCTCCGCCACCGCCACCGCCATGGCCTCCGCGTCGGTGGACAAGGACACGGACACTTCGAGCAGTACGGACAGCTCGCGGGGCTCTGGCAGCGACGTTGACGTTACGACGTCGGTGGACAAGGACTTGTCGGCAAGTGCGAGCAGCACAGGCAGCACAGGCAGCACAGGCAGCACAGGCAGTGCTAGCAGTGCGAGCATTGCGAACAGTATGGGCAGTATGAGCAGTATGAACAGTATGAGCAGCATGAGCAGTGCGACCGGTCCGAGCGGCTTGGGCAGCATGGGCAGCATGGGCAGCATGGGCAGTTCGAGCAGTGCGATCGGCACTGGCAGTACAAGCAGTGCGGTCGGCACTGGCAGTACGAGCAGTGCAAGTACCGCCGCGTCCACGTGGTCGGAGCCCGACAGCTCGGGAGGATCGGGTAGCAGTGTGGCGCATGTTGGTGGCGACACGGGCGACTCTGGCGACTCGCGCTCGGTGGGCACGGACGCCTCTGTGGACGTGTCTGCGTCGCTAGATGTGGATGGGTCACTGGGCGCCGGCGTCGATGCGTCGTTGGGTTCGGATGCGTCGCTGGGTCTGGGTGGTTCTGTGGACGTTCATGCTCCCGCCTCTGCGTCGGGCTCCGCCACCGCCACCGCCATGGCCTCCGCGTCGGTGGACAAGGACACGGACACTTCGAGCAGTACGGACAGCTCGCGGGGCTCTGGCAGCGACGTTGACGTTACGACGTCGGTGGACAAGGACTTGTCGGCAAGTGCGAGCAGCACAGGCAGCACAGGCAGCACAGGCAGCACAGGCAGTGCTAGCAGTGCGAGCATTGCGAACAGTATGGGCAGTATGAGCAGTATGAACAGTATGAGCAGCATGAGCAGTGCGACCGGTCCGAGCGGCTTGGGCAGCATGGGCAGCATGGGCAGCATGGGCAGTTCGAGCAGTGCGATCGGCACTGGCAGTACAAGCAGTGCGGTCGGCACTGGCAGTACGAGCAGTGCAAGTACCGCCGCGTCCACGTGGTCGGAGCCCGACAGCTCGGGAGGATCGGGTAGCAGTGTGGCGCATGTTGGTGGCGACACGGGCGACTCTGGCGACTCGCGCTCGGTGGGCACGGACGCCTCTGTGGACGTGTCTGCGTCGCTAGATGTGGATGGGTCACTGGGCGCCGGCGTCGATGCGTCGTTGGGTTCGGATGCGTCGCTGGGTCTGGGTGGTTCTGTGGACGTTCATGCTCCCGCCTCTGCGTCGGGCTCCGCCACCGCCACCGCCATGGCCTCCGCGTCGGTGGACAAGGACACGGACACTTCGAGCAGTACGGACAGCTCGCGGGGCTCTGGCAGCGACGTTGACGTTACGACGTCGGTGGACAAGGACTTGTCGGCAAGTGCGAGCAGCACAGGCAGCACAGGCAGCACAGGCAGCACAGGCAGCACAGGCAGCACAGGCAGCACAGGCAGTGCTAGCAGTGCGAGCATTGCGAACAGTATGGGCAGTATGAGCAGTATGAACAGTATGAGCAGCATGAGCAGTGCGACCGGTCCGAGCGGCTTGGGCAGCATGGGTAGTTCGAGCGGCTTGGGCAGCATGGGCAGCATGGGCAGCATGGGCAGCATGGGCAGTTCGAGCAGTGCGATCGGCACTGGCAGTACAAGCAGTGCGGTCGGCACTGGCAGTACAAGCAGTGCGGTCGGCACTGGCAGTACGAGCAGTGCAAGTACCGCCGCGTCCACGTGGTCGGAGCCCGACAGCTCGGGAGGATCGGGTAGCAGTGTGGCGCATGTTGGTGGCGACACGGGCGACTCTGGCGACTCGCGCTCGGTGGGCACGGACGCCTCTGTGGACGTGTCTGCGTCGCTAGATGTGGATGGGTCACTGGGCGCCGGCGTCGATGCGTCGTTGGGTTCGGATGCGTCGCTGGGTCTGGGTGGTTCTGTGGACGTTCATGCTCCCGCCTCTGCGTCGGGCTCCGCCACCGCCACCGCCATGGCCTCCGCGTCGGTGGACAAGGACACGGACACTTCGAGCAGTACGGACAGCTCGCGGGGCTCTGGCAGCGACGTTGACGTTACGACGTCGGTGGACAAGGACTTGTCGGCAAGTGCGAGCAGCACAGGCAGCACAGGCAGCACAGGCAGCACAGGCAGCACAGGCAGCACAGGCAGCACAGGCAGCACAGGCAGTGCTAGCAGTGCGAGCATTGCGAACAGTATGGGCAGTATGAGCAGTATGAACAGTATGAGCAGCATGAGCAGTGCGACCGGTCCGAGCGGCTTGGGCAGCATGGGTAGTTCGAGCGGCTTGGGCAGCATGGGCAGCATGGGCAGTTCGAGCAGTGCGATCGGCACTGGCAGTACAAGCAGTGCGGTCGGCACTGGCAGTACGAGCAGTGCAAGTACCGCCGCGTCCACGTGGTCGGAGCCCGACAGCTCGGGAGGATCGGGTAGCAGTGTGGCGCATGTTGGTGGCGACACGGGCGACTCTGGCGACTCGCGCTCGGTGGGCACGGACGCCTCTGTGGACGTGTCTGCGTCGCTAGATGTGGATGGGTCACTGGGCGCCGGCGTCGATGCGTCGTTGGGTTCGGATGCGTCGCTGGGTCTGGGTGGTTCTGTGGACGTTCATGCTCCCGCCTCTGCGTCGGGCTCCGCCACCGCCACCGCCATGGCCTCCGCGTCGGTGGACAAGGACACGGACACTTCGAGCAGTACGGACAGCTCGCGGGGCTCTGGCAGCGACGTTGACGTTACGACGTCGGTGGACAAGGACTTGTCGGCAAGTGCGAGCAGCACAGGCAGCACAGGCAGCACAGGCAGCACAGGCAGCACAGGCAGCACAGGCAGCACAGGCAGTGCTAGCAGTGCGAGCATTGCGAACAGTATGGGCAGTATGAGCAGTATGAACAGTATGAGCAGCATGAGCAGTGCGACCGGTCCGAGCGGCTTGGGCAGCATGGGTAGTTCGAGCGGCTTGGGCAGCATGGGCAGCATGGGCAGCATGGGCAGTTCGAGCAGTGCGATCGGCACTGGCAGTACAAGCAGTGCGGTCGGCACTGGCAGTACGAGCAGTGCAAGTACCGCCGCGTCCACGTGGTCGGAGCCCGACAGCTCGGGAGGATCGGGTAGCAGTGTGGCGCATGTTGGTGGCGACACGGGCGACTCTGGCGACTCGCGCTCGGTGGGCACGGACGCCTCTGTGGACGTGTCTGCGTCGCTAGATGTGGATGGGTCACTGGGCGCCGGCGTCGATGCGTCGTTGGGTTCGGATGCGTCGCTGGGTCTGGGTGGTTCTGTGGACGTTCATGCTCCCGCCTCTGCGTCGGGCTCCGCCACCGCCACCGCCATGGCCTCCGCGTCGGTGGACAAGGACACGGACACTTCGAGCAGTACGGACAGCTCGCGGGGCTCTGGCAGCGACGTTGACGTTACGACGTCGGTGGACAAGGACTTGTCGGCAAGTGCGAGCAGCACAGGCAGCACAGGCAGCACAGGCAGCACAGGCAGCACAGGCAGCACAGGCAGCACAGGCAGTGCTAGCAGTGCGAGCATTGCGAACAGTATGGGCAGTATGAGCAGTATGAACAGTATGAGCAGCATGAGCAGTGCGACCGGTCCGAGCGGCTTGGGCAGCATGGGTAGTTCGAGCGGCTTGGGCAGCATGGGCAGCATGGGCAGCATGGGCAGTTCGAGCAGTGCGATCGGCACTGGCAGTACAAGCAGTGCGGTCGGCACTGGCAGTACGAGCAGTGCAAGTACCGCCGCGTCCACGTGGTCGGAGCCCGACAGCTCGGGAGGATCGGGTAGCAGTGTGGCGCATGTTGGTGGCGACACGGGCGACTCTGGCGACTCGCGCTCGGTGGGCACGGACGCCTCTGTGGACGTGTCTGCGTCGCTAGATGTGGATGGGTCACTGGGCGCCGGCGTCGATGCGTCGTTGGGTTCGGATGCGTCGCTGGGTCTGGGTGGTTCTGTGGACGTTCATGCTCCCGCCTCTGCGTCGGGCTCCGCCACCGCCACCGCCATGGCCTCCGCGTCGGTGGACAAGGACACGGACACTTCGAGCAGTACGGACAGCTCGCGGGGCTCTGGCAGCGACGTTGACGTTACGACGTCGGTGGACAAGGACTTGTCGGCAAGTGCGAGCAGCACAGGCAGCACAGGCAGCACAGGCAGCACAGGCAGCACAGGCAGCACAGGCAGTGCTAGCAGTGCGAGCATTGCGAACAGTATGGGCAGTATGAGCAGTATGAACAGTATGAGCAGCATGAGCAGTGCGACCGGTCCGAGCGGCTTGGGCAGCATGGGTAGTTCGAGCGGCTTGGGCAGCATGGGCAGCATGGGCAGCATGGACAGTTCGAGCAGTGCGATCGGCACTGGCAGTACAAGCAGTGCGGTCGGCACTGGCAGTACGAGCAGTGCAAGTACCGCCGCGTCCACGTGGTCGGAGCCCGACAGCTCGGGAGGATCGGGTAGCAGTGTGGCGCATGTTGGTGGCGACACGGGCGACTCTGGCGACTCGCGCTCGGTGGGCACGGACGCCTCTGTGGACGTGTCTGCGTCGCTAGATGTGGATGGGTCACTGGGCGCCGGCGTCGATGCGTCGTTGGGTTCGGATGCGTCGCTGGGTCTGGGTGGTTCTGTGGACGTTCATGCTCCCGCCTCTGCGTCGGGCTCCGCCACCGCCACCGCCATGGCCTCCGCGTCGGTGGACAAGGACACGGACACTTCGAGCAGTACGGACAGCTCGCGGGGCTCTGGCAGCGACGTTGACGTTACGACGTCGGTGGACAAGGACTTGTCGGCAAGTGCGAGCAGCACAGGCAGCACAGGCAGCACAGGCAGCACAGGCAGCACAGGCAGCACAGGCAGTGCTAGCAGTGCGAGCATTGCGAACAGTATGGGCAGTATGAGCAGTATGAACAGTATGAGCAGCATGAGCAGTGCGACCGGTCCGAGCGGCTTGGGCAGCATGGGTAGTTCGAGCGGCTTGGGCAGCATGGGCAGCATGGGCAGCATGGGCAGTTCGAGCAGTGCGATCGGCACTGGCAGTACAAGCAGTGCGGTCGGCACTGGCAGTACGAGCAGTGCAAGTACCGCCGCGTCCACGTGGTCGGAGCCCGACAGCTCGGGAGGATCGGGTAGCAGTGTGGCGCATGTTGGTGGCGACACGGGCGACTCTGGCGACTCGCGCTCGGTGGGCACGGACGCCTCTGTGGACGTGTCTGCGTCGCTAGATGTGGATGGGTCACTGGGCGCCGGCGTCGATGCGTCGTTGGGTTCGGATGCGTCGCTGGGTCTGGGTGGTTCTGTGGACGTTCATGCTCCCGCCTCTGCGTCGGGCTCCGCCACCGCCACCGCCATGGCCTCCGCGTCGGTGGACAAGGACACGGACACTTCGAGCAGTACGGACAGCTCGCGGGGCTCTGGCAGCGACGTTGACGTTACGACGTCGGTGGACAAGGACTTGTCGGCAAGTGCGAGCAGCACAGGCAGCACAGGCAGCACAGGCAGCACAGGCAGCACAGGCAGCACAGGCAGTGCTAGCAGTGCGAGCATTGCGAACAGTATGGGCAGTATGAGCAGTATGAACAGTATGAGCAGCATGAGCAGTGCGACCGGTCCGAGCGGCTTGGGCAGCATGGGTAGTTCGAGCGGCTTGGGCAGCATGGGCAGCATGGGCAGCATGGGCAGTTCGAGCAGTGCGATCGGCACTGGCAGTACAAGCAGTGCGGTCGGCACTGGCAGTACGAGCAGTGCAAGTACCGCCGCGTCCACGTGGTCGGAGCCCGACAGCTCGGGAGGATCGGGTAGCAGTGTGGCGCATGTTGGTGGCGACACGGGCGACTCTGGCGACTCGCGCTCGGTGGGCACGGACGCCTCTGTGGACGTGTCTGCGTCGCTAGATGTGGATGGGTCACTGGGCGCCGGCGTCGATGCGTCGTTGGGTTCGGATGCGTCGCTGGGTCTGGGTGGTTCTGTGGACGTTCATGCTCCCGCCTCTGCGTCGGGCTCCGCCACCGCCACCGCCATGGCCTCCGCGTCGGTGGACAAGGACACGGACACTTCGAGCAGTACGGACAGCTCGCGGGGCTCTGGCAGCGACGTTGACGTTACGACGTCGGTGGACAAGGACTTGTCGGCAAGTGCGAGCAGCACAGGCAGCACAGGCAGCACAGGCAGCACAGGCAGCACAGGCAGCACAGGCAGCACAGGCAGTGCTAGCAGTGCGAGCATTGCGAACAGTATGGGCAGTATGAGCAGTATGAACAGTATGAGCAGCATGAGCAGTGCGACCGGTCCGAGCGGCTTGGGCAGCATGGGTAGTTCGAGCGGCTTGGGCAGCATGGGCAGCATGGGCAGCATGGACAGTTCGAGCAGTGCGATCGGCACTGGCAGTACAAGCAGTGCGGTCGGCACTGGCAGTACGAGCAGTGCAAGTACCGCCGCGTCCACGTGGTCGGAGCCCGACAGCTCGGGAGGATCGGGTAGCAGTGTGGCGCATGTTGGTGGCGACACGGGCGACTCTGGCGACTCGCGCTCGGTGGGCACGGACGCCTCTGTGGACGTGTCTGCGTCGCTAGATGTGGATGGGTCACTGGGCGCCGGCGTCGATGCGTCGTTGGGTTCGGATGCGTCGCTGGGTCTGGGTGGTTCTGTGGACGTTCATGCTCCCGCCTCTGCGTCGGGCTCCGCCACCGCCACCGCCATGGCCTCCGCGTCGGTGGACAAGGACACGGACACTTCGAGCAGTACGGACAGCTCGCGGGGCTCTGGCAGCGACGTTGACGTTACGACGTCGGTGGACAAGGACTTGTCGGCAAGTGCGAGCAGCACAGGCAGCACAGGCAGCACAGGCAGCACAGGCAGCACAGGCAGCACAGGCAGCACAGGCAGTGCTAGCAGTGCGAGCATTGCGAACAGTATGGGCAGTATGAGCAGTATGAACAGTATGAGCAGCATGAGCAGTGCGACCGGTCCGAGCGGCGGGCAGCATGGGTAGTTCGAGCGGCTTGGGCAGCATGGGCAGCATGGGCAGCATGGGCAGTTCGAGCAGTGCGATCGGCACTGGCAGTACAAGCAGTGCGGTCGGCACTGGCAGTACGAGCAGTGCAAGTACCGCCGCGTCCACGTGGTCGGAGCCCGACAGCTCGGGAGGATCGGGTAGCAGTGTGGCGCATGTTGGTGGCGACACGGGCGACTCTGGCGACTCGCGCTCGGTGGGCACGGACGCCTCTGTGGACGTGTCTGCGTCGCTAGATGTGGATGGGTCACTGGGCGCCGGCGTCGATGCGTCGTTGGGTTCGGATGCGTCGCTGGGTCTGGGTGGTTCTGTGGACGTTCATGCTCCCGCCTCTGCGTCGGGCTCCGCCACCGCCACCGCCATGGCCTCCGCGTCGGTGGACAAGGACACGGACACTTCGAGCAGTACGGACAGCTCGCGGGGCTCTGGCAGCGACGTTGACGTTACGACGTCGGTGGACAAGGACTTGTCGGCAAGTGCGAGCAGCACAGGCAGCACAGGCAGCACAGGCAGCACAGGCAGCACAGGCAGCACAGGCAGCACAGGCAGTGCTAGCAGTGCGAGCATTGCGAACAGTATGGGCAGTATGAGCAGTATGAACAGTATGAGCAGCATGAGCAGTGCGACCGGTCCGAGCGGCTTGGGCAGCATGGGTAGTTCGAGCGGCTTGGGCAGCATGGGCAGCATGGGCAGCATGGGCAGTTCGAGCAGTGCGATCGGCACTGGCAGTACAAGCAGTGCGGTCGGCACTGGCAGTACGAGCAGTGCAAGTACCGCCGCGTCCACGTGGTCGGAGCCCGACAGCTCGGGAGGATCGGGTAGCAGTGTGGCGCATGTTGGTGGCGACACGGGCGACTCTGGCGACTCGCGCTCGGTGGGCACGGACGCCTCTGTGGACGTGTCTGCGTCGCTAGATGTGGATGGGTCACTGGGCGCCGGCGTCGATGCGTCGTTGGGTTCGGATGCGTCGCTGGGTCTGGGTGGTTCTGTGGACGTTCATGCTCCCGCCTCTGCGTCGGGCTCCGCCACCGCCACCGCCATGGCCTCCGCGTCGGTGGACAAGGACACGGACACTTCGAGCAGTACGGACAGCTCGCGGGGCTCTGGCAGCGACGTTGACGTTACGACGTCGGTGGACAAGGACTTGTCGGCAAGTGCGAGCAGCACAGGCAGCACAGGCAGCACAGGCAGCACAGGCAGCACAGGCAGCACAGGCAGCACAGGCAGCACAGGCAGTGCTAGCAGTGCGAGCATTGCGAACAGTATGGGCAGTATGAGCAGTATGAACAGTATGAGCAGCATGAGCAGTGCGACCGGTCCGAGCGGCTTGGGCAGCATGGGTAGTTCGAGCGGCTTGGGCAGCATGGGCAGCATGGGCAGCATGGGCAGTGCGACCGGTCCGAGCGGCTTGGGCAGCATGGGTAGTTCGAGCGGCTTGGGCAGCATGGGCAGCATGGGCAGCATGGGCAGTTCGAGCAGTGCGATCGGCACTGGCAGTACAAGCAGTGCGGTCGGCACTGGCAGTACGAGCAGTGCAAGTACCGCCGCGTCCACGTGGTCGGAGCCCGACAGCTCGGGAGGATCGGGTAGCAGTGTGGCGCATGTTGGTGGCGACACGGGCGACTCTGGCGACTCGCGCTCGGTGGGCACGGACGCCTCTGTGGACGTGTCTGCGTCGCTAGATGTGGATGGGTCACTGGGCGCCGGCGTCGATGCGTCGTTGGGTTCGGATGCGTCGCTGGGTCTGGGTGGTTCTGTGGACGTTCATGCTCCCGCCTCTGCGTCGGGCTCCGCCACCGCCACCGCCATGGCCTCCGCGTCGGTGGACAAGGACACGGACACTTCGAGCAGTACGGACAGCTCGCGGGGCTCTGGCAGCGACGTTGACGTTACGACGTCGGTGGACAAGGACTTGTCGGCAAGTGCGAGCAGCACAGGCAGCACAGGCAGCACAGGCAGCACAGGCAGTGCTAGCAGTGCGAGCATTGCGAACAGTATGGGCAGTATGAGCAGTATGAACAGTATGAGCAGCATGAGCAGTGCGACCGGTCCGAGCGGCTTGGGCAGCATGGGCAGCATGGGCAGCATGGGCAGTTCGAGCAGTGCGATCGGCACTGGCAGTACAAGCAGTGCGGTCGGCACTGGCAGTACGAGCAGTGCAAGTACCGCCGCGTCCACGTGGTCGGAGCCCGACAGCTCGGGAGGATCGGGTAGCAGTGTGGCGCATGTTGGTGGCGACACGGGCGACTCTGGCGACTCGCGCTCGGTGGGCACGGACGCCTCTGTGGACGTGTCTGCGTCGCTAGATGTGGATGGGTCACTGGGCGCCGGCGTCGATGCGTCGTTGGGTTCGGATGCGTCGCTGGGTCTGGGTGGTTCTGTGGACGTTCATGCTCCCGCCTCTGCGTCGGGCTCCGCCACCGCCACCGCCATGGCCTCCGCGTCGGTGGACAAGGACACGGACACTTCGAGCAGTACGGACAGCTCGCGGGGCTCTGGCAGCGACGTTGACGTTACGACGTCGGTGGACAAGGACTTGTCGGCAAGTGCGAGCAGCACAGGCAGCACAGGCAGCACAGGCAGCACAGGCAGCACAGGCAGCACAGGCAGTGCTAGCAGTGCGAGCATTGCGAACAGTATGGGCAGTATGAGCAGTATGAACAGTATGAGCAGCATGAGCAGTGCGACCGGTCCGAGCGGCTTGGGCAGCATGGGTAGTTCGAGCGGCTTGGGCAGCATGGGCAGCATGGGCAGCATGGGCAGTTCGAGCAGTGCGATCGGCACTGGCAGTACAAGCAGTGCGGTCGGCACTGGCAGTACGAGCAGTGCAAGTACCGCCGCGTCCACGTGGTCGGAGCCCGACAGCTCGGGAGGATCGGGTAGCAGTGTGGCGCATGTTGGTGGCGACACGGGCGACTCTGGCGACTCGCGCTCGGTGGGCACGGACGCCTCTGTGGACGTGTCTGCGTCGCTAGATGTGGATGGGTCACTGGGCGCCGGCGTCGATGCGTCGTTGGGTTCGGATGCGTCGCTGGGTCTGGGTGGTTCTGTGGACGTTCATGCTCCCGCCTCTGCGTCGGGCTCCGCCACCGCCACCGCCATGGCCTCCGCGTCGGTGGACAAGGACACGGACACTTCGAGCAGTACGGACAGCTCGCGGGGCTCTGGCAGCGACGTTGACGTTACGACGTCGGTGGACAAGGACTTGTCGGCAAGTGCGAGCAGCACAGGCAGCACAGGCAGCACAGGCAGCACAGGCAGCACAGGCAGCACAGGCAGCACAGGCAGTGCTAGCAGTGCGAGCATTGCGAACAGTATGGGCAGTATGAGCAGTATGAACAGTATGAGCAGCATGAGCAGTGCGACCGGTCCGAGCGGCTTGGGCAGCATGGGCAGCATGGGCAGCATGGGCAGTTCGAGCAGTGCGATCGGCACTGGCAGTACAAGCAGTGCGGTCGGCACTGGCAGTACGAGCAGTGCAAGTACCGCCGCGTCCACGTGGTCGGAGCCCGACAGCTCGGGAGGATCGGGTAGCAGTGTGGCGCATGTTGGTGGCGACACGGGCGACTCTGGCGACTCGCGCTCGGTGGGCACGGACGCCTCTGTGGACGTGTCTGCGTCGCTAGATGTGGATGGGTCACTGGGCGCCGGCGTCGATGCGTCGTTGGGTTCGGATGCGTCGCTGGGTCTGGGTGGTTCTGTGGACGTTCATGCTCCCGCCTCTGCGTCGGGCTCCGCCACCGCCACCGCCATGGCCTCCGCGTCGGTGGACAAGGACACGGACACTTCGAGCAGTACGGACAGCTCGCGGGGCTCTGGCAGCGACGTTGACGTTACGACGTCGGTGGACAAGGACTTGTCGGCAAGTGCGAGCAGCACAGGCAGCACAGGCAGCACAGGCAGCACAGGCAGTGCTAGCAGTGCGAGCATTGCGAACAGTATGGGCAGTATGAGCAGTATGAACAGTATGAGCAGCATGAGCAGTGCGACCGGTCCGAGCGGCTTGGGCAGCATGGGTAGTTCGAGCGGCTTGGGCAGCATGGGCAGCATGGGCAGTTCGAGCGGCTTGGGCAGCATGGGCAGCATGGGCAGCATGGGCAGCATGGGCAGTTCGAGCAGTGCGATCGGCACTGGCAGTACAAGCAGTGCGGTCGGCACTGGCAGTACGAGCAGTGCAAGTACCGCCGCGTCCACGTGGTCGGAGCCCGACAGCTCGGGAGGATCGGGTAGCAGTGTGGCGCATGTTGGTGGCGACACGGGCGACTCTGGCGACTCGCGCTCGGTGGGCACGGACGCCTCTGTGGACGTGTCTGCGTCGCTAGATGTGGATGGGTCACTGGGCGCCGGCGTCGATGCGTCGTTGGCTTCGGCTGGTTCTGGTAAAGCTGTGTTTGTGGGAGGTGGTTCCGATGTTTCTAATGGCTCTAATGGTGGTGACATTACGACTTCAGATGGTAGCGACGTTTCAGGGGGTAGTGGTTCGGCATCGTGGTCTTTGATGGGGTCGAGAAGTGATGGTTCCGTAGGCTATGGTGGTGGCGATTCACCTGCTCTCGGAAGTATGGCAGCGTCAATTGGTAGTGATGCTGGAGTAGTTGGATCTGCTGCGTCGGAGCCGCCAGAAACGTTGCCTCCTTCTACAGAACCACCGTCTCCCACGACAATTGATGACGTTTCGCTGACCTCGGCTCCAATGCCTAGCTCGGACGCTTCTCGTGTGGATCATGGCAGCGACGTTGGAAAAGCCTCCTCCGTTAGTAGTGGTAGCGTCTCCGGCCATTCATCTGCACATAAGGACACCTTGACGCCAGCCACGACTTCCGGCTCAGCCATTACGGACACACCAGCACCAATGGATACTCCCACGCCAACTACAGCCAGTGTTGGTTTCGCCGCTACGGACACACCAGCACCAATGGATACTCCCACGCCAACTACAGCCAGTGTTGGTTTCGCCATTACGGACACACCAGCACCCATGGATACTCCCACGCCAACTACAGCCAGTATTGGTTCCGCCATTACGGACACACCAGCACCCATGGATACTCCCGCGCCAACTACAGCCAGTGTTGGTTCCGCCATTACGGACGCACCTGCACAGACGGATACTCCCATGCCAATCACACCTGATGCTGATATCGGGTCGAAGACTTCAGCCTCTTCGGAACCTCCCAGTTCTGGTGGCGGTGACGCCACACAGCCTCCAATTCCCAACGTTACGGCCCGTAATACGGATGGTGGGTCAACTGCAGCTATTGCTGGGCAATGGGCTTTGGTAAGACCATGGCAACAGTGCGGTGGCATAAACTTCGACTATTCAAGTTTCGTTTCTGGCGACGCGTTTACGGACTCACTGACCAAGCTCGGCTGTACGGCAGGTCACAAGTGCATCGATGTGAACCCATGGTACTTCCAGTGCCAGCCGGTACAGTACCCGGACACTGTCGAACCGTGGGGCCAATGTGGTGGCATCAATTACCAGGGCTTGACGACATGCTCCCCTGGTACTGTATGCACGTACTTTAACGACTGGTATTCACAGTGCGTCCCCGTAAACTAGTCGATTAGTGGGATTAAAAAGAGCTACTTTACCAGCCGAAGTTGTGTCGATTGTATCCAGTGATAAGTGGAGTCGCTAGAATCTGGCTACGTAAAGCAGTCTATGTGACTTCAGCGAAGGTGGTGGAGGATTTGTCTTCTCAGCTTGAGCGGGCTGAACTAAATGGTCCAGTTCGATTGCTACAATATAGCTTTCATAGCGTTCTCGCTATTATAGCTAACTCAACGGCCCCATATTGGCGTTGAAGCGGAAGGTAAGAACGAATCAAGATTAGCTGGGTTTGTCTTTATCTGTATCACTTTTCTATTCACCCACACCACTAACTCGTCTACCTCGCGATGGCAAAAGTTCACGTCGTCGTTAGCTTCGCCATAGCGGCAACAGTAGCCATGGCTCCTGCAAATGCTGTGTATCTCCGTACTGCTAGCGGTGATCGTGTTCTAGCACCGGTTGGTGGCACGAACACAAAGTTTTTCGATCCGCTCACTCAAAACGACAAGGCATTGGACAGCTCTATTGGAAACACAAAGCAAGACGGTGCAGCATCAACCGCTCCAACTGGGGAGGAACCATCGACAGCCACTGCCACCGTTTCGATCGACGAACCAGCAGAAACACCTGCCACTACCGACTCCTCCTCGACAAGCACGGATGGTCAGACCAAGACGAACGCGCCTGCAATAGGCACTTCGACTTCTGTCGTGACAGTCCCTATCATTGACGTAACGCACTCCAGTCCAGGCGATTCGTCGGCGTTTGTCGGCCAGTTCACTGTCGTTCCACCTTGGAAGCAGTGCGGCGGTGCCAACTTCGACTACTCCAAGTACGTTTCGGACGGCACCGCCACGGACGCTTCGACCAAACTGGACTGCATGGCCGGATACACTTGCGAAGTCGTGAATCCGTCGTACTATCAATGCCGCTTAGCGGCGACGCAATCGGAGACGAAAGTCGAACTTTACGGACAATGCGGTGGAATCGACTACACTGGACCCACCAAGTGCTCTCCCGGCTCTGTGTGTAAGGCCAACGATCAATGGTACTCGCAATGCGTCCCACAAGAGAGCGACTAACAAATTTGCCAGCTAATCGCAATGCAAAACACCTGTCGGTGGATTACTTGGACTTGAATCCGTTGTCGAACAGCATACCGGGCAACCGTGTGTCAGCTGTCAGCCGACAGGACACGACGAGGAGGTCTGTACCACGTCGCAGAGGTATCCATCCATCCATATTGCATACATTTCCACAGTATATCATACATGCCAGGTTCTACTAAATACAAACTCACTTGAATCATGTTTCTTCAGAATATCAACTCTTGACAATATTCGTTCTCACGTTAATGGATCCCTCTGGTGCTTGGTCTGGGAAAATCCTGTGTCATTCTCGATTCTGCCGGTTTGCGACCAAGATCCGCGATGGAGTCGCGGCGACTATTGGCAATGCTAGTCACCTTGGCAGCGATAGTGCTGGCGAGTATCGATCGCATTGAAGCTTCGCACCTTCGGAACGGTCGACTTCGTGCACTGAAAGAGATATCGCCGCCGCCTCCAATCAAAGCCCAGAGCGATTCCGGCAGTGCCGAGATCCGGCTCCCAGACGCCACGCAGGACTCGCACCAAGTGACTAAAGACGGCCATTCCGGTGCAAGCGCGTCCGACCTCCACAGCATTGAGAACGAGATCCAGTTGGCCAGCAGTGCAGTTGCAGACCAAGACGGAGTCAAAGCGTGGGCTCAATGCGGCGGCATCTACTACCGAGGACCGACCAAGTGTGTGCGACACACGTTCTGCAAACAGCTCAGCGAGTTCATCTCCGTCTGCTTCCCAGAGACGAAACCTACCGAGAGTATCGTGCGCCTTGAATTGTAGCGTAGACCAGACTAGTCGTAGCGAATAGGAACTAATGTTATTTTGAAAAAAATGTATCCTCAGGTCATGGTGTCGTCGTTCAGGAGACCTTCATTGTCTGTTCTTCTCCAAGCTTTGCAGCGTGTCCAACATGAAGATGCGAGTCGCTTTCGGACTTGCCATTGCATTGGCAGTCGTGGCTGGTGGTGGTTTGCTGAGGACTTTGTGCTGAACAAGGATGGCGACACAAGACTCTTGCTGGGAGACGATAGCACGTTGGTCAGCGACACCTCAACGGACAGCCGAGCAGCAAGCAGTGGCAGCGATGATGACGCGGAAACACCAAGCACTCCAGCAGCACAGCCGATTCCCAATGGTGTGCAGATGTTTGGACAGTGTGGCGGCATTTCCTACACGGGCACCACTGTGTGCTACGACCCGGACGCGTACTGCAAGCAGCTCAGTATCTCCATCTCCATATGCTCTCCGAAGCCGGTAGCATAAGTTCAATATAGCTTGCGTTGATCTGGAACCACACATGCGATCCTGCGAACGGCCGCCGAAAGCTAACAACCGTCAAAAGTGCGACGCACAACCGTTGATTGACTCCACAATTCGCTTCGAGATTCCCAGTGCTACCAGCCGCACGTCCAGACAGCACAAAATAGCTATTTGATTCACCATGCTCAAGTTGCGCGTCGTGCTGAGCTTTTTACTCGCTGCTATGGGAATCCTCTCATCACTTGACAGTGTGAGCGCGCAAGCACCGCCGATTCATGAGTACAGCTACTCCGGTAGTGGGGACAGCCACGACGCTGGCGATCTGCCCAGCGTGACTCAGTCTCCTTCCACGGCACACGAAGCAGCACCCACAGGAAGCAGCACTACGACCAACCAAACACCAGCACCTACAACCAAGACACCAACAGCAAGCAGCGGTAGCGGCATCGGCGACGGCACCGTGCCACGTTGGGGAGTGTGCGAAGAAAACAGTAACTGTGAAGCCGGCACATTCTGCAAGACCCTCGACAACATCTCGCTGTGCTACCCTGAGTAATTAGCGAGAGCAGTGATAAGACAAGAACACAGTTCACCCCTTTCATTCAGAACTACAAACCTCCATGGTGGCCGCTACTTCTTGAACAGCATTTTGCGAAAATCCTCATTGCTCTTCGGTGTCACCGTTGTTGCATTAGTTGGCTCCGACGTCGTGGTCTTGGCAGCAGTATCTTGTGCAGCGAGCTTCCGACGAAGCGCACGCGGCATCAAACTAGTGGTAGGAATATTAAGTCGAGTCGATGGCCGGGCGTGCGGCCCATTAGCGCCACCCTTGCTCACTGCTCCTGCCTTAGCGGCAGCCCCCGCTTTACGCTGTTGCGTCTGCTTCTGTTGTTTTTCTTGTTGCTCCAGGATATGCGCAATCGAAAAGCGCGAAGGTTTGACGGTCACCTGCTCGCTCAATTTTGCTTGCAGTGCTGCAGCATTGCTCAGACAAAAAGCGACCTGCGAGGGCTCAGCTAATTCCACAAGACCGTAGTTCTTCAACTTGCCATAACGATCCTTCAGAATGGAAACCCGAGTGACCACCACGAGCTCACCAGCCGATTGCATTGCCTGCTGCAGGGCCACCTGAAGTTGTTCTTCCGTGACTTGCTGCTTAGATCTCTCAACGTTTAAATCACCAACGAAGAGAGTGACTGGATCATTTTTCTGCGTGCATGTCGATGGCTTGGCTCCAGGTGTAGACGCTGACGTTGATGGTGGCTTCGATCGCTCGACACGAAGAGGGTGGCCGTCTAGCAAGGAGCCATTCAGTTTGAGTCCCTCTTCGACCCCAGCTTCATCCGTGAACTGCACGTACGCCATGCCACGCGATTTCACGCGATCACCACGCGTTTTGACGACAAGTCGGACATCTTTCAAAGTGGAGATATCCTTAAACAGAGCTTCCACGTTCTCTTTGGTTGCATCCTTTGACACATTGCACAAGAACAATGTATGCTCATTTGTCAAGTTCTTGTGAATCACTTTCTTCTGTGCAGCGATACTAGTAGACTTCAAATCTTTGGCAGTCAACGAGATCTCAGTAGCAGCGCTATCACTAATCGCAGCACTGGCATCAGTCTTCGCACGTTTTGCCTCAGACTGCTTTGGTTTCGCCTGCTCGCTTCCTCCACTAGCCTTACGTTTCTTGATGTTTTTGGCGTTCTTGGTCTTATTGGTGTCTCCGGCATTTGCAGATTGAGAGGTAGATGTAATGGTTTGCGAAGCAGCAATGCTAGGCCTTGCAGCTCGGAGCTTTGCATGATGCCGACGCGCGCGAATGTAGTTGTCTAAGTCGCCACATTCACGCTCGAAAACCACCCACGCCTCGGCAAGAGTTAGAGGTGAGTCTTTCACACGTTGCACTGCTTCGTCGAACACTGTCACGCGCAAAGTTGTTACTGAGAGTGCCCCTGTGCGTTGAAGTGCCCCAAGGTACGCTAACCACGCAGATGCCTGCTCGCCCAGAGAAGTACTTAGCTTTTGCTTCCACAATTGCTTTATTTTGCCAACCTTCATGGCCGTTGCAGGCATTAATCGTGGCGTGCCTGGTGGCATCAATGTCCAATAGCACTTGGACCGGTATTCCACTAGCCGCTTGACACCCTCATAGAAATCAGGGAAGGTTTTCGCCATGAACTCTTCACATTCGGTAAATACTCCACCTACCAATGACTCCACTTTTTGTACGGTGTCGTCAAGATATTTTCCGTTAATGCTCGTGGAAGCATAGCGGCGTACTGCATCGCACCATGTCAGCAGAGCAGTCAAGAAGTGGAACTGGTCCATGATCGGCGGTGATGAACGGGTCAGCAGCTCCGCACGAGCAAACTGAGAAATCTCATGCATAGATTTCCGTTGACGCTCCATCTCGACAAACAGCTCAGACCACGCAGAGGAGTCGAACGACACATTCCGCACTGCTCTATAGGCGACATCCACTTTCTCACTGCCACAAGCTCCAGACTTGTCAGGTTCTAAGAAGTCCAAATAGCTTGCCCAGATCGTCGGGCTCAGACACATACTAGACACCGCACGCTCATACAGACACACCACAATCTGTCGTCCCAGTTCAGACATTCCAGCAGCCTTGTCATTCGCCATCAACGGCGCAACACGATGTTTGACAAAGTTCAAATACTGCGTCCACGTTTGCTCAGGATTCGCAGCCTCCTCCGTCCCTGGTGCCGCAGTAAGTCTCGCCTCAAACCCTCTCAATTTTTTCATCAGCGGTGCAAAAGTCTTACTCTGTCGCTCGCTGGCTTTCTCCAATCTCCCCGTTGCTTCTCCATCCAAAGAATTGTACGCGTCCCACGCTCGGAACTCCGACATGACAAGGTCATTCTGGTCCAATGGCAGCTGCATCTGCTTGCAAAAGAGATCTCTAAGAGCCCTCTCCTTCTCCAACTCCCCATCTTCTTGCTCATCAAATTTGTCTGTCGTGAGCTCCCGACAAAGCGCCCAGATCTCATGACCCCTTGCAAAGTGCGTGCCCAGAGTCTTCTGGGCTTCATCCATCGCTCTCTCCAGCGCTGCAGCATCTCCAGAGTCCCTAATAAAGTTGAGATACTGCAACGTTAACGGTACAGACCAGTAGTCTCCTCGAGCCAGCTTGAAGAGTTTCTTGACCGTCTCTTCTCCGCCTATGGCGCTCGCGTCACCGATCCACTGCATATACATATCTTCAGTCAACGGATATGCCTTCTGGAAGCGTCTATAAAGCTCCATACGCAGCATATGGTACTGCTTAAGGCCTTCTTCCACCGTCATAGCGTCATAAAGCTCGCTATTAGGCCAATGATACGTTATATGACCGATTGCAGCCGTATATTGGTCATATTGGACCGCAAAAGGCGTCTCAGCATCGAGAACAGACCGAGAGGCTTCCAAACAGCAAGAGTTTACACCGGTAAGCGCGCTGAGGGCTGCAGGAGGGACCTCAATAGCAGACACTGCGTCGGAGTTTTGGTCAGCTTTGACGTCCTCGTTCAACACTTCTACTTGGACGTTCGGGACGGAAGAAGCGGCATTTAACTGCTGTGGGACGTCATCTATGTCCTCGTCGCTGGAGAAACCTGAGGAGGAGCTGTCGGAGCCAGGAGGCGCCACGCCGCGAGCCATCATGATCCGGTCCTTGCTCTTTTGGATTTGCTTGTTATTACACGGGTTCAGTCTGAAAACCCATGGGTTACTGTTCGACCCGAATGAAACCCGGACATGAGACCCGTTTAGTTTTGACCAATCACGAAGAAGGAAAGCGCGAGCAAGGACAGCGGGAGATGAAGCATACGTTGAGTAGGAAGATGAAGTCCCTACGTCTTCTCCAGAGGCTTCCAGGACCTTAAATCTGCATGGAAATCAAGCCAAGGCGAACGCGCACTCATCCATACCTAATTCAACCTCATCAGACGCTGGGAAGTGGAGCTGGAGCCTGTCAGAGCTGGAGAAGGAGATGTCATCACTACCCCTCTCTAAAGCATCAGTCTCTAAAGATTTTGACGGCTTTAAGAGTACGGAAGAAATGCTCTTAGCGTCCTTTTTGACGTTCCTACAGCTCTGCGAAGTGACAGCGCACGAATGTCGATTTCACAGTCGCTAGTTCGTGTCGCGCAGTTGCATGAATTACCTGGAAAAGAGAGCTGTGCAGAACTTCCTAGCGACGTTGGCGAGACGTAGCAGCAGGTCCAGAGCCTCACTGAGAAACTGACGCGTGGTAGGAGAATGGGGAGACAAGCAGCTTCTAATCGCGACTTTCGGAGCTGCAGAGCGTTAACAACTGGAGTTTTGCTCTGAGCTCTGGACGCTGGGAACGAGGCCTAACGCTGTTTCAAGAGGCTCTAGAGCAGCTGTTTCAAGGGTTCCAGGAGGAAGAGCTGGTGCTGCCGACAGCGTGGCTGGGGAGAGGCGTCTCCGCAGGTTCTGAAGGGCAGTGGGCGCTGAAGGAGACGCTGCCAGACTATCTGCAGCAGAGTCTTGCGCTGTCGAGTGACGCTCCTAGCAATAAGAGGCGGGTGCTGCCGTTGTGAGAGGCAGAGATCTTCCAGGACGACAAGGACATTGGTCGAGACGAGGTGCTGACCAATGGCGAGAGAGTGGAAGGCACGCGTGGCAACGACGCGGTGGTGGACGCTCTTCAGAAGGAGCTGGAGCAGGTGTTGGCTCGTCAAGTGGGGAAGATGGCGGAAGAAACAGCCGTGGCGGTCAGCAATGCGTTGCAAGCTGTGTCTATGGCTGTGCAGCATACCAGTAACTGCACGGAGTCGGATGGAGTTGCGTACATGTACGAGCTTCTGGCCAAGTTCATTAGTAATGACGAGGAGATCGCGTGCTGCTACGTCCTGCATCAGCCCGTGCTGCTCCACTGGACGTCAATATGGACGTGGGTCCGTATCTGGAATTTGCTCCGGGATCGACGGAGGCTACTTGGGTGTTTGACCTGTGTGTGGAGCTAACCGCCGTCATGTGGTACGTCGTGTGCGACGTTGGTGACCCGACGAAGGAGCTGTACGAGATGGAGACGTCTGCAACCGTCTCGCTTTCGCTGTTGGGCTGACGCCATTCCACCCTGTTGAGGACTGTGGTGCTGTAGTTGTGCGCCTAGTGGCGCGTGTAGAAAGGTAATCCAACTGACCAACGAGCAAGACGAAGTCCTAACGCTAGGATCTTGTCTGTGGTGTAGTCCTTCCAACAGTATGCTGGTGATCTACACTTTCGACTGGCAGTGGTTTCGTTAGCCTCATCCCGGTAAATGTGCCGTGATACGAGAGTCCCTGGGAACATGTACTCGCACAATGTACACGCACAATAGGCTTTACTGACAGGCCCCTAGCGACTCACAAGGTCCCTCCGTGACTAACAATGATCTGAACGCCTGTGACTGCGGTGAGTGTGGTGTTGTCCTGTGTGGGAGTAGCGTTGATCGCCTACAAACTGTATCGTGACTGGGGACTTTCGCGTATCCTGCCTCAGGTTCCTCTTTCTCACCTTCTTCATCTACCTGTGGCTCTTCACATTTGGGCGGATTGTCTACTACGTGTGGGTACTCACACTTCCCGAGAACCAATTTGTCGGCAGCGCCAAGGAGACACGATCTCACCCCAGGTGATCTGGACAAGTAGGGCATCTACATCACTCTGAACATTGCTGCATCGTCCAAAGCTGCCGTGACTTGTGTGCTGTGTTTCTACGATGTGATGCACTTTGCTACGCCCTTCTGGGTGCTGCCACTGACATACGAGTTGAGCAAGACCGTTGCCAAATCCATGGACAGAGGCATTGCCAAGGAACAAACCAGGATCAAGGTCTACATGATCTGGGGCCATTCGCTCATAACGACATTCTTTGCCACAGCGGTCGGGCTCACAGTGATTCATGGCGGCTATTCGTTGACGACTTATAGCCTTGTGATCTTTATCTACGTGATGCAGATCATCACGATCGCGTACATGGTGGCTTTGGTGTTTATTTTGCGATGCAAAGAGCGAGATATCAAGCCTGTGGATGGCCTCATCAATCTACCTGCGCCTGAAGAGGGTTATTATCTACCTGCGAGTGAAGTACACTCTGATCGTGTACGCTGTCATGGCTTTCCAGTCCGATGTGACGTCACTCTTCGTCTACAGATCGTTGGACATCCGTGACGACGTCTTGTTGCGTTTCATCGGTGTGAGTCAAGTGTTCTACAACGCGACAGGCTTGCATTGGCACTGTTAACTGATTGCAGTCCGCCCTGTGTTCTACGTTCGACACGTTACTTGCTACTGTACAACCTGGAGATGGAGCTACTAAAGACGGCGAATTTGTCGCCGGGGTTGGCCCAAGTCGATGGAACGGAGGTGGCACCGGTGGTCAAGCCAGTGTTCGTCGTGACGGATATCGAGAGTTTCAGTGCGCTATGGGATGAGAATGGCGGCCGCATGATGCAGCGAGCAACTCAAGTGGATGATGATCTACTTCGACGACGACTAGCTCCGTACCGTGGCCATCGTGAAGGAAGCAGCACCAAGATGGAAGGTCATTCTGTGGGCAAGTTGATTGCTATATGTGAGTTTCTCTCAAGGGGCTACCAAGACGACAGCAGTGATGAGGGAAGCAACTTCATCCCTCGCGGTGCATTGCCGCCACAGATGGTCTTAAATCGCTCAAATGCTCGAATATTCAGGATCCCCGTAGACTCTCTTTTCTCTGCCGCCTGATCCAACTCCGTCCACCAGGCCTCGATGAGCTTCAGGGTCTCAGCCGTCGTCCAGTTCGGTCCACGAGGTCGCGCTTCGCCTTGTTGCTTGTGCTGCTGCTTCTTAGCTATGACTACTGCAAAAACTGGTCTTTCTGATGATTTACGGTACTACAGGTAGTTTAGGCTAGGTTTTATTGAGATCCTACTAAAGATTTGCCAGTGGGAAGTCCCACTGGGAACCCCTAGTAGGAGGGGTCACCACAGGGTGTTTGCACTGTGGAACCTTGTGTTGGGCGGGAGGTTTGCCAGCAGTGGCCAATTGGCGCGGATCAAGGCGGACGGTTGGCTAACATCGAGAGAATGGAGCTGCTGGAGGCAGCCGGCAAGGGCGATGTCGTGCAGGTGCAGCTGCTTGTCAGCGCAGGTGGGAAGATCGATGTCAGAGACGATCAGGATCAAACGCCGCTCTTTTGGCTGCCGGTGGTGGTCACTTGGACGTGGTTCGATTTCTCGTGGAACGTGGAGCGGCCGTGGATGCTCATAACAAGAGCAATGTGACGCCGCTCATTTGGGCTGCCGGTTGGGGTCGCTTGGACGTGGTCCGATTTCTCGTGGAACGTGGAGCGGCCGTGGATACTCACAACAAGTACAATGTGACGCCGCTCTTTGGGCTGCCTGTGGCGGTTACTTGGACGTGGTTCGATTTCTCGTGGAACGTGGAGCGGCCGTGGATGCTCATAACAAGAGCAATGTGACGCCGCTCATGAAGGCTGCCGGTGGTGGTCACTTGGACGTGGTCCGATTTCTCGTGGAACGAGGCGCGGCCGTGGATGCTCATAACAAGAGCAATGAGACGCCGCTCATGAAAGCTGCCGGTGGTGGTCACTTGGACGTGGTTCGATTTCTCGTGGAATGTGGAGCGGCCGTGGATGCTCATAACAAGAGCAATGAGACGCCGCTCATGAAGGCTGCCGGTGGTGGTCACTTGGACGTGGTCCGATTTCTCGTGGAACGAGGCGCGGCCGTGGATGCTCATAACAAGAGCAATGAGACGCCGCTCATGAAGGCTGCCGGTGGTGGTCACTTGGACGTGGTCCGATTTCTCGTGGAACGAGGCGCGACCGTGGATGCTCATAACAAGAGCAATGAGACGCCGCTCATGAAAGCTGCCGGTGGTGGTCACTTGGACGTGGTTCGATTTCTCGTGGAATGTGGAGCGGCCGTGGATGCTCATAACAAGAGCAATGAGACGCCGCTCTTTTTGGCTGCCGGTGGTGGTCACTTGGACGTGATCCGATTTCTCGTGGAACATGGAGCGGCCGTGGATGGTAGCAACAGTGAAGGAGAGACACCGCTCATGAAGGCTGCCGGTGGTGGTCACTTGGACGTGGTTCGAGTTCTTGTTGAACATGGAGCAAAATCCAATTTGAAATCTGCAGATGGCGACTCCGCTCTTTCAATCGCAACCAACTTCGGTCGCCAAGAAGTTGCCCAATACCTCCTGTCGCTAGTTCGATACCAAGATTGGAGGACGCAGACCAAGTACTCTGATCAAAGCGTGACGCGGCCCTTCAAATTGGAGTCCAAGATACCGTTGAGCTGGCTTATTCCGCCGTTCGAAGTCGAGGTTGAACCATTCAGCGATGCTGGGGGTATTGGTGGAGACTATCGCGGCAAGTGGTTGGACGCCGACGTGGCCATCAAGCTGTTTGTTGATGACACGACCAGTGCTACATTTGTGGACGAGGTGCGTTTGTGGCACCAATTGCGCCACCCGCATGTGCTCAAGTTGTACGGTGTGTGCGACTCCCACCACCACCTGTTTGTTTGCGAGTACGCGAGCAAAGGCTCGCTTCCGGAGTATCTCGATTCGTGCGATGCTGTGCATCGAACACCGTGGAAATTCCTGCATGAGGCGGCACTGGGTTTGGAGTATCTTCACGAACGCAAGATCGTTCACGGCAATCTTCGCGGGAGCAACATTTTGATTGGGAGCGATGGGTTGGCGAAGTTGTCGGGGTTCACTCTGAGTGCATCCTCACGAGATAGGAGCTGGTGTAATTCTGGCGCGTTGGTGCGTTGGGCGGCTCCTGAGAGTGTAGAAGGTAACGAAGTATCTTTCTCCTCGGATGTGTACTCATTGGGCATGTGCATCGTTGAGGCTGTGTCGGGAAAAATCCCATTTTACATGTTAAGCGAGATGCATTTGAAATCATCTAAGAGAGATCCTGCTGTTCGTTGGTTCTTTCTGCGACGTCAACTATATCGCTTAACAACTGAGCAGCGGGAGGTGGTGCTCGCCATGTGTCACGAGGATCCAGGTGAGCGACTCCAGATGCCAGCAGTCGTGAATAAGCTCGGACAGTTTGCCGAGATGGAAGCAGCAGCAGTCAAGCAGCACACAGCTCAGCCAGAGCCAGAGCCACTCGTGACTTTTGATGCTTTCGTTGCACACGATGGCGACAGCATCAATGCCTTGTGGGGCGAGGTGAAAACTCTTGTCGATCAGAGCAAGAACCCCATCTACTGTCAAATGTGGCACGAACAGGAATTGATTTACGACACTCTGCAATCAAAGAGCCACCCATGGTCAACTATGGAGCGATTCCACGATCTGTTGGACGAGTGTCGACTTGCTCTTGACTCCATGTCGCGGCAGAATGGAATTTATCGATTATCAGCAACGCGAGCCAGAGACCACAGCGTCCAGGGTTTGCATCGACGAATTAGCCAGTTGCTCCAGCTTGTTCGCCCTGAGGAGCATAACTCCCAGACGCGAGAGGCGGAGTGGAAACGTCTATGCAGAGAACAAGTGGAGGTGTTTGTGTCTGAGGCGTCGGAAGCGTGTGTGCTGCTGAGTTCGGTGGACTCGGAGGAGGATTTGGCGGCGCTTGTTGCCGTCTTACGTACTGAGCTGCGCAACATGGATGGGAAGTATACGAGAAAGCAGCTCGACGTGCTGCAGAAGACATACGATGACATTTTGTCCAAGTCTCTCGAAGACGTGCACCTAGTGACTGCACCCGAGTGGTTCATTCCGTGGTTCCAGTTAGAAATGAATGAGATGAAGGTGCTCGGAGAAGGCGGCTTCGGGAGTGTCATCCAGGCGAAATGGCTAGATTCGGAGGTCGTCGTGAAGAAACTCGTGATCAACGCCAAAGGCGAAGAGAATGACAACAAGAAGCGTGAGATGCGGCAGATGTTCGAGCGCGAGGTGGACATTTGGTTTGGCCTGAGCCACCCACATGTGGTGCGACTATTTGGTGCGTGTCACGTTGGGCGACCATTCTTCGTGTGTGAGCTGGCGCCGAATGGGACGTTGGACAAGTACTTACGCCATCATCCAGACGAGCTGTGGTCGAAACTTCGCGAGGCTGCACTGGGTGTCCAGTATTTGCATGAGCGTGGAATTGTCCATGGCGATTTGAAGGGCAACAATATCCTGATTGGGAGCGA
Source organism: Phytophthora boehmeriae (assembly GCA_011947355.1). Lineage (NCBI taxonomy): Eukaryota > Oomycota > Peronosporomycetes > Peronosporales > Peronosporaceae > Phytophthora > Phytophthora boehmeriae. The sequence goes on along the minus strand of JAAVTJ010000265.1, from coordinate 373,037 downwards.
TGGGAGGGCGAAGGTGACTGATTTTGGCCTCAGTGGTGTGTTCGGCGATGACTCGACAGAGGTGGTGGTGAGTGCGGCATTGCACTGGGTGGCTCCGGAGTGTATGCTGAAGCAGAAGCCGACCTTCGCGTCGGACGTGTATTCGTTGGGAATGTGCATGATTGAAGCGCTACGAGTGAGAGATGGCGCTGAGAGTGTGTGGGTGAATCGCGTTGGTATGGCTCTCGATAACGTGGCTGTCAAATTCTTTGCCACCAAACGAAAGCAGTTGCCGTCACGACCCCGAAGCTGCTCGGACGAGGCATGGACCCTGATTGAGCGCATGTGCAAGAACGACCCAGCCGATCGTATCCAGGTGATGACAGTCGTTGACGAGCTGGAGAAGCTTGCTGGTCGGGATGGAGCTGTCAGTGAGCCTCTTTGTGTTGAAACGCCTCTGGGTGTTGAGACGGATCCAATGGCCAGCGATATTGGCAAGACGCAACTGTCGTTGTCCTCTGTGGTTGATTCACTAGCCCGACAAGTAGCCGAGATGAAAAGCTTGCTTGCCAGTCGCGACACCCAATCGGATTGGGAGAGGAGTGTTCTCATGATGATTTATGGGCTCCTGTGGGACCGCCTCGAGGTGGTGGCGACTCAAGTGTTTCCTGACGGCGATGTCACCGTGGTGGATCAAGAGTCACTCCGTGATTTGAACGCCGTTATCGAGCGCTCACGAGAGCGGGCGCAGGTATTGCTTAGCACCAGTGATGACATCTCTCTGATTAAGTTTACAGAGCTGGCACTGAGAGGATATGCAATGCATCGTCGTGTGGACAAGTTCATGGCTGCCCATGCTATTCCAAGTGATTCGAGTCCCCTTCACGACTGGAAGTCAGCGTGCAGTAAGTTCATGGAAGTGAGCGCAAGTCCACATCCAGCTTGCAGCGATGAGCGTTGCAGCGCGGACGAAGAATTCGGGAGCGGCGCAAGAATGGCCTCGTCGACGGATGTGGCTGCAGCGTCATGATGAGCAACATGAACACCAAATGCCACGGACGAATCTAGGTGACAAATTTGTTCCAGTTTGAGCAGAATAGTAAACGACGTGCATAGTGCTATGAAAGCATGTGTAGAAAGCGAAATGAAAGAAGCGTCAAAGTGTTAGATCTTGCCCCCACACTATTCGGGAGGCTGTTTCGTATTGCTTGGACGTGCAGATGGCGTTGCTCTCAGCTCCGTGGCCGAAGGAACTGCATGTACGTGTACCCGCGACCCAAAAATTGCGTTCCGGCACGAGATTTATTTTCCGTGGCCTTCAAGTACGGATGGGCATCCACGACGCTGACCCGACTGATGGGTCACTTGTCCGTTGCCGACACGCTGTCACGGGCAAGATGACTTACACTGGTGCAGCTATGGAGATCGCCTCTGGAATTGGAGATCTAGGCGAGGGTGGGCAGATTCTAGTCACCAAGCGCATTTGCACAGTGGTTGGATTGCAACTCTTGGATCTTTGAGCATTCACCGTTTGTCATGGATCGACTTCACGACTACGCTATCTTTCATGTCAACGCACACTTGGAACTCTTCCAAGTATTACCAGAGCATGTATCCAAGCGGTGCGAAGTGTTCGAGACAATGGGTAGATTCTCGGATAAGTGCAGCACGACCACACTGCCAGCCAATAGTCCAGAAGCTTGAGAACGGGACCCGCGAAAGTCAGGCGTGGGGCAAGACTGTACCATCTTGTATGACTGTACGGCATGGCGCTCTAGACGACATGACGGCGATGAAGAAACTTGCCATCGTCTCCACGCAACACATCACATGACATTTCTCGTCCGTGGTGATGATGGCAAGACAATGACGCAACATTTTGGGTTAACTTGGTCTCAAGCTGAATTGCTGTCGAGTCCGGTAAACCCGGCTTGTCTGCAAGACATCGTGGCCATTGCAGTGCATCGACCATTAGCGTCCTCAACTTCGGTGGAGATGAAGGTTACTAAACCAGCCTTCACGGACCGGACCTCTATGAGAAACAAGGACAGAAACGTCAAGCGGGGCGCGTGCAACACCTTGGAAACCAGCAGGTGGATTAAGCTTTTGGACCCGACAGGTGACGCCACTCCTGCTGTTAAGATACCTAGCCTGATCACGAGCTGGACGAGCTTGAAGCGGAGCTGCGTCATCGTCTCACTGAGATGCTGGCGAGGTCTCCGACATGGATACTTGACGACCACACAATTGCAGCGCGTGACTCGCGCTACGCTAGCCAAGAATTTAGAGAAAAGAGCATGACGAGGAACAGAATGCTGCTGGGGATTCAAGCAATCCGCCAGTTCCTGTGGTATTTCAGCCGGGCACGTGCGCATCAAGGGGCATTCGACCATGCTCTGCTCGGCAGCACGATGCACGAAACAGTCAGCATCAGCGCTGGCTTCCGGCGCAAAACCCGGTATTTAATGAGTTATCTCAGTACATTTATAATCATGGTTACATTGTCACATAGTTGAGATTCAAATGTACTGGTATTACTTCTTCCGCCCCCTTTCTAAGGGACAACGTCTGACTTCCTATCGTAGGGTTGATAGCGGGATATAGTCAGAACGGTCTCTAGTAGCGACCGGCCGGCCTGTGACTGCCCCTTGTCATTTCCACTTCGGCCTCCCAACCGAACGTACCCACCCCACGCTTCCTGCGCTCTCTCTTTGGTGCTTGTCGGATCGTCACGCTCGAGAGATTTTAGCGTAGTATTGCGAGGACGCCACCACAGCTTTTTCTTTTCCGAATCGGACTGGCGAACGATATCGTCAAAAGCACAACAGAATCACGGAGTCGCAATGCATCGCGTGCTGGTGCGTCTGATCACCGCCGCCTGCCTCGTTTCAGCGGCGGCGGACGCTTACGATGCAAGTTCCAGCGGCAGCGGCAGCTTGGATGGCGCTGTAGGCATTGATACAGTGCAGCAGGACAGCCCCGTGCAGCAGGAGACCCCTCACCGACGACGGCCACCAACGCTTTCACCGGCATCGGTTCGCTACTGTCGAACACGGTGACCGGCACGGTGAACTCGGGCACGGACTTGGTGGACACGGCGACTTCAACCGTGGGCTCGACGGTTAACCAGGTGACGGATTCCGCGGCCTCGACGGTCGACCAGGTGACGGAAACAGCGGCGCCGACGGTTCAAGATGTCGGCGACTCGACAGTTCAGAGTGAAACGACGGCGACTCCGTCGACAGGAGTCGTGGGTTCCGCAGTGCACGATGTGCTTGGCAAGACTGGGTCTGTAGTGGATGGCGTCGTTGGCACGACAACCTCGACGGTGCAAGGTGTGACTGGAGCTGTAGGCTCGACTGTGAATGGAGTCACGGACACGGTGGACTCGACAGTGCAGGATGTTGCTACGACGACTGGTTCTACGGTGAATAATGCCACGAACTCGGCTGACGACACCTTGGATAGCGCCGAGGACCAAATGGGCTCTACGCTTGACCTGCTAACGGGAACGGTGGGCTCGACGGTGGATGGAGTTACTAAAACTGTTGGCTCGACTGCGGGTGGACTGACGACCACTGTGGGTTCGACTGTGAGTGGAGTCACCAAGACAGTCGGATCGACCGCGAGCGGAGTTACGAAGACTGTAGGCTCGACCGTGGACGGAGTTACGGACACGGTGGGCTCGACAGTGCAGGGTGTTACGAAGTTGGCTGGTTCTACGGTGGGTGATGTTGTGAGTACGGTAGGCGATGCCACGGACTCGGCTGACGACACCTTGGATAGCGCCGAGGACCAAATGGGCTCTACGCTTGACCTGCTAACGGGAACGGTGGGCTCGACGGTGGATGGAGTTACTAAAACTGTTGGCTCGACTGCGGGTGGACTGACGACCACTGTGGGTTCGACTGTGAGTGGAGTCACCAAGACAGTCGGATCGACCGCGAGCGGAGTTACGAAGACTGTAGGCTCGACCGTGGACGGAGTTACGGACACGGTGGGCTCGACAGTGCAGGGTGTTACGAAGTTGGCTGGTTCTACGGTGGGTGATGTTGTGAGTACGGTAGGCGATGCCACGGACTCGGCTGACGACACCTTGGATAGCGCCGAGGACCAAATGGGCTCTACGCTTGACCTGCTAACGGGAACGGTGGGCTCGACGGTGGATGGAGTTACTAAAACTGTTGGCTCGACTGCGGGTGGACTGACGACCACTGTGGGTTCGACTGTGAGTGGAGTCACCAAGACAGTCGGATCGACCGCGAGCGGAGTTACGAAGACTGTAGGCTCGACCGTGGACGGAGTTACGGACACGGTGGGCTCGACAGTGCAGGGTGTTACGAAGTTGGCTGGTTCTACGGTGGGTGATGTTGTGAGTACGGTAGGCGATGCCACGGACTCGGCTGACGACACCTTGGATAGCGCCGAGGACCAAATGGGCTCTACGCTTGACCTGCTAACGGGAACGGTGGGCTCGACGGTGGATGGAGTTACTAAAACTGTTGGCTCGACTGCGGGTGGACTGACAACCACTGTGGGTTCGACTGTGAGTGGAGTCACCAAGACCGTTGGCTCAACCGTGAATGGAGTTACGAAGACCGTGGGCTCTACCGCGAATGGAGTTACGAACACGGTGGGCTCGACCGTGAACGGAGTTACGAAGACAGTAGGCTCGACGGTGGATAAGGTGACGGATACCGCGAGCTCTACAGTGCAGGACTTGACTACGACAGTGGGTTCGACTCTGGACTCGACCACGTCGACGGTGCAGGGTTTGACCAAGACAGCTACAAACACAGTGGATAAGACACTGGATACGACAACTTCTACTGTTGGTTCAGTCGTCAACTCTGTTGGTAGCACGGTGACTGGTGTTGTGCACACTGTTGCCCCTGTTGTGAACAAAGTGCTTGACACTACGACGTCTACTGCTTCCAATACCGCCAAGACGGTGACCAACACGGCGTCCAACGTCGTAAACACCGTCGCAACTACGGTGCCGGCGGTAGCAACGACAGTGACCAAGACAGCTTCGAACGTCGTGAACACAGTCGCGACGACTGCCCCAGCGGTGGCCACTACGGTGAAAAACACAGCGTCGGACGTAGTAAGCACAGTGCCTGCGGTAGCAACTCCGGTGATCAACACGGTCCCAAGCGTTGTAAACTCAGTGCCTGCAGTGGCAACTCCGGTGACTAACACTGCATCACACGTTGTGAACACTGCCACAACGCCTGTGCCTGCAGCGGTAACTCCTGTCACCAACGCACCAACCCAGACTTATCAGAAGCAGGGAGCTCAGCCGACACCTGCGCCGACGCCGACTCCTACGACGAAGGCACCCACGACGCAGTCCTCGCAAGATACAGATAATGCCAAGCAGAAATTGAAAATCGTGTCTCTGGCTGCTACAGATTCGTCGTCCACGGGTACCACCAAAACAACAAGTGCTGGTACGACAGACGCTGGGTCTAGTAAGACATCCACCAGCTCCACGACGAAACAGGCTGAGGCTGGAGACGAAACGGACTCGGATGACGACGATGAATCGATCTTCACGAAGCCATCGTCTTCGTCGTCTTCTTCTTCATCGTCGGAGACTGGGACTACGAAGAAACCTTCGACCACCAAGAAGCCATCATCCACCAAGAAACCCTCGACGAAGACGGAGGCTCCGAGCGCCTCAAGCTCGTCGGAGATCGGAAGCAGTTCTGGATCCAGTTCGGAGGAGGTTGGGCTTACGACCGAGAATTCGTTCACTGGCTCGTCGTCTTCGTCGTCATCGATTGAAGGTCCCGAAGTGGGCGACGAGACTCCCAAGCCGAAGACGACTCTGCGTCCGGTGACTACAGCCCCCGTGACGGCTGCCCCGGTGGCTACGACCGCGGCTCCTACTTCTGCTCCCAGCTCTGGAAGCTACAGTCGTGAAAGCCAGGAAGCCCAAGCTAGACAGGCGGAGAAGGTTTCGGGCGGGTCGAACTCCAGCACGATCACCGCGACTGGTATTGTGGGAGTGTTCGGATGTGTGGCGGTCATCGCCATTGTGGCGTACGTCAAGAAGAGCAATCACGAGAATGGAACTGCTGGCCCCGATGGTGAGCGCATGTCTGCGACTACCGTGGGCGTTCGTGGCTCCGAGGACAGCGTGTACAATGACCCGTTGGGCACTCGCTATTCGAGCATCGTCATGATCACGCCCAACGGAGACGGTGTGTGCATTCTGTAGAGGGAGGACTCGACACCATAGAATGGCGCGCTTTGTGAATTGAAAGACTTGTTGATAGCCCTCGGGAGTTTTGGCCTAATAATGAGCGTTTGCCGAGTGACATTTAACTGCTGATGCAGAGTGCGGGTTGAATCATTGAGCTGCAGTTTGATGTGAAGTTGGAATCATTAATTTCTTTACGTTGCTACATTTCCTGTGAGTTTGGCCCTATACGAAAGCGATGCAAGAAAAAGAAAAGTGTTGTGCCTAAGCGCTGGCTATGCAGCGCGAGATTTTGATACTACAGGACAGATTTTACAGATCGAGAGCAAAGATTGCCGGCGAGTAGCGGAGAGGCAGATCCTCCCTCACATTCCTGCAATTCTCAAGCTGCACTTGAAATGCCACAAACCACATAGCAAAGTATTGGCAACATTGAAGACATGAAGAAGGACAACCAAGGAAAACAGATTGTTGGAAATGACGATAGATGTTGTTGATGTAGACTTCACGTCTGCATCAACCATTTGCCTATCCAATCGTCAACAATCTATGCCGCGTAAGCATTGATTGTGTGTGTTCAATTGTTCTTGCCGGTGTCCGTGAATTGCGTCAAGACATCGACCGCCACAAACTTTTTCGCTTTCATTTTACAAATTGCCGTCAACAGCCAACATCCAAGGAACAGCATTGCCAGTGGGTATGAAGGCTCACTATCTTTTCGCGCTGGCACCGATTATCGCTGTCGCGTTTGCAGCATCCAACGAAACTTTGGACAGTAAACTCAACGGTTGGTATCCATGCTCCGACTTTACTTTCTCGGACCAAGGAAGCTCCACTGGTCCGAATGCGGAGTGCGCCATGTACAATGCGCCACTTTGCTATCCTGGTGTTTGCGATTCTCAAGGAGCCGAAGTCTCAATTGTCGACATCTTTGTCAAGCGCATGCCGGCAACAAATGGAGACCCTGAATCCGCTCCCAACGTTTGGTTCCTCGAAGGTGGCCCTGGGTTTGCGTCTTCCAACAGTAAGTCTCACATGCTTTGAAGTCTTTTTGAAAACTTTAGCTCATGCACTCTCTGTTTGTCAATTGCAGTGGAATTTATGATGGTGGATCTTCATGCGCAATTGGATGGCACGGCAAATGTGTACACGATGGATCACCGCGGCACTGGCCGCAGCACATTGTTGGACTGTGTCGCCGCTCAGGTGCTTACAACTGGGTCTCCATTTGGTGACCAAATTCTCCCGGAAGAAGTGCCTGCATGCGCCAAAGCACTCCACCACAAGTACGGAGACCTCGCGTCATTCTCCGTTACAAGTGCAGCGACAGACATGACCACCTTCATTTCGAAGTACACGAATGGCGCCAGCACTACTGTTGTTGGTACAAGCTATGGAACGGTATGGGCGGAGCGGATCATGCTCCTCAATCCTCCCGAAGTGACAGGATATGTTTTGGATGGTGTCACCACCACTGGTGGGGCTTTAGAGTTCCGCTATCTGTCGACTTGGGATACCGATTTCGGTGAAGTAGGTGACCATTTCTTGGATTTATGTGCCAACGATAGTGCCACCAATGCCCATTTCGCGTCGAAAACGTTGGAGATCATGCTTAAGGACGTACTAGACCGATTCGAAAGCGATCCCAACTCGACCTGTGCTGCTATCATCGGCAAAGTCGTCAAAATGGAGCCCGATTTGCGTGACTTGTCGCCTTCGATGACTCTCAGACGAGCTCTAGGCTCGCTTTTGGGGGACTCAAAGCTGAGAGCATTTATTCCACCGGTTGTGTACCGACTAGATCGCTGTGCACCCAAAGACATCGATGTCTTGACTCGCTTCGTCAAAAGTTTGAACTGGAGACTCACGCTCAAGTTCCAAGACCAAGTCTTCTTCTCTCAAGTGCTCTATTACTTGATTGCATTCTCCGAACTCTGGGAGAAGCCGACGATGTCGAAGGCGGAGAGCATTGCACAGTTTAAGAACGTGAGTATCTCGGACGGAGGCAACTACTGGATGATCCCGCTGTACTGTGCCGCGTCAAAGAAAAATCCGTCGCTTGCGACGAATTCAACTTCGGCAACTACGACGGCGACGGGATGATTTACGACCGCGACCAGTACTGGAACATGAGCACGAGTATCCCTAGCCAAGCTAGCGTGTTGATTTTCAGCGGTAAATTGGATCCTCAGACGCCTCACAAGTTCGCTGAATATCTCCTGGAAGCTCTGAACGGCAACAAGAAAGAGTTGGTCACTTTCGAGTACACTCCTCACGGTGCCCTCGGCTGGAGTGCGCTCGACGAACAAGATGGATCGAAAGGGACATGCGCGATGAAGATACTGGCGTCGTATGTGAACAACGATGGAGACTTGACGCGACTGAACAAGTCGTGCGTGGGTGAAATGCCCCCGTTCAACCTCACGCTTCCGACAACTCACCTGCATTCCTACCTACGCACAGATGACGCGTATGATGGAGACTTCAATGCCAGCTTGGCGTAAGAAAAACAAATTCAGGGTTACCACGATATATAGGGCGGGTAATTTCTATCTCCTTGTACTTCAAGGTGTTGTATCCGGCGCACTTTTTGAGCTGTTTGTTTTACGAATCCAAGCAATTGAGTACATTCTCAGTCGTTTAGATTTACAGCTTGTCTCGTGTATAGCAGGTTTTGCAGTTTTTCCTGTCAGCACTTTATCCAGCACCTTGGTGGCGCTAGCATTACTTGGATGGCCAAAATGAAGACGTGATCAGACAGAACATCTCATTGCAGGCAAAGAGCTGCTGCTGGATGGTATAATTGCCAGCATCGAAAGCGATATCCAATGACACTCGGCGCTAGGTAGAATGTGTTGATACAGAGGCAACAGCGAGGCTAAAATCTGAGCTGGATGTGCTACTGCTAGTTGGTGGGGGTGATTTCAAGAGTCTGATAGTTCCGGCGGTTGACACGTACATTGCATTCACAGTATATCCGTAGTGAATACAATTGTGGGGAAAGATCAAGACGCGTATTCGTGGTACTATTCAACTCCAACCCAGCTTTAAGAAATTCCTAGACGCCCATCAGAATTTCACCATTTGCACTGCTTTGCAATAATTTCATAGTCCTCGATCCTGGGACGCTTTTGGCCCACACTCACATTCCCTGAAATGCTAGTAGTCGGTAAATCTGACACGAATGCAGTCAAGGCATCTCTTCTGAAGGCGATGTCATTCGTTGGGAGGTGAAATTCCTTCATTTTCTCAAATGGAACCACAAAGCACACCTTCACAGCGTATATCCAGACTGAATTGTTGGTAGATGAAATGAGTCTGGTCAAGAGGTCCTCGAAGGCGTGGACTTGAAATGGATGAGTCGACGAGCGCGTCACTTGAACAAAATGAACCAGCATCTTCTGGGTGAAGCCTGCCTCCTTGGCCTTATTATCTGCTTCGTCGGTGTCCAACTCCAGTATTTTAATACAGACAGCATCGTAGCCACCGTGGCTCCACGTTGTTGGGGCCATCCATTGTTCACGCTGATTCAAGGGTATGGCACCATGGGGATCAAACCGCTTGACTGGGCAAGTCAAGCTGCTCATAGATCCAGGTCGCTGACGATGAATCTCCAAACCACAACCTTGAACTGTTCACCCTGGTAGAAATGGCAGTAAGCGCCTCCGTGAACAAGGGAGGCAAAGAACAGCATCTCAAAAGCATAGCCATTCATCGAGGGAATCTGAACAAATCATCTTGCGAGACAAAGAAGCTTCTGTGGGCCAAGTCTAAACGTAAGCTTCCATGTTGCATTACGGTCACTGACTGTGCACGAACTTACATCCTCTCCCTTTATTGCATTTTCTGCTCTTGTAAAATTTACAGAATGGTGTGGTCGTCCTGGTGCTGGAATTCGTATAGCCGTTGGTGCTAGCGTTGCTACGCCCTGCATAACCACTGGTTCTTAAGTTGGTACTATCTCCATGACCATTGCTGCTACTCATGTTGCGAACCACACGATAACTGCTGCTAGTGTTGGTACGATCCTCACGACCCCAGCTTTTAGCGCTATTCGAAAGTTTGTTGTAATTGTATGTCGAGTTCAGAGGATTTCTTCTGCTGGTCCTTGAACTATTTTTTGCAAACCCAAAGGACGAATGATCCGCCTTGGCTGATTGCACATCTTCATGGCGATGACTATTGTCTTTGTTTTCAACATTGCCAATGGCAAAACTACGAAATAGTTTTGTGATGTCCTCGTGGTTATCGTCGTTACAGCTTCTGGATACCATGCCAGATGAAGCGCAGGTCCCTTTCCAACCAATTCCTGCGAGTAGCGTCAGGAGTTTCTTACAAAAAAACTCGCAGTTAGGAAGCCAAAAGTCGAGATCGTTAGGGTTTCGCAACATCCGGAGCACTCCTTCGCAATCTGATCACGTCGGTCTTGTTGTTGCTCAACTGTCCACGTCTTTGAAAGGATTCTTTTCATAAAGGACCTCTGGTGTCTTTTCGTCTGCCTCCGCAATGATAGCATTGTCAACAATGACGTGCAATCCTTGATTCTCTTTGGAGGACGCAGCTTTCATGTTGTTGGCTTGGTTGAGGAAAACCCGAGCTGCTCTTCACTGAGTTGCATGAATGTGGAAAGCAGCGATGTAACTTTGACTCCAACTTTGATACCGATAACGTGTGCTTTGTGTTCTCCATCGGCCACTTCGATAAATGATGTTTTGTACTTCGCGGCGATTCTGGACGTACTGCCGTCAACAACAGGAAAATTTTTCGCTTGTTCCTCAACACATGTAAAAATGTTTGTGCTCGTTCCTCCAATTTCTTCACCTTGGAAGCCCAGTCAAAAACCTTGATCTGGTTTATGATCTCTGCCGGAGATACTCCAGTAAGTTTAGCTTCTGGTATGCCTTTACCAGCAGCCCATTCACGGAGCTCCTCTGATGACTTGTTTTTAACTTGCTCTTTCAAGTTCTTATGAGCTTCAAAGTAATAGCGCTCGTAGTGGCACACAACGTACCGACACCAAGCCTGATTCTTGGGGTTCACGTTTTCAACAAAAGCAAGTTTCGCATCCTGTGGCTCCACATCACCAGAAGTTGTTGCGAAAGTACGTTCGATGGTTGGGTTCACGGCTGAGTTCATCTTGTCTAGCGGGGCGAAAGGAGACCAGGTTCTTGCTTGTTTGCTTCACTCGTTGTTTTGAAAATGGATGGAGAGTATGGAAACAGGTTTCCCTAACCTCAAGTTACTCTTTATCGCCAAGCAGTTGGAACTTAACATTTTTCGATCCCACACCTTAACACTTTCTTGGTGTTTCAAGTGGATCCTATCCTATGGATAATGTGCTGGCAATGGACGCAAGAGCTTTGATTATGTAGGACGTATTTTACAGATTGAGAGCAAAGATTGCCGGCAAGTATCGGAGAGGCAGATTTTCCTCACATTCTTGCAATTCTCCGTACTGCCATAGACAGCCACATAGCAAAGTATTGGCAATGTGGATGGCATCAAGGAGACAACAAGGAAATGGATTGCTGGGACTGGCGATAACATGCTGTTGGTGTAGACTTCACGTCTGCATCAACAATTTGCCTATCCAATCGTCAACAATCTTCGCCGCGTAAGCATTGATTGTGTTCAAGCGTTCTTGCCGTCGTCCGTAAATTGAGTCAAGACATCGACCGCCACAAACTTTTGCTTTTATTTTACAATTTACCGTCCTCCTGGAAAGAGGTGTAAATGGCCACAGATTATTACGTGAGAAAATTCTGCAGTGACACAGCCTGCCATGATAGATGACTTCGCTTAATGTTTACCGCTAAAGCTACAACTGGAATATATTGTGGCATTGCTGACTGATAATGCGCTACGCTGGGGCTACAGCTTTATAATTCAAGTGCTTGCAGCTCTAAGGAGGGTCGTGTGGCTGTGGTAAATTGCTTTTAGAGGTGAATGTTGACATCGCGGAGAAGGGTACGAAGAAGTCCACTGCTTTCAAAATTGTTTGTGCCAACTGAGACGAAGAAATTGCTCAAATTCTTCTGGCACATGAACATGTGTTACCACTTTTCAATGCTCATGCCTCTTGTGCACGTACAACGGTTTCCAGTATCAAGCGATATCCGATCCCCCGTCAATCGTTGCAAGTAGTGGCGGCATTTTTACCTCGGTAATATTCAACAGAGACGGCATCAAGCTTTATGGACACGGTCTTCATTTCTTTTATTGCTGATGAAGCGCACAAAATATTGCGTGTACTAAGAGATCAATGGCAATGCTAACGCAAACGATGAATGCCGCATTGCCTGACAAAGAAAAAAAGGATAGCATCACGAAGATAGTTTTTGTGAGAAACTTGTGAAACGAGTTTGCTTTCCTTGACTTTTCTTTTACTCTACTTCGCTGCTATTAGGCCGGGAGAGTATTGGGCTTGTGCTTGTTGTAATATCTGGTGAATACTTGCAAGACGTTCCAGGCGGGGTGTTCAGTGATCGGAGCAGGTCCCGTGATCCCCTTGAGGCCAACTTTCACCTTTACTTGTTCCGGGTTGAGACCCGCATTAAACCACTTTTTGATGGTCTTCATGGATGGTTGGTTTGCGTAGTATCTCGCGTAGTTAATGTACAGCGGCCAGTTCGGGTGGGAGCGCATATTGCTGCCAAGTCCTTCAAGTTTCAAAGCCTTGCGCATTGCTAGCGGGGTGCGTTCAGCATCGTACCAGTTCCTGTACATCGCCTTGGAGAAGAGTTGGCCGAGTTTGGACAGCTCTTTATTCGCTGCCGTGGCGACAAGAGTGGTTGTGGCGGCAACATTGGGTGTGGTGACCTTGGTGGTGCCCAAAGAGTTCACCCTCGGAATGGCTCTCAGGAATCGCTCGCGCTTGTTGTCTTCAGCAGTGAGGGATTGGGATTGAGCCTGGGGATTAGCTTTTCGAAGTGCGACCTGGTTGGTGTCCGTGGCCCGTAGAGCTGCATCGCTACCTGCGAGCAGGAAAACTGCAACGACCAGGAACGAATAAACCAGTCGCATGAAGCTTTCTTGAACTGCGACTTGTGCGATGAGGAGCGAATTGCAGAGTGCATGCAGATAAAAGTAGAGATTTCATGAACCGCGCATAGTCTTGACACAACGATGTAGGTGATGTAACGTTTCCTTGATTGTCGGATCCACCATCCCGAGTTCGCTACTCAAACGTGATGACCAAACTGTATACCTCCACTTCGGAAGAAGGCGAAAAGCATACCGGCTCAGCAACATTCAGTTCAGGACATAACGCAATCAGGCCAAGATCATGGCAAGAGAAAGCTGAATTAAATTGGACGCTGGTATACTTGTGTTGTAGTAAGGTGAACACTTTTTGAGCATATCGACGGAGCCCTTCAAGTCCAGCGTAATGTTTTGCTCTGAGTTACAAGTACGTCCAGTCACCTTTGCCATCAATTGCTTGAAATCAAATGAGCGACATCAGCATGGCCAACAGTACCTGCGTGCACAGTACTGAAGTTGCAGCATCTCGTTTGAAAGGAGCCCCTTAGTGACTTTGTAGAGATCGAGCGTCGATATTGATCCCGGCAGTACCGATATTGGCTGAGAATGGAATGTGCGTGGTGGTGACTCCATTTATTCCAGTTGAAAAATAAACTTGAAAGAGAAACTGAGCAAGTTTTGCTCGCGTACAGATGAACGATCAAGCAGCAAGAAGACATACGTGATGAAAATGCTCAGACGTTGGTAAAGATGTTGCAGAAGAAGGATGATTTCGAGTTCTGGACTGCAAGGTGCGAGTACATCTGCGAAGACCTGTTGGAGAGAATGGGGCGGATCGGTTGGAAAATTCTAATACAGAATCTCATTCAACTAGTACGATTCCGCTGTCACTGCTGTCTTCAAGCAGTGGCAACTGCTCTGATCCGCTGTCCGATGGCCTCAAAATCTTAGAAACAGGAGAGAAGACACCGAGTCCTTCACCGATTTACTTGGCGGTTAACCGATTGTTCTCGTTGGTCAACAATCAGTTAACGACCAAGCATTCAAAGCCACTTAAGAGTTCACGTTGGCTCACCTACCGCCAATAATGCTTTAAAGTCAAGACGTAGTAAACTGCGTGATCCAGTTGGAGAGTTCGTATCCTCGAAATTCAGTAGTGTGTTGCACAAGTTAAGAAGGTGAAAAAGGCAATACCGCCCTCATGATTGCAGCCAGAGAAGACCGCGCTTCTGGTGTTTGCTGTCGAAAGCTCGAGTGTTATTGAAGAATGGTGCATTGGCCGATTATCCAGGTGACAGCGCGCTCATGATTGTTGCTGAAAATGGCCTTGTGAAATCGCTGCTGGAGAAGCGTGCAGTCGACAACTTGGTGACTAGCGAGATGCTTATGACTCCTCTGAATCTTGATGCTCAAAAGCGATCCAGCTGATGTGATTAAGATGCTTGTGGATGCGTGGAGATGAAGGATGCAAATGGTTTTACAGCTCTTCGGTGTGCTTGGTGCAACAGCCTGGGTGATGTGTATGTTTTACTTGCGATTATTGACTCGCAAGACGCACAAAAGGTGAAAGTCCACTCATGTATGCAGCTATGATAGATAGTAAGTACTTCATGAAGTACTTCGCGAAGAACGGTGCAAACATGAATTCGACTAACAGTGCCTGAAAAGCGACAATTGATTTGGCCATAAAACAAAGGAAGCTGGTGGTTGACGTGTTACTGGCGGAGGACGAAGTCAACAGTATTCCCGTAGCGGAGCGCATTAAGAATTACCAACGAAGAAAATCATCGAGTTAAGGAGTTTTTAATAAAAAGTTATCAACACGGCACGAGAAAGCTGAATGAATCAATATATTGGCAATAGATTAATTCATGCGGAGGACCAGGAGCGTCAATTTCACGGACAGTCAGCTGCAAGTATAATTGTCAGCAATATCGATGCATTTTGCCTCATCAAAATGTGGAGACACCAGCGTTGAGTTCTACCACTTCGGAATCCAGAGCTATCAGGTCCCCACAGACATCCCTATCGAGAAATCAGCGATGAAACTCGATGTGACACAAAGACAAAGACTATTGCGCTTCTTACGCTGAGTGTGAAAGTATATAGTTTACAAATTGATATGACACTTGTGACAACGTCTTGGAATATTGAAAAAGGCCTGCATCTCTCTGTACTTGCTTGGTTCTACCCCACTTCACTGCTATCAGGCTGGGAGAGCGTTGGGTGTATGTTTGTTGTAATACCTGGTGAATACTTGCAAGACGTTCCAGGCGGGGTGTTCAGTGATCGGAGCAGGTCCCGTGATCCCCTTGAGGCCAACTTTCACCTTTACTTGTTCCGGGTTGAGACCCGCATTAAACCACTTTTTGATGGTCTTCATGGATGGTTGGTTTGCGTAGTATCTCGCGTAGTTAATGTACAGCGGCCAGTTCGGGTGGGAGCGCATATTGCTGCCAAGTCCTTCAAGTTTCAAAGCCTTGCGCATTGCTAGCGGGGTGCGTTCAGCATCGTACCAGTTCCTGTACATCGCCTTGGAGAAGAGTTGGCCGAGTTTGGACAGCTCTTTATTCGCTGCCGTGGCGACAAGAGTGGTTGTGGCGGCAACATTGGGTGTGGTGACCTTGGTGGTGCCCAAAGAGTTCACCCTCGGAATGGCTCTCAGGAATCGCTCGCGCTTGTTGTCTTCAGCAGTGAGGGATTGGGATTGAGCCTGGGGATTAGCTTTTCGAAGTGCGACCTGGTTGGTGTCCGTGGCCCGTAGAGCTGCATCGCTACCTGCGAGCAGGAAAACTGCAACGACCAGGAACGAATAAACCAGTCGCATGAAGCTTTCTTGAACTGCGACTTGTGCGATGAGGAGCGAATTGCAGAGTGCATGCAGATAAAAGTAGAGATTTCATGAACCGCGCATAGTCTTGACACAACGATGTAGGTGATGTAACGTTTCCTTGATTGTCGGATCCACCATCCCGAGTTCGCTACTCAAACGTGATGACCAAACTGTATACCTCCACTTCGGAAGAAGGCGAAAAGCATACCGGCTCAGCAACATTCAGTTCAGGACATAACGCAATCAGGCCAAGATCATGGCAAGAGAAAGCTGAATTAAATTGGACGCTGGTATACTTGTGTTGTAGTAAGGTGAACACTTTTTGAGCATATCGACGGAGCCCTTCAAGTCCAGCGTAATGTTTTGCTCTGAGTTACAAGTACGTCCAGTCACCTTTGCCATCAATTGCTTGAAATCAAATGAGCGACATCAGCATGGCCAACAGTACCTGCGTGCACAGTACTGAAGTTGCAGCATCTCGTTTGAAAGGAGCCCCCTTAGTGACTTTGTAGAGATCGAGCGTCGATATTGATCCCGGCAGTACCGATATTGGCTGAGAATGGAATGTGCGTGGTGGTGACTCCATTTATTCCAGTTGAAAAATAAACTTGAAAGAGAAACTGAGCAAGTTTTGCTCGCGTACAGATGAACGATCAAGCAGCAAGAAGACATACGTGATGAAAATGCTCAGACGTTGGTAAAGATGTTGCAGAAGAAGGATGATTTCGAGTTCTGGACTGCAAGGTGCGAGTACATCTGCGAAGACCTGTTGGAGAGAATGGGGCGGATCGGTTGGAAAATTCTAATACAGAATCTCATTCAACTAGTACGATTCCGCTGTCACTGCTGTCTTCAAGCAGTGGCAACTGCTCTGATCCGCTGTCCGATGGCCTCAAAATCTTAGAAACAGGAGAGAAGACACCGAGTCCTTCACCGATTTACTTGGCGGTTAACCGATTGTTCTCGTTGGTCAACAATCAGTTAACGACCAAGCATTCAAAGCCACTTAAGAGTTCACGTTGGCTCACCTACCGCCAATAATGCTTTAAAGTCAAGACGTAGTAAACTGCGTGATCCAGTTGGAGAGTTCGTATCCTCGAAATTCAGTAGTGTGTTGCACAAGTTAAGAAGGTGAAAAAGGCAATACCGCCCTCATGATTGCAGCCAGAGAAGACCGCGCTTCTGGTGTTTGCTGTCGAAAGCTCGAGTGTTATTGAAGAATGGTGCATTGGCCGATTATCCAGGTGACAGCGCGCTCATGATTGTTGCTGAAAATGGCCTTGTGAAATCGCTGCTGGAGAAGCGTGCAGTCGACAACTTGGTGACTAGCGAGATGCTTATGACTCCTCTGAATCTTGATGCTCAAAAGCGATCCAGCTGATGTGATTAAGATGCTTGTGGATGCGTGGAGATGAAGGATGCAAATGGTTTTACAGCTCTTCGGTGTGCTTGGTGCAACAGCCTGGGTGATGTGTATGTTTTACTTGCGATTATTGACTCGCAAGACGCACAAAAGGTGAAAGTCCACTCATGTATGCAGCTATGATAGATAGTAAGTACTTCATGAAGTACTTCGCGAAGAACGGTGCAAACATGAATTCGACTAACAGTGCCTGAAAAGCGACAATTGATTTGGCCATAAAACAAAGGAAGCTGGTGGTTGACGTGTTACTGGCGGAGGACGAAGTCAACAGTATTCCCGTAGCGGAGCGCATTAAGAATTACCAACGAAGAAAATCATCGAGTTAAGGAGTTTTTAATAAAAAGTTATCAACACGGCACGAGAAAGCTGAATGAATCAATATATTGGCAATAGATTAATTCATGCGGAGGACCAGGAGCGTCAATTTCACGGACAGTCAGCTGCAAGTATAATTGTCAGCAATATCGATGCATTTTGCCTCATCAAAATGTGGAGACACCAGCGTTGAGTTCTACCACTTCGGAATCCAGAGCTATCAGGTCCCCACAGACATCCCTATCGAGAAATCAGCGATGAAACTCGATGTGACACAAAGACAAAGACTATTGCGCTTCTTACGCTGAGTGTGAAAGTATATAGTTTACAAATTGATATGACACTTGTGACAACGTCTTGGAATATTGAAAAAGGCCTGCATCTCTCTGTACTTGCTTGGTTCTACCCCACTTCACTGCTATCAGGCTGGGAGAGCGTTGGGTGTATGTTTGTTGTAATACCTGGTGAATACTTGCAAGACGTTCCAGGCGGGGTGTTCAGTGATCGGAGCAGGTCCCGTGATCCCCTTGAGGCCAACTTTCACCTTTACTTGTTCCGGGTTGAGACCCGCATTAAACCACTTTTTGATGGTCTTCATGGATGGTTGGTTTGCGTAGTATCTCGCGTAGTTAATGTACAGCGGCCAGTTCGGGTGGGAGCGCATATTGCTGCCAAGTCCTTCGAGTTTCAAAGCCTTGCGCATTGCTAGCGGGGTGCGTTCAGCATCGTACCAGTTCCTGTACATCGCCTTGGAGAAGAGCTGACCCAGTTTGGACAGCTCTTTATTCGCTGCCGTGGCGACAAGAGTGGTTGTGGCGGCAACATTGGGCGTGGTGACCTTGGTGATGCCCAAAGAGTTCACCCTCGGAATGGCTTTGAGAAATCGCTCGCGCTTGTTGTCTTCAGCAGTGAGGGATTGGGATTGAGCCTGGGGATTAGCTTTTCGAAGTGCGACCTGGTTGGTGTCCGTGGCCCGTAGAGCTGCATCGCTACCTGCGAGCAGGAAAACTGCAACGACCAGGAACGAATAAACCAGTCGCATGAAGCTTTCTTGAACTGCGACTTGTGTGGCGGGGAGCGAATTGCAAAGTGTGTGGTGAACGGGAGCGATTGACGAACAGTGTAATGTTTACCGTAGTCACGGATTCTACACATGATGCCGTAAACTGCGGAATCACCATCCCGAGATCGATACTCAAAGGTGCTGAGTAAACTGTATCTTGCTCTGTAAGACATCTCAGCTGAGGTGCGCTAATGCTGATTGTAACTTGTGCAGAGTTGGGGATCCCAACGCCACGCATTCTGTCGATTCGCTGAAGTAGCCTGTATTGCTACCTTCCGAACGATGACTTCCTGTGGAATAAGACTCGCCCTTGGAATAGCTTGATCAAAGGTAAGATCACCTTCCACGCTTCCTCCTATTCTTGGTTAATGCCATGGATAATATTTATACGTCGAGCGACGCCGGCCTTCCGGGCGGAGATGAAGCTCGTTTCACGTCCTCGCTTCGCAGTGAGGACGGCCAACTCAATTTAGCAATCGCAAGAAGTGAAGTGAGACCAAAGCCGGTCACAAACGTGCTTGCCTAGACCCCACCAAGTCACCGACTCCACTAAAGTCCCGCCTTGTCCGTCGTGACACAATGGCAGACACGATGCGGCGCACCGATCTCTCCATCGACACGGACTTGCCTCGACAAGCCGACGGATCGTCCAAGCGGGGTGTCGCGCCTGCCGGGTTCCTTGAGCGCGCCTCGAAAATCTTGGCGTCGCATCTGAATGGAGTGGTTGACGTCGATGGTAAAAAGCAGGACGGAACGCCAAGTGCTGAGGTCGTTCCTCAAGCCTGGGGAACTACAATCCGTAGGGAGCGATTCCAGGACATGGACATGCTTGAAAGTGGCCATGCGCGGGAGTATTTGGCGGAGGAATGCTTAAGTCCGACGACAGCGAAGGCGTGGACGTATTCGACGGTAGAACGCACCAACAAGAACCAGTACAGGATGTATTGGAACAACGACGCGTTCCTACTGAGCGCGAAGCAGGTTGGAGGAACGTTTTACATCTCGCAGTACGAGAATTTCCCGGAGTCAGGGGAATCCGAGGAGCCGATGGGTCATTATTGTGCTGTGCTCCGCAAGTCGACGGAGCACAACTTTAAATTGTATAGTTGCGGTTGCGAAGGATGTGATCAGAGCTTTAGCACGTACACGTGCAGCAATACCCACGAAGATGCCGTCACGACTGCGGAAGAAGGTGCTGATCGTCAGCTTCTTGCCGACATCTCACACTTCACCAAGGCTGCAGGAGTTGTGGGCTCTGAAATGCGCTGCTTCTCAGTCATCATCCCCGCTATCATGGACGATCGACGGTCTCGCGTTGTGTGGTGCCCTCGAGTCAGTCGCTCCATTACTTCGTCCGGTGGCACTCCGCGAGGCACACCTCGCCTCAACCTCATGACTTCTCCGTCGCCACGCAATCGACACCAACACATTTTCACTTTTGACACGCCAACAAGCGACCGTATCAAGATCGGCAGCAAACTGCCGGTTTGGTGCCCTGAAGTGAACTCGCTCATGCTGAAATTCCACGGTGGCCGCATCCGAGAGGCCTCGGCCAAGAATTTCATGCTCATGATCGACGATGAACCGGTCGGAAGCACTTCCCCTGCTGTACCTGATCCAACCGGCAATAACCGCGTGGTGATGCAGTTTGGTAAGTTCTCCAAGTCCAAGTTCGCACTTGACTTCCGCTACCCGCTGGCTCCGATCCAAGCATTCGCCATCGGCTTGTCTTCATGTGCTTGGAACGTCAAACCCCGACGACATAGTTATCGCCAAGATATTTGGAAAAAGGTGGGAGATAGCGGCATGCACGATATAGTAGTAGGCAGTTGGTTAGCGGAGACGAGAACTGCCGGGTCTTGAATTTTAATCCCAATGTTTTAACAGTACATTGGGCGTAGTGGTATCTTCATCCTGGGGAATCCATAGCGATATTGTTGCTGTCAGCAAACGTGGAGCAAGCAAGGTGGATCGGCATGTAGGCACCGACCATTGCAAAATACATTCAGCAATTTTAGCCTCATCGGCATGTATCATCGCATTTTCGCTGTGGCTCTGCTCAATGCCGGCGTCCGTTATTTTTCATTGTATGGAAACCCGCGACAAGAAGGCTAGACACAAGCGCAAGAAGAAGCATCGGAAACGAAAACACCGCCGAAAAGATAAAGGCGCAGTAGCGTGCGGACCGAGCTCCGGTGATCCGGAACCAATGGACATTTTGCCCACACTCATCGTGCCGGACGACCCGGAGACAGGAGAAATCGAACGACCCAAGACGCCTCCCCTGTTGAAATCGACGAGCAACAGCTTCTGAACAATACCGTGCACCTGCCCGTGAAGTTGAAAGCGTTGCCCAATGCTCCAACTGCACCGGAGACATTCGACAGTGGCCGTGATCCTGGCTCAAAACAACCAACGCCTCGTCAGCCGACAGCTCGTGAAGATTCGCAGCCTACAGGGTCGAAACAGTTGACTCCACGCCCGCCTACAGCTAGAGATGAACTTCAACTTCCAGGATCAGTGCACGAAACACCACGTCAACCTACAGCTCGAGATGAACCACAAAATCCAGGATCAGTTCACGGAACACCCCGAGAATTTCTCCCTCCCCACGTGCAACAAGACCCACAGCTCCTTGACGAACAACAAGACCCACAGCTCCTTGACGGACAACACGAACTAGAAGCGACTCCAATTATTGACGACCAGCAAGAACCTATCATTATTGAAAACCAGTTAGAAGTACTGGAAGAACCCGCGCCGATTATTGTCATTTCCGAAGGAGCACCACAGACACCAGTTCCTCACGGAAGGCGTCCAACATCGCGTGCTTCGATGATCAATAGCAAAGACTACAGAACGATGGCCAAGCGTGCTGCTGCAACAGCGAAATTGGACCGCCTTGCAGCTGGCAACAAGTCGGTGTTTGACGCCAATATGAACGATATCGCCGAGTTGGGCATCGGGTTGCAGCTCTACTTTTTGTTGATCAAGTACTTGGGTTGGGCTTTTCTTGTCATGGGGATCGTGTCTCTACCAGCCATCATTGTCAATTATTACGGAGACGGTGTGACTGCCAAAATGGTCGATCCTCTTCAACTCGCTTACGCATCTCTCGGAAACCAAGGTGTAAACCCAGATATTGCATCGGATCCAACAGAATGCCAACCTATCGGAGACATTGATTGCACTGGCGCTACAGTCAACACGCCATTCACGACCGATCCAGCAAAAGTAGCCTGGATCGTCACTGCGAGTGATGCCATCTACTCGTTTGTTTTTCTCGTCGTGTATCTTGTTTTTCGTCACCAGTCAAAACGTGCCATTGAAACGCATCAGAATGAACATCTTACGCCGGCCAAGTACACTGTATTTGTACGAGGTCTCCCGGCAGACGCCACAGCACGAGAAATATTGGACCACTTTAATTCGCGTTACGACCCGACTCAAGAGGAACAGTACTTTCCGCTTTGGTTGGGCTGCTGCTGGGGACGAAGACCGCGTCGCGTAAAACGCTCGCTTTCAAAAGGTGCCGTCAACTGCAATGTCGTCAACAGTCTTGAACATCTCGAACATCTCGATGATGTTGGTGAAGTTGCAAACCAGGATTGCGGGGCTGACATCTTGAAAATTACAGACCAGAAGCACGAACAGAATGAGATTTACTTGGGTACCTGGATAGCGGAAGTGAGCATTGCTCACCCGACAGGGTCTGCTGCGCACCTTCCTCGCCATGGAAGCGCTAACGCGCAAAATATCCGAAGCACAACGCCTTGTTGCAATCCTCACTCAAGAAAAAGAGCAGGCGTCGATCACGCTTCAAAACTGGACACCACCTCCAGGCAAACGGAATGTGAAAAGCCCAAATCCAGTTTCAAGCAGGCAGATGAAGTGCTACTGCAAGCCACAACGAAGCAGCTCGAGCGTCTGCAAGCAGCAATGACCAAGAAAACTGGCAAACTCAAGACCCTTAAAAAGGCAAACCGTCAGCTTCAAGCTCAGCAGAAGCAGCAGCTAGCAGAAGAACTGGCCGCTGCTACTGCACTAGCAAGCCCTACTCCCGATGCATCCACGGACAAGAAAAACAAATCCAAGCCAAAACGCAAGAAATCACCTGATGCCAAGCCATTTGACTTAACTGCCTGCGAGTGTGCCTTCGTTGTCTTCAATAATCTGGAATCACGGCGCAGATGTCTTCAAGACTATCGGCGCTCAGATCGATGGCTGCTACGTAAGTTTCAGCCTAAGACATTGCGCTTCCGCGATGGAAAGTTCCCATTAATTGTAGTCGCTGCACCCGAGCCCTCTAATATCCTGTGGGAGAACCTTGAAGTGACAGCTCGATCTAGACAGCTACGTCGCGGGTTCACATATGCTGTGACGTTCTTCCTCCTCCTTATTTCGGGCGCTATCATTTCGGCAGCGCAATCAGCACAGCAGACGTTTAAAGACAAAGCCCCACCTTCAGGTCTCTGCGAAACAACACTGCCTGCGATTTTCTACGCAAGTCCAGACTTTGACAAGTCCAAGCTGAGCTGGAATCTCGAGTGGAACGCCAATGCCACGTGTACACCAGGAACCAGTGGTGAGGACCGATATTACGTCGCGTATTCCAATGGTGTCGTGAACGATATCAATGTACGAAACCCGTCGTCACCTGTAGATCAACTTCACCGGTGTGTCGATCCATGTGTCTCCGAAAAATCGAGCACGAAGTGCAATACTCTGGCATGCTTTGATGGTGTAGCTCGCGAGGAAACAGGAGACTCTTGCGAGACGTATCTAGCAAGCCATGTGCTCTATTGTCTTTGCACAGCAGAACTTCAGGCGAGTATCACGGAGCTTGGTCTCCTACATGGTCCCCGAGCCCTCTGGAATACGTTTGTACCGTGCCGTGGGTTCCTCACGGATTTCCTGGGAAAAAATGCCTTCATCGTCGTTGCTTCGGCAGTAGTGGTGATCGTCAACCTTGTTCTCAAGACCACTTTACGCGGATTTGCAACATTCGAGAGGCACACTAGTGAGTCAGCTAAAGCCTCGGCAGTAGCTCTCAAGATGTTCGCAGCGCAATTCCTAAACACGGCCATCATTGTCCTGGTTGTTAATGCCGCACTTTCGTTGAGCTCAGTCCCATTGGTTGGTGAACTCTTCCGAGGCAAGTATGCCGACTTCCAACGTGATTGGTACCCAACCGTGGGCATGGGCGTTACGATGACCATGCTGATTAACGCAGTCGTGCCCCAACTGTTGCTTCTGCTGCAGCTCTGTGTCATTCGACCTCTCAAGCGCTGCCTTGGTCGACGGCACATTCGCACACAAGAACGGATGGATAAACTGTACGCTGGCCCAACCTTCGACCTTGCTGTGAGATACCCAATGGTGCTCAACTCGGTTTTTGTGACGCTTGTTTTCTGCGGTGGATCGCCAGTGTTGCTGTTCATTGCGTCGTTGGCGTGTACAGGGACCTTCTGGCTCGACAAGCTATCATTGTTGTGGTTATACAGCGTCAAGACTGCGTACGACGAAGCTCTTGGCGAAACAGTGCTGTCATTGCTACCTTGGGCGTTAGTGGCGCACTTGGGCTTTTCATCTTGGATGTACGGCAACACGGAGCTGCTCCAGGCACCGACGTTAAAACTTGGTTGGCTCTTTTCGTTGTTTGGGCTGAGCACTGAAGGTTCTTCGACCACCGAAGACTTGTACAACAAACTACTCGCGAAGGCTGAAACGTACGATCCGCTGGGAAAGCACGGCTTTATCGTGAAAGTCTTGCATGCGAACGTGATGTTGATGTTTGTCTTTTTGGTGCTGGTTGTGGTCGGAATCCTCCTGTCCGCGGTGTGGGTAAATGTATTGCTTCCACTGTTGCGGCAAACGCTTGGGCGTATCCTTGCTGCGATCTGGAAACGAGTTCGTCCCCTCTTCCGATGCTGTCGTTGTCGATGCTCGTGCTTTAGTCGCCGACGAAAGAATACTGTCACGCCCGTTCTGTCCCCTGGAACAACTACTCAGGACCCATCGAAACCTCCAAGTGGCGGGCGTACAGCCAAGGTGGCAGTGGAGATGGCGTTATCGGACATACCAACAAGCAACGAGGTGACTCAACCTGACCTCGGAAAAGAAAACGGTGCCGTAGATGAATCAGTGTCGACAGCAACTGAGCTTCTTGTACAGAAGTCTGCGGTGATTGCACCGGAATCAACAGCATGGCAGCCAAGCCCAGCAATACCACCAGCAGACAGTGCCGCTGTGACCACGTCTACTGATGATAAGCCTCCGGTATCAGCCAGATCAGCACCGATTGAGGTCGTCTTGCCCGAGTTTACAGATTACTTCCGCAAGTCAGTGGGCCCCAAATTCCGTCCAGACACAAAGCTAGGCTTCAAACGCGATGTGAGCCGACCATCCGAGCTAGTTCGTCTGTGGAAGGACGAGACCATCAGCAACGGCTTTTCCCGCATGCCGGGTGAGCCCATGCGCACATGGGAAGCCATTCAAGCTCCAGTCAAGACATACGCCATTGAAGCGAATGCCAAGTACCGTCTTGCCTATGCGGAGCTTGTAGCCGCCTCGAAACGTGCTCTAACCGGCGCAGAGAGCCCCTCCAAACCTGAAATCGCTGCAGACGCCGTTGCAGTGCCCCTGTGCCCGAAGATCCTACAAAGAACGAGACACCCATGGTAGAGCCATTACCTGGTCCTACAAGCAGTTCTGGTGAAGCTCTGAATAGTCCTAGTCAATAGAATGAAGCCTGCATGACCAGACAATGACCTGTGGATGCATGATGTTCATTAGTTTGTTAGAGCTCCACAATTTCCTCAATGTGCCCACTGCCAAGGCCCCGTCGATTCACCCGGTCCCATCCCAATGTCGATCACTTGGCCTCGGCAATCGTGTAGAAGCCTTGCGCGTACTTCTTGCCAAAATCGGCAGCCGATTGTGGCGGATGTTTGAGCGCCTTGCGCGGATCCTCTTCCAGCTCCTGTTGTGAAAGCATTAAAAATGTTCGTCAAGTGTACCATTGCCGAGGTTGGAAGAGCCGTACCTCGAAGATGGCGTTGATATCGCCATCAAGTTTTTCGTAGAGGGCGGCGACTTTGTCCGCGATACTCGAGTCGTACTCAAGAGAGTCCGAGTGTTCGCGTGTGCCCTTGGTGGCATGCAGCTCCTTACTGGCCTTGTTCAGTTCTGACTCGGAGACTGTAACAATTCTCTTCGCCTCCATGCTACCTGCACAGCCACTCAATCGATCAGCTTCTTCAAATGTCCTCCGACGAGACTCTTTTGGATACTGACCTCGAAGCGACGCGCCAAATCCTTATTCCACTGCACACGAATGAGTTCTGCCATAACGAACACCACCTACAAACTTTGCTCGCTCCACACATACTCGCTTCAGACTGCTTTAAACTGGTACTGAAGTATCGAGCATTTCCGGTTTGATTATTTTTCAGGACGCCTCGATCGCTGGTTCATTCGATCGATCATAAATACCGCCTTCATTTCATACCTCTGCCCTTGCCCACATCGATTCACTTGTTCACGCAGTCTTCTTCTCTTCTTCAGTCACCTTGTCTTCCTCTGATTCACCAGCTTTGTTATCCCCCATAGCATCGACTTCCTTGACTCCCTCGGTCCCCTGTTCACCTATATCACTTGCTGGAGCTTCAGCTATTCCCGCTGTCTGAGCAATCTCCTCTTCCGTTCCTTCATTGCCATCATCGTCCTTCTCTTCTTCTTCTTCGAGTAACTCCGTCGGTGCCGTAGGAGAGGAAAACTTTGGCGTCTTCTCTTCTTCCTCATCCTGCTCCGACCCTGACTCATAGAACGCTGCCAACTGGTCCGGATCCGCCACCACCACCAGCTCAATCGAGTCCAAAGACTCCTGTGCCTTTGCAGTTGACACAGCACTCGCTTCAGCCGCAGCAGCGTCTCCATGGTGCCCCACAAGAGTCTGGTACGTCCTCAGGTCGTTCATAAAGGCACTGGCCAACTTCTGCCGCCGCATCTCCAAGAGCTCGCGTTTGCGGCCCTCGGACTCCTGAGCGATTGTCGCTTCAAAGGCCTCGAGCTCCTGTTGCTGCTGAGCCGCAAACGCGGCGTTCTGGCGCGCCGCAGTCTCCTCGCAGCGCTGCACCAATAGGTTTTCAACATCCTCCGCGTCTTCCGCCACTTTGAGCACCAGAGCTCGAACCCCAGCGAGCTGCTGCCGCACACGAGCCACCAAATGGAAGTTCTGTGTCAGGAACTGCTCACTAGCTGCTTGGGCTTGTAGTGTGGCTCTAGCACGGCCGAGAGCAGCACTTAACGCTTGTCCACTAGGTCACAAAGTATCAACATGGGTTATTTAACATTACGAGCTCAATATCAAAGCTTTTTCACTGCAAGTTGCATGCATAAGAAGCTTATGAACCTGTGAAGAAGTTGCTGGTGGTTCGCCACCATTTGGGCTTGTTGTTCTTGCTGCACACGCAAGAACGTGCTGCCTTCGTTCCGTGCTGGTACTGTGGTCTGGGAAGCCTCTGGAGCCGCGGATTTTGACGCGGAAGACGCGCTTTCAACGGACGGAGTGCTGGACACGGAGCTGAAGGGTGCAGAGCGGCCGCCGGCCGCGGAAAGCTCGCGGTCGAGAGCGGAGGAGAGCTCCCGAGACTTGGCAACGACGTACTGGAACCCGAGCATGAAAACTGATTTTGGTCAGACCCAGATGGTGAAATTTTGGTCACAACCCAGATTGTCAAAAACAATATGGGTCAAAAGTTAATGCCCAAAATGAGAGGGCTCAATTTAAATAAGGGAGTGCTAGGAGATACACAGGTCCCGATAGTAACGATGCCCTGTGCACGGTGCTGCAAGGGGAATCAACCAATCTGGAGGTAAGGCTGCTTCTGCGGTTAGTGGAGGTCAAAGCACTGACCTCAGTGGTTCTGGGACGAACGTCACCTGCAAACGAGCTCTCTGGTTATCCCTGTACGTCTCTCGCTTCTTCCTCTTTGTTTCCTCGATGTCGGCACCAATTTCTTTAAGACGCGCTAGACAACGTAGATAGTTTTCTCCGTTTTCGCGACGAAGGGGACAGCAGCGAACACAGTAGTTAGTTAACACCACACGCACACTCTAAAAACATGTGATAGGACCTGTTGCCCCAGTCCCACGCGTGAGGGCACACTCCCCACAACGTTTTCAGTCTTCCAAAGTGCGGTCATTATCAAATTTGTTATCCAAGCCAACTGGTGGTTCACCACGAGCTTCCTTCTTTGGTTGAATTGTCCTATACTCACTGCCCAAACCTTAATACCCTCTGTCAACTAGAACGGCCCAGTCGTACTCGAAACAATCTGCCAAAGGCCCAACATCGTTCATTGCTGTTTCGCCCTGCAGTTTCTGCAACGCTGACCGGTGAAATAAAGAGTTACTTCGAAAAAATGTGCTACCTCGAAATCGGTGCAATTGGTTGCTGCTCCTGTCGGGGGAACCGCGTTCTCCACCTTGTAGCTGTAAAGGGGGTGCTTGCCGCTAAAATATTTCTTAGCATAGTTGTACCCTCTGCATGGTCCGTCAGCTTGCTGAAAGATAACATCGGTCGCATGACGAGCGCACGGAAAGTTGCGGAAAATGTTTCCAGTGCTTCGACAACCTCTGCATGGAATGTTGTGTTACCATCTTCCAGAATATCGATGTGTGCATGCCAAACATGCCAAAAGTGGAAGACACTGTGTCTCACCGGAACGTCTTTTGAAGGGTATTTGCTCTTCTTTCCTCGGCCAACATCCCAATGAGCCAAAACCTGATCTCCAATAATCTCCGAAAGCCGTTCGAACTCGATAGGAGCAATACTGGTCATTTGAAGCACGCGGTCAGGCCCCTGGACGCGCAGGCATCGATCAACGTGCTCGAGCTTCGTCATCTGTGTGTGCGCCAATCCCAGCTGTCTTCGCCTTCTTGTGTGCGACGTGGGTGGTTTTGGGAGTATACCATGGCAACTGAGCCTTTCGTCGATAATTTAGGAAGTGAGGCGATTAATTAGGACTTTGCTGTGTGGATGGTATAGTACGACCAGAGGTGGAAAGAAGTCTCTAGCTGACACAGAGATTCAGTACTTGCCAGATGCTCGCTAATGGACTCATTACCATTTATTCAAATATACACATGATTATATTGTATAGCCCATGAGGTTTCATGTGTTGCAGTGGGACATCCAACTATTTATTTAGTATCTACAACTTAGCTCCCATCACTTACGGTAGTACCGTATATGCTAGACAGTGTGACCAACATCACGTGAGACCCACAAGCACTATACCACGACTCCAGCTCGTTTCCGCTCGATCAATGCATCAGTTTTGAAGATATGCAGCGTAAATACATACTCGGCGATACAGGTTATATCTCCGGAGCCGACGGCGACGATGAGATTATCTCCTGTAACGTTCTGCAAGATGATGACGAATCATCGGCGTCTGAAGACGAAATCGCCGCAGAAGTTCTTTCTGAGGATATCTGTTAGGAGAAGTTGGTGGAGTAGACCGGGTGCTTGCTGGAAATTGAAGGAAGAATTTCTTCGCGAGATGGCTACGTCAGGCTGGGAAGATGTGGTGCAACCTGACACATTCGAATACCTGATGACGCCGTACAAACCTGTGAACAACACCAAAGGCTACCCAGGCTTGCGTGAAGGTTATTCTGGACCCACCGCCGAAGCATTGCGTGCTGGCGACTCTCCAGCCGCATTGATCTCCTACTGCATGTCGGTTGTGCTGTGGCAACACATAACCGTGTGCTCAAACGAGTACAGCCGAGAGATGATTTCTCGGCGTGTCGACAAAGCTTACGAACGCCATCGCAAGAAACGGCGATGGAAGCCCCAGCTTTCGAAGAAGACTCGACGCGACATCCGTCAGTAGCTAGAAGCTGGGCGACCTATTTTACCCCCATTAACTTTGCCGATTCACTGGTTTCTTGATTGAGCGTACCATTGCCCCCAACAAAGAGAAGCTCTCAACCCACTGAAAGACTATTGGCGAAGGCGAAATCGAGCGTGGTTGCTTTGGTGCAGATTGTGCCTTACCTTGGTTTGGTTGCAAACCCTTAAACATGCGGTTTGCAGCAAGGACATGCGCTTGAGGAGGGTGATAATCGCCCTTCACCTTCTTCGCTTCCTCGGGAAAACTGGAGCTGGACAGGTGGCAGATTGGCGCAGGCGGTAGCTCTCCTTGGTCATTTGGGAGCGTCAACATTCCGGTTACAGACTGGCGCAGCTGTCCTTTTAGTCGTTGCACTTCGTCTTGCAGGCGCTTTAGCTCAGCCATTACCTCGTGCCCCGATGCTGACACGGGGGTCAGTGGTGGTGAAACGTCCTCTCCTGGGGTTGAACGAATTGAGGCAGCAGCGGTTCCAGGTTGGAAAGTAGCCATAAAACTATTGAGACCAAATCCGTTGTTCTCTTGAGCTAGACGTTGATTAGCTACCTGCAGAGTAACACCGTCTGTCACTTGATTGCTCGGCACCGCTGCGCTTGGAGCTGAAGGCACGGTCGCTGTTGCTACAGTGCGGCTAGCCGCGGCGGCGTTCTCTCCAGGGACCTTGTGCGGTATGATACCGCTAGTGTCGACGGACGCCGGATTTGCATCAGCGTTTGGCGCAGCAGACGCTGCCATCGAATCGTTTGTCGACGCTGAAGCTGTCAAGCTCGCAGCCGCCGTCGCCTTTCGAACGAGTTTCTTTTTGCCCTTTCAAACTTCGGCGAGCTCCGATGGAGTTGACTTGCGCTTTGGTGCACGCCTTGACGTGTGGATAGGAGGGCCTTCTACCTTCGAGCGAGCAGACGATGCTGTCCAGGTCGTATCGTCTACCGTTACATCCACGATCTCGGTGTTCGAAGATGTCGGCTGGTTCTCAGTGCTCGTAGGAGTTGGTTGATTCTCGGTGCTCGTGGGTTGCACCAACACCTCGGTGTGGTTGATGTTGCCGCGCGTGTTCATGATGGATGGTAGAGCCCCCTTCTTAAAGCTTGTCGTCCTCAGTGTCTAAACTTAAACTGGTGGACGGTTGGTCCACGAGCGACCAGTATCTTGTGTGGAAAACATAATTTCCGCTGATCGTAAACTCACTTACGGAAATATACCGTTAGTGCAGACAGATTGAAAACATCATATCGATGGCAATAACAGATTGTGTTGGGGTTCGCATCCATTTGCAATTCCCAATGGACCCGATGTAGCAAACGCATGCCGAACGTATACGGAGTGCCGGTATCTGCTGAGAAGCAAGCTGAGGAATTACACTTGTGCGTATTGTATAATTCACAGAATGTGTATTCGAATCTTCGATGACGCATAGACCTAGGAACAGTTTGGGAAAATGTGCAAGTTGACATTCTCGAGCCGACACTAGCGGTAAAATGAGTCACATAACACGATGCGTTTACAAATTTCTGGTACGCCCAAGCAGCTGTTGTTCTAGCGATTCTGTTTGGCTGAACGGTGAGGCCAGCTTGGCGGAGAGTGTGCTTATTTTGGATGTCTCGTGAGGAATGGTGTACGATGGAGCTTGCGTCCAGCGATGGATAGGTTTGACTACCCATGACGTGAAGTTCTGGACGCGAAAATTCTGAATGGGAGTCAAGATCCTGACGAAAGGTAAAGCTCAAGGGAGCGACCAAGTGCCTCCGTTGGTTACATACCAGAGCGCCACCTGTCTTGAAACGGTGTGAAAGCGTAAAGGGCATGATCAAGACCTCCACGTTTCCACCATGAACCGACACATCCAGCCATCCTGGGCGGATGATGTACGAGTCTGGACGTGTAAGTCTGAACGTCAAATCCAAATATACAAAAGCCAAGTCACTTCAGACCGACCAAGCCGACCGACCATGATGTGTTCAGCATGACTCATCGTTGAAGCCCAAGCAACGAAGGAACACAGAAGAACAACGAAGAAGACCAACTATATTGAAACCAATATTAACCTGACTAGATGTCTATACTGAGGTAGGCTAGAAAAATAACAGATAACAACAAACAGAACGCCCAGGGTTCCCAGACGTAGCGCTTCCTGAACGTGGAAGATGTGTCACTAGCCTTCTGGGTCACGCTATACATCTGGACGAGTCAGGAGTTTCACCGCGCCTCGCCTCACACACGGAAAAGCATCCAGGTGGCATTGCGCCAAAAGGAACGTAGACTATTCACGCATGTACAAAGAGCGCAACAACTGATACAAAATGTGACAACATCCACTGCAACATTGTTGGACATGATGGAGGATCTAAACCTCGTTCAAACCGTGGGAACCGGATTGGTAGAAGAAATTCGGCGATATTTAGCCGACGTAAACATGGCGAGAAGAATAAGCAGACAAAGAAACCTCCATCAAGACCATGCCTTTGATACAATAAAATCGACTTCCCTTTTTTTATTTTGTTTGAGTGTCTACGAAGTACACAGATGATTACATCCCCATACACAGGCCCTACAGCAGCAGCCCACAGCCCAATTTAGAGGGAAAAGCTAATATTGGGGGATGTCTAGGTTCCAATCATTCAGAATGCACCGACGGCACAAAGCTGATTGTCGGTTCCTGTGCAGATAGAGCGTCAGAAATCCCAAAACTGGATAAGAAGCTAGCATTTTCGACAAAGCTAATTGCAGAATATGAAGTGATGAAGGAATTAAACATCTCAGTGATGGAAAATCACCAGGTCCCGATACTATCGGTATGGGTGGTATAAACGCTATAACTCTGACACAGCGTCTGTGATGGTACAGATGTACAGATGCTGCAAAAACACTGCATTTCCCACCCAGCTTCGGTAAAGTCATACTATTTTTGTTTGAAGAAGAGCTGAGCATCTAGTGAGCCCATGTATTATCGACGTATTGCGCTACTGAATTACAATTACAAGATTGTTTCCAAGGAGTCTAGGAGTGGATAAAGAAACATACCTGGCAATCGATTCGTCCTTGCCAAAATGGCTTTGCCACCGGTTCGCTGTATACACGACCCGAACGACAGCCTGATGGCGACATTCTGGCGAGCTAACACTAATATCGAACTGAAGGAAAAGTGGTGATCTTGTTGGATTGCCGCAACCTTACGACACATCGTAGTTTTCGGATGGAGTAAGAGGTAGGCTTTGTCAAGATGATTGAAGAATTACATGCTGATACAAGAGTAACATTCTTAGCCAATGGGGCTAAGTCGCAAGAAGTAATGGTTACCAGCTAAAGCTCTGAAAGATGATAATTGGCAGAGCCAGAAATTTGCGGACAGGATACCTGCACGTACATGGACACATTTGGGGAGTAGGAACAACAGAATGGCAGACACCTCAGCCGAAACCGCTCAAAGACAAAATAGTTCTGTGCTAAAAATGGTGGACGTCAGCAATAAAACATTTCCGGGACGATGGACAGAGGTACAAACCCTGCTCAACGAAGACTTGGAATACAGGACAAAGATTTACGCTCAGTACAACAGGATGCTGAAGAACTATGTGTGGGATATCAGGCATATGAAAAAGAGGAGTAGATGCTAGACCGTACCAGTCTAGACTAAATCAAGCCGACTTTAGATGATATTTAGGATCGGAGATCGAGCCAAATATACCTTAGATGAACCAACCTAACATGCTGTAAACAACGCTATAGTTTGCAATTGTTTTTAGCCCCCCTCGTACCACAAAACAGCGGTGAATAATAGCTGTCCAAACTGCATCCGTTCTTGCAGTCAGGTATGCTGGGGGCATGCTGCAGTGTTGCAGCACGATTTTGTTTTAGGTATTGACAGCGTTTGCTCAGCGGTTCCGCTCAGGTTGCCCCCTGTTAAACGTCGCTGTTTGCAAGTGCCATTGTTGAGATCTGCGAACTGCTGAGGCGAATGTGTATCTTAAATGCGTCTGATTTCCACCTTCCAAATTGTTTCACAGCAATGTTTGCCAATGTCCGCTGCAAAATGAGCTGATAATCCGCCGCTCCGCAAAGAATGTGTTCCGTCCAGCTGAGGTAGTTAACCTGCTATGACCGCGGCATTTTTTTAATCAAATGCGCATTTTCTTGTAATTCCACGACTGACCCACTGTAGATCGTACATATTGGATCGGAGGGTGGTAGTCAAAGTTGCGAGTGGTGTTGTGTTAGAAACCAAGTCGCGTCTACAGGGCAAGGCCATGGGGGTCCAGAGCGCCCAACTGACCGTGTTGTGCCTTGCATTGACGGAGCTGTTTGTCGTCTTGCATTGAGATCAGCTTTTCAAGCTCTTTGGACAGTGCAAGTGGTTTTGCCGCAAAATCGGCGTGAACATGGTTGGTTTCGTGTGGGACAGAGTGATTTGCTAGTGATATCTCATCCTGAAGCCGGCCAAGCCATTTGGAGCACACAGTCTGCGAAATATGCGGGTTGCTGCTGTTACCTACATAAAATAGTGTCAGGAACTGACCTGGCCTGGGTAATTTGGGTGCAGTAATCTTCTAAAGTTGCTTTGATCCAATAAAAAGGTGCGGAAGATCATCAGAGCTCCACACGTACGAATGGGCAAATTGCGTGACCAATGTCACAAGAGCACTGGTTGACGCTGTTAGGTCGTTCGAAAAATAATTACTGGCGAAAACTTGAGGGTTTGACATGCTGCAACTCCCTCGTGCACGTCCTTTGGCTGTGGTGCCTTGGGGGTTGATGTCGAAGTGCCAATGTTATATAAATTGGATCCTCCGTTGCTGTACCAATATGTTAGAGGTTAAAAGTGCATCACTGATAGTCCACGCTTTCTAAATTGAATGTGACGAACGCGAGTGGCAACTCCGGGAAAGGGTTTCAATAAACAAATCTATGACGCAATTATTCCATCCTCATTATCCTCCAGTGTCGTACCTTGACGCTGTTCTGGCGAGAATTAATCGTGAACTTGTACTTGAGAGTGTGAACGTATGGACGTTCCGCGGTCGCTGGTATTCGCACCAGCAAATTGACCTATATTGGCCTGTGCAACGCACCTGGTGGACTTGAAAGAACCGCCGGAGCAGGATCGAAAGTGTGCATCTTGAGGGGAGATAGTAGGCGGCTGGTAGGTCTATTTAAACTATTTGAGCTGAGCGAAATTCACAAATGAGCACTCTGGGTACGCGACCGCTGTGACCTGTTCAAACTTCGGCTACACGCGATGACACACGATTCGTTTTGCAACGACCGTATTGATCTAATCACGCACGATGCCAACAGCATCCTTCCTAAGCACTTCGCTTCCTAAGCACTTCTCTTCCTCAAGCGCACAATACCCTCTTTCGGAAAGCACACTATATTCTAACTCACAGGAACTGGTACGAAGTGAGTCGTGCTAGAGGTCCGAAGGGGTCTTCGGCCTCCTATGAATCTTTGTTGTCGCGTCCGTACTATCGGACCTTATACATCACAGCGCACTTCCGTACTCGTTGATCGAGGATTGCCTGAATTTGGAAGCCGTCAATCCCGTCGTGAGTGCTAAGCCTTGGTACATTGTTAAGTCGTCGACGATTCGCGTCAAAGATGTACGATCGCAGTTCCATGGAATTCGTCGTGTAGCCGAAACCATGGGAAGGCCATTATTGTAGGTATCAGGAGTTGTAGCTACAAGAATTGGAAAAAGTCCAATGAAATGTGGTGCGGGTATTTGTTTGCCGGTTGTACCGAGGTGTGGAGCTCCAGATTGGATGTATCGACCATGTTTTGGTCACCTTCGGAAAATTGGTAAATTGGCCGATTGCGGTCGTGAAAGAATTTCATCGTTGCCGGTGATTGCTCTAGTATGTCGTTGCATTGCTGCAAAATCACCTCCTGGTGTTTGAGAAATTTAGCACCGGTGGTTGCATCTTTCAAGGCGTTGGTACGGCTAACTCAACAGCTGATCGCGGCGCATATCCCAAATCGGCGACAAATGGCGCCATGTCGATGCTGGAAGGCACTCTGGCATTGTATGCAAGCTCAACCAAGCTGAGTTTCTAGTTCCAATTATTGTGGCAAGCGCTCACGAAAGCACGGAGATAATCCAAAAAGCAGTGATTGGTCTTTTGCGTCTGGTCATCGGTTTCCGCTCGAAATGCCGAGCTGAGCCGGAGTTGTGTCTGCTGAAATATCGTTAGCTCAGTCTGGAACTTGGATGTAAATATAGTGTCACAATTAGAGATTATACTCGCCGGAAAACCATGCAACTTCTGAAACGATCACGAATATTCTGGCCGCTTCGACTGCAGTACATGTTGTAGCTGTCGTAACGAAATGAGCTAGTTTTGTAAAGCGGTCTACGATCATCATAATTTCATCACATTCAGAGCGACAATCATGGGGAAGCCCAGTAATGAACCCCCATAAAAATTTCAGTCCATCGACTTGCTGGAACCTCGAGCGATTGCAAAAGCAAGCATGTTTTCGATGAGAAGGTTCCTTTCGCCGGTATATTTGACGCCATGTATTGCAAAAGGCAATTTTCGCTGTCGGGGTTCGTCCTGGTGGCGCACAAGTTGTTGAAGTAGGTTGGACAGCAATATATGTTGAGCTAAATTGGGCGGGTGAAAAGCAGGATTGTGTGAAATGGTGCAGCGACGTCATTTAAAGTACCCGGAATCCAGCGAAACGGAGGCGTATAATACTCCAACTTGTTTAACCATCGCGCAAGGCGCTGTTATCATGTCTTTTGCTCGAGAATACGCTGCAGCGTCCGACGGTCTGTGTTCACTTAGAAGGGTTTGTCAATCAGATACATGCACCAAGGCATATATCATGAAATGCCGCTAGAAATTCCTTTTGGCGTGTCGGGTACACTTTTCCGCAACACTGAGTTTTTGGCCGCCATAAGCGACCGCCCGTTCCTTTCCATCATCAGTTATCTGGTACAAGTAACCACCAACAGGATAACCTGAGGCACCCATTCGAACATAAAATGGCCTGGAGCTGTCAGGATGCGCCAGTACCGGAGGATCTAAAAGAAGTCGGTTTTACTTTTAAAATGAGCGAGTTTGCACGACCGACAAGTCAAACAGCTCGTTTTTCTCACGTCCACGCATTGCATCCATGAGGGCACAACCAATTCGGCAGAGCCTTCACAATGCTTCAATACGTGTACACATGGACCAACGAAAGACTGCAATTTGCGCTTAGTGTGAGGCATAGACCACTCCTGACTAGCCCGCATCTTGTAAAGGGCCATTCAAATAGCGTCTTAGCCAAAATAATCACTGAGGCATGGAATCTCGCTTGCTCAGAATGTACATTTGGACAGCTTGATGTAGTGTTGCTGCGCTTCGCAGCCCTTCAAGACTTTATCAAATATTTCTTCAATTGATGCGCTTCGGTTAAAGACAACGTGGTCATCAAAGAACTTGCGATAAAAGGAGCTACGATCACCGAAAATAGGCTGAACCATCCTCTTAAAAGCAGACAAACGGCATGCAAGCCCCATGGGCGTAACCAAATATTCGAATTGCCCGTCCGGCGTCGAGAAAACAGTGTACTGGATATTTTTAGCACGGAGGCGCACCTGAAAGTAACCCCATATTAAATCTATATCGAGAAGTGTCCACCTGCCATCGCACCATAAATGTCTTCCTTTCGCGGCGTTGGGGTTTATGGGATCCGAAGCTAAACATTTATACCCCTGAAGTCGTGTACAGTCCTCCAGTCGACGGTATTTTTGACGGA
Organism: Phytophthora boehmeriae; assembly: GCA_011947355.1. NCBI lineage: Eukaryota > Oomycota > Peronosporomycetes > Peronosporales > Peronosporaceae > Phytophthora > Phytophthora boehmeriae. Next base: position 335,570 of record JAAVTJ010000265.1, on the reverse strand, counting down.
GAAAGTTAGCGCACAGTAGGGAGACTTCGACGGTCGGATAAATTCTGCAGCCAGTATTTCTGCAGTCCATAAGCGAATTGCATGCTTCATATCCTCACTTAGCCGAGATTTTTGCGAGCCACCGGAATATCATCCGACAGTTCTACTTCTGCTTCGACATTGACACTCAGTTGAGGTTCCACGTTAGGAAGCTCGGCTCGAAAGACAGTTTCTTTGTATTTCAGTAGCACCGCTGCTTCGGGTCGCCCATGAAGCTACTCTCAGCCTTGATTTAGCTGGTTAGTGGCTTTTTCATATGGTTCCTCAACTATACGAACTGCTAGACAAAACGCTTCCGTATGATCCTTCATACGACGGAATTGTCTGTGCGAGATTACTCTTGTTTCACCAACCTCCGATGCAGCGGGGCTGCGTAGCAAGTGCTTGGCACAGAGGAAGAGGGGACGACTCTTTGAGTCTTAGACGTCTGTCTATCAGTCGGAGTTCCGACGACTGTACGTTCTTATACAAGAACCAAGTATAGAGATACTTAACAGTCCAAAACTGACTCTTTGGACTCGGCTTAGTTTAATTAAAAGTGAATAACAACTTCTTAATTAACTAGCAAAATGTGAACTGAATTGAATGTTTTTATCTGTCTAAATCTCTTTTCCTAAATGTATAGAACTAACTATTGCATACTTAGTTCTAGTCATGCACAAATGAATGGCGTTGCGCCCATGTACTGACATCAGTACTGACTTAGGGTAATCCGAGGGTACCAAGTACCAGTATCTCTTTGAGGAGGGATACGGATATCTTATCCGGACGATGTGTCCCCAAGGTGACCAGGTGTGGCCCACCTTACTGGTCACCTTCATGTAACCCCGTTACATCCGACATATAGTCGTGCTTCGCGTAGAAGAGTAGCTGACCAATTTACTCATTCAGCCGTCTCGGTGACCGTCTTTTCCGTCGTCCACCAGCAATGAAAAGAATCAGCATTTGCTCAAGGGCGTGGCTTCAGTGCGAGACCAGACGACGACCCATGCGGGTAAATGATCTGGCAGCCCAATTGATGTCTGGATTCACTTTCTCAAGTCAAGGAAGCCCGAGCTTCACATTGTTTTGCTTCTGGGATATCCATCACAAAACCTTCGGAATCGTAGGAAGGAAGTCCGTCGAGTGGTACGGTAATTTGAGCACTGCGGCGTGGGATGCTCATTCGCTGGCGGCCATGTAGATTTACCTGTAGTGGTTCAGGAGATGCCTTGATCGTCAGTTTAAGCACGGAAGCTACCTGGGGGTCGATTGTGTTAAAAGACGCTTCGCTATCGATGAAGATGGGAACAGAAACGTCTGCACTCGTTTTCCTGGGCACAGATATCCGTAATTATCTCCGTCTTGCTCGGCACAGCATTACTGGCTTAGTCATGCAGCTTGAAGAGGGCTACCAGAACGTGTACGGCAACCACGACCTGGTGATTTTGGCCCGGTGGGGTGCCAAACCACAGAGCCTGGTACACAAGATGAAACAGTTCAGCTAAATCACGGATCACAGGAGTACCTTCTCCTCTAGCCAGTATCTTGACGACAGTGAAAAGTTTGGATCGCGCCTTTTTTTGGCTGGTCCGCTACACCACACTACAGAATCTCCGCTGGAATGGATATTTTCATGAATGGCAGACCGTCGTGCGATTATTGCGAAAAGTTGGGTCATACCGAGGCTGTCTGCTACAAGAAGAAGGCGGATGCCAAGGCCCAAGCCGCAAAAACCAGGTCGTCGGCGGGCAGAATCTGCTCTCTTGATGACTTGTAAAGTGCTGGTCTGCGAAGAAGAACGTCTTGGCATGACACGGGAATGAAGTGAAGCAGCATGAAAGTCTTCACACTGCGCCCTCATGTTGCCGGCCCGTTCACGAGGGACACCTTGAAGTCGCGATACCAGGTTTGCGCAATATAACCTAGAATTGTTTTGTTGGCAGATATAGTATTGACGAAGTCTGATGACTCGCTCAGCTTCCCTTTGCTATAGTCGGAGTCGTACGGCTCCGTGCTCAACAACCAGGGTTTCATATCGTCATTTGTCTCTCCGTTGAACTGCGATGGGTTACACTTCTTCTTTTGCGACCGCTAAGCAACCACATGAGCCTTCATCATCTGCTGCTGCAACAAAACTTGGTGCTGGAGCATTTGAGACATTTGCTCTTGATTAGGTAGCTGGGCAGTGCTACTGTACCGGGTGCAGAGCGGCTTGGCCATCGTGCCTGCATCTTGATCGTGGCCTCTCCTCTCAAAGTGGGTGGCGGCGTCTGCTGTTGGTCCCTCTTCACATCTGCGTCATTACTAACGGGACGTGGGTTATCGCGTACATACGTATCATTTTTAAAACAATCGAAGAGTAAGACGCCTTTTTGGTTCCGCCATCTGTCAAGGCGCTACAGCAATGGCGCAATCAGGGTCCAGGGATGTGGTTATTAAATTGTATCCGTCTAGTGTGCGTGCAGCTGATTGAATCGGAAATGTGACAAAGTAGCCTTCAACAGTTTCTCAAAGACCGAATAATGAGAAGATTAGTAGGCTATTTGACTACATTTGCTGTTGTAACTTCACATTTTTTCAGCATACAAATATCAAGATATAATGCACATACCAGTTGGTAAGATTTCAAAACACAAAACCTATCTAAACCCACACTAGAGGTAGTGAGGCAGAACCCTACACACGCTCCCGATGGTCCTAAATACTAACCTTCAGACACTTTCCTCAGGCCACGCCTTGAACGCACTACCGATTGTTATCCACTTCGTCTTTGCGCGCAAGATCGCATTGCCTGGAAGGACTGAACTGAGGCCCTTGTTATGAACGACACAAAGCAACACGCCGGTAATTTATAGAGTTAGACGGGTATTACTTATTAAAGGTCATTGAATATTCAAAATAGTATGTTTCGCATTTGCGGTCATCATCTACTTTCAACGGATATATCAATTTATAAATGGCACGCTCCTTCGCATCATCTCCATAAATCTGAAAATAAATTTCGGAGAAATGCTTCCGACGCACTGAATGCATTCTCGTCCACCATCCATATTGTTGAGTACGCACCAAACGCAAACAAAAGACTGTTTTACTACGGAGACTATACAACTGCTTCAAGAAACACCTCAACTCTTTTATTTTCGCAGGAGTATCTGGTCGTCGGATCTTGGTTACTACAACCAACTTGACCTACCTACAAACCAGGTCCTTAGGATCCACGTTTCTCGACGAAGGCGCTGAAGTGTTTCCACAGTAGGTAATGCTCATCCTTCTCCAACTTGGCCGGTGACAGATTCTTGATTTTTTCAGCTATGCCGAATGAACTCTTCATAGATTCAGGCGTGACTCCCAGGTTTTGCATCTCCTTAAAAATCACATTGTTCCGTGCTTGTTCACGCCATGCAAGCACTCTGAGACGCATTTCCTCATCCAACTTGGTAGTCTTAAACCATGCATCCCAAAAATTGCTTTTGCTTCTCAAAAGCTTCGGTGACACTCTCTCTTCGCTATCCAAACTCTCACTCGAGCCATCTTCCAGTTTCGGGAACTCGTCGCTGGTTCTCAGGATCCTGTTGACATTGCTGTCTTGAATAGTGACGGCTGGTTTAACTTGGTTCAGCGTGGAGAAAGTCGAATGATCCGCGTCTACGGTAGCCGCTACCGTATAGGTTGCGGGAAGGAAGCCAACTGCAATCGCGAGCACGACACGAGATAAACGCATTGGTAATCGTAGATAACTTGCGGGTTCGCCGGTGAATTGTAAAATAACTGTTGTTTGGCGTTGATTCATCAAGAATGCATCCAGTGGGGACGGTCTACTATACGGTCTTCACATCTTGTATTGTTATCTCGCTATTGTTGATGGGACGGTCCCGCGAAGGCAATCTGGTAACACTTCTCCCTTTATTTTAGATGCGTATACATCTGGCTAAGAAATCACTAATCATACCGATATTCTAGACTATTTCTCCAGTAATCCATATTCTGGAGGTCTTGCAGTAGACTATTTGTCCAGTAATCTGACCCTATAAGGAAATAACTTAATTGTGTAAATTGGAACAAGAATGGTATGATCTCCATCGTCGACGGCACTTAAGCTTCATTATTGCAAGCAAAGGACGAACAACTCAACTCGTACATCAGAGTCTAAAGCCATTAGCGTTGTCGACTACATTAAATTAGAAGTAGCGCTTAAAGGGAGTTCATAGAAAATGTCCCTACTCTACACCGAGTCAGTCTCAGTTGCCTTCGATATCTGGCGTACTTCGTCCAGCACTGCCCTCTCACGCGCTCTCGATGCCTTAATTTTAGTTCAAGCTGCGAGACAGAGCGCTTTTTCGATGGATCACCAGTTTGATGGTCAATTTTGTCATCGGCAACAAACCAGTTCACAAGTGACACCTGGTTTGTTGCCGATGACTACTGAAGCTAAACGAGTAGGTGTAAATTCCGGTGCCTCGAAACTCTTTTGCCGCGTTAAACGGCGATTATGATCTTTACAATAACATTTTTCTGCTCTCGCTTTGAGTATGACCCCCTTGTCCAAATGAATGTGTGATACATAATCTTGTCCTGACCTCAAGTATGTCCACTATGGATATAGGTTGCAATGTGTATTGGCGGAAGGACTGTTGAGAGATAAGACCACAACTAAATTTTCGCCTCACCCAAAGTAGGACGCATGGACAAGATTTAACACGTTGAACGCCTTCGAACGCGTAAAATCGACGCGTAAAATTTGATTACTAGCAGCTCGTCAGGCAAAATTATTTGGAGTTTAAAGAGTGAGCACGTGCTAGACATATTTTATGTCCTGCCGGAACTCCTCAGTGATTTTATCAAACGGAAAGTGAGAGCTATGAGGTTATATACCATAAACCTACCATTTTTCAACGTAACATTGCACAAATACCGAGGGGTAATTACTCCCCAGATCTTGTGACTTGATCACTTCCACATGCTGACCACCGCTATGATGGTTTAGCTTGCAGTCCACCTGACTCATCTCAATATGACCGAACGCATTCGTGTTGTCCCAAGACATCTCATGGAAATCTGAGTACCGAGCACTGTAGTGCAGCTCGTGCACAGCTTCTAACCACACTTTTCTTCCGATTAGAGAGAACACTACAGTGCAATACTGTAGCTGCAACTACAATTGCTCGTAGAAAAGCGCAAGCGCCGAACTTACCCATTCTTCATGTGGTGGTAAACTCCAATACAAAGTGGCTGCTCTTATGCTTACGAATATTTATGTAAGTACGCCATTATGATTTGACTATCGGTAACTAGATGATCAGGTTCAAACCAGACCAACCGGTACAGCGATCTTGCAGAGTATGCCCCTTGCAAGCAAACAGAGCTTACCGTACATTACGACAAGGACGTCTGATTCAAGTGTCAACGCAATCATGCAAAATGCCGAAACCCTGGAGACAACTCAAAAACTATTGGCAATTTTGTGCTCACCAGCATATCCGATCTTTATGAGATCTGCCACCGCCGTCTGTTGCGCCATCGCGTCACAGCTGCTCGATGGCGCTTGTTCGGCCACGTACTCCGTCGGACTGACATCCCAGCGTACATCCTGATGGCAGCGTACTCCTCATCGTCGACCCATGGATTGGGCGTGGACGCCTATGCACCTCGCTACTCACCGTTCTTGATGCAGACCTCACCTCTAGCGGATATGACTACAGACTCCGCAACGGCGCTGACCTGGAACACCCTCGACTGCTTGCGCAAGCGAGTCAAAACTTTTCATTTAATGGAATAATGTCCATTACATGAAAAGTTTTAAAGCCCTAGAGTAGGCAACTGTTTTCAGGCGAAGGGAGACCCGACGTAGGCGGACACTACTTATGCCGCCGACTAACAGATCAGAGCCCAGCGCACGCGTAATGTGTCCGCGCGAAAACGTAATGCATTACATTATCCGTTACGAGATACCGGTAGGAGTTTTATCTACAGCCAAAGTCCTACCCCTTTCGAGTTACCAACTACTGGTATGTAGAGCCACCCAATCTCCCGAGTGATTTCGTCTAACACGGCTGAGCAGTGGGATGGAAACCCTGGAAGTTGTTTCCAGCCGTTTGTCTGTTGCAAGAGCCGTTAAACTGGCCTTGGCGGGCGTCGGGGACGTTGCAGCATTTCTGGTTGCCCTTCCTGTTCGGGTCGATCGAGCCGCCCGATGCGGTGCAGGCCTTCTGGGTGAAGTCGGCGGTCAAGAAGCCAGAGCCCTCGTATTTGTTGTCAGAGTCTGTTCCCGCACACTGTCTGAGAGCACCGTCACTGATAAAAGAGGTCAGTACAGATGGCATGCGCGCGCAGGTGTCGACAAGTACAGTACTTACACGGGCATCAGCAGAGCGGCGAGGGCAGCAACAACGACCAGGACCTTCATGTTGAGACGCGTGTGGGAGTGGCAAGTTGAGGGAAGTTTTCGAAGTGAACTGCAGTCAAGAAGTCTCAGTGGATCGCTCGGACGAGACCAGACGTGGGCGAAGCCACGTGACCATTGTTTACAGAATTGCAATACTGTAGTGCCGCAACGATAGCGTGTGCCTCTTGTAAGAAAAGACTGGCTTTTGGCCGGAATACGCAGTCATATTACCGACTCCAAAACATCGCTTTGTCGTAAATCTGTACTGGCTGCTTCTAGGATTAGCAGGGAATCTCCTCCGGACAGCCCGATGCGCTAAGCAAGAACATAAAACCTAACACGTGGTATCAATGTGTCGTAATACAGTCTGTACCTAATCGTACAGTACTGAGTGTGCTACTGTACATGTACTGTACCGTGTTCTGTCGTTGTCATGTCTCCGGATACCACGTCTTGGTCTGCATATGTTGCATGTCTAGTTGAGGTACTACTGCGTTGCGGCTAGGGTTGCTGCTTAAATACAATTAGCATTGTTAATAACGTAACGTTGTGCTACATTCACGTCGTCGACCGCCGACCAATTGAGTCAACAGCCCAACCAAAGCGAGGAAAGCAAATCATTTTTGCTCCTACGTACAGCCATAGGTACGGAGAGCTGTGAGTCAAGGCAGGTAACTGCAACCTGCGACTGCACAAGCCATCATAGCGATGGTCAGGTCACTCTCCCGAACAATTCTTCTTGACGAGCTGCTCGAAATCAAACTTTTCGTGTGGATTTTACGTATTCGAAGGCGCTCGGCGCGTTGAATCTTGTCCAGCCAGGCCCCATGCCATTCTTCTTGCTTTACGTAAGTCGAACATTTAAAGCGAGTCGAGACCTTATAATATAAGGCCTACGGACTATCGAGATATAACTTATATCTCGATAATTCTTCCGCTAATATACGTGTTGATTGTAAGTTTTATTGATCTGTATACGCGCCTTAGTGACAGACTATTTTAAACCAATCAATGCCTCTTATAAAATGACTAGTTTTTGTCCCTATTACGGGATATCAGTGGTATTATGGACCGCGTAATATCCGTGTGTCGTAAATATGTATCGGCTGCTGCGTCTTGGCCAACAGCCTCGATTCAGGATAAATAAAAGGACCAATTTTTGACGGCTCAGCTCCACGTCCACAGACGTCCAAATGAAAATACTTCTAGATAGGTGTAGTTGAGTCAAGTATTAACACTTTCATCCATCTCATGAAGTTGGAAGATGCTTCTACACTTCAAACGAGCCCTGGCAAAACCGACCCCTCGCGGAGTGACCTGCTAAGAGTTTGCCCTAACTTCAAGGACAAACTTTATCCTTTTTCTAAGGACAAAAATTAGTTAGCGCGGTTCTTGGAAGCGTAGAGAATGCTAGTGCTCTCTCTTAAGTAGGTTGTGCTGGGAACAACTTACCAAGGAAGTTCTGCTGCGTTCGACGTGATGGTGGGTTCTATTATTCTGTGTTCAAGCATTCAGAGCTGCTCCGGTACTTGGACTAGATTTTGTAGCGTTTGAGCATCATAAAGTGAGGTGTAGCATGCCAAATCACCATTCTACTGCGAGGTACGACAAGGACGTGACTCCCAATCGATATGCACACGTTGCTTGGTATGTATTCGTAAGTTTATTTCTTATGCGAAGTCAAGTATGAAATACGCATACCTGTAGATACAAACATCCAGTGTACCTGCTGGTCGTGCTACTCGAATACTCTTTTGACGATACGATCGAGATACCTGGGCGTCGATGGTAGCATCTGTAGTCCGATGTCATCGCTCCGTTACACCTCCGCCGGATTGCATACGGATACATCGCGTTGGCAGAGATTTCCGCTTCTATCTCAGCACCGCTTCATGCATGACCAGCATTCCAGCAACGTCCTCTGAGCATTCGGTGACGACAGTGCCCCAGGTTAATGCCTCGATTCTCAGGACAAATAAAAGGATCGTTTTTAGCGACTCAGCTTCACTTCCGTTGATGTCCAAATCATAACGTTATTACATAAGTGCAGTTGATTTATAGGCAAGCTTGTTGAGCCACTTCTTGGCCTTACACAACGTATAAGTATTAAGTGCCTGTGGACGCGTGGAGATGAAAGATGTAAATGGTATTTACAACTCACCGGATCACGGTATTCAATTAGGTAAGGCCATACATATTTTTCATTGTTGGTATGTTGCTAGCTCGGTCAGTGTTTGTTTGCGTCTACAAAAGATTGGTTGATCAGCACTGTCGTCACTGAATGTTCAGAGGACGTTGCTGGAATGCTGGTCATGCATGAAGCGGTGCTGAGATAGAAGCGGAAATCTCTGCCAACGCGATGTATCCGTATGCAATCCGGCGGAGGTGTAACGGAGCGATGACATCGGACTACAGATGCTACCATCGACGCCCAGGTATCTCGATCGTATCGTCAAGAGTATTCGAGTAGCACGACCAGCAGGTACACTGGATGTTCGTATCTACAGGTATGCGTATTTCATACTTGACTTCGCATAAGAAATAAACTTACGAATACATACCAAGCAACGTGTGCATATCGATTGGGAGTCACGTCCTTGTCGTACCTCGCAGTAGAATGGTGATTTGGCATGCTACACCTCACTTTATGATGCTCAAACGCTACAAAATCTAGTCCAAGTACCGGAGCAGCTCTGAATGCTTGAACACAGAATAATAGAACCCACCATCACGTCGAACGCAGCAGAACTTCCTTGGTAAGTTGTTCCCAGCACAACCTACTTAAGAGAGAGCACTAGCATTCTCTACGCTTCCAAGAACCGCGCTAACTAATTTTTGTCCTTAGAAAAAGGATAAAGTTTGTCCTTGAAGTTAGGGCAAACTCTTACCAGGTCACTCCGCGAGGGTCGGTTTTGCCAGGGCTCGTTTGAAGTGTAGAAGCATCTTCCAACTTCATGAGATGGATGAAAGTGTTAATACTTGACTCAACTACACCTATCTAGAAGTATTTTCATTTGGACGTCTGTGGACGTGGAGCTGAGCCGTCAAAAATTGGTCCTTTTATTTATCCTGAATCGAGGCTGTTGGCCAAGACGCAGCAGCCGATACATATTTACGACACACGGATATTACGCGGTCCATAATACCACTGATATCCCGTAATAGGGACAAAAACTAGTCATTTTATAAGAGGCATTGATTGGTTTAAAATAGTCTGTCACTAAGGCGCGTATACAGATCAATAAAACTTACAATCAACACGTATATTAGCGGAAGAATTATCGAGATATAAGTTATATCTCGATAGTCCGTAGGCCTTATATTATAAGGTCTCGACTCGCTTTAAATGTTCGACTTACGTAAAGCAAGAAGAATGGCATGGGGCCTGGCTGGACAAGATTCAACGCGCCGAGCGCCTTCGAATACGTAAAATCCACACGAAAAGTTTGATTTCGAGCAGCTCGTCAAGAAGAATTGTTCGGGAGAGTGACCTGACCATCGCTATGATGGCTTGTGCAGTCGCAGGTTGCAGTTACCTGCCTTGACTCACAGCTCTCCGTACCTATGGCTGTACGTAGGAGCAAAAATGATTTGCTTTCCCTCGCTTTGGTTGGGCTGTTGACTCAATTGGTCGGCGGTCGACGACGTGAATGTAGCACAACGTTACGTTATTAACAATGCTAATTGTATTTAAGCAGCAACCCTAGCCGCAACGCAGTAGTACCTCAACTAGACATGCAACATATGCAGACCAAGACGTGGTATCCGGAGACATGACAACGACAGAACACGGTACAGTACATGTACAGTAGCACACTCAGTACTGTACGATTAGGTACAGACTGTATTACGACACATTGATACCACGTGTTAGGTTTTATGTTCTGCATACAGAATTGCCATATTGTAGTGTCGCAACGTGCCACTTGTATGAAAAGACTGACTTTTAGACGGAATACGCGATCATACTAATTAGCGATGCATGACAGTATTACGAACTCCGTAATATCCGTGTGTCGTAAATATGTATCGGCTGCTGCAGATGAACGCGTCTTGGCTATAAGGATCAGCAGGCAAATCTCCTACGGAAAGGACACTGTCCCGACAGCCTAGAGTGCTAACCAGTATCCACGTGACGTTGCCCACGTCTGGTCTCGTCCGAGCGATCCACAGAGACTTCTTGACTGCAGTTCACTTCGAAAACTTCCCTCAACTTGCCACTCCCACACGCGTCTCAATATGAAGGTCCTGGTCGTTGTTGCTGCCCTCGCCGCTCTGCTGATGCCCGTGTAAGTGCTGTACTTGTCGACACCTGCGCGCACATGCCATCTGTACTGACCTCTTTTATCAGTGACGGTGCTCTCAGACAGTGTGCGGGAACAGGCTCTGACAACAGATACGAGCGCTCTGGCTTCTTGACCGCCGACTTCACCCAGAAGGCCTGCACCGCATCAGGCGGCTCGATCGACCCGAACAGGAAGGGCAACCAGAAGTGTTGCAACGTCCCCGACGCCCGCCAAGGCCAGTTTAACGACTCTTGCAACAGACAAACGGCTGGAAACAACTTCCAGGGCTTCCATCCCACTGCTCAGCCGTGTTAGACGAAATCACTCGGGAGATTGGGTGGCTCTACATACCAGTAGATGACTCGAAACACCTACGCTCTGCTGGAACAGGCGCGGAGGTGTACACACAAGATAAGAAAGTTGCTACTCCACTCATGCGTGCCGCTCGGTAGGTGCACTTCAATGGTGGCATTGCTGTTGGGCGAAGGTGCAAACGTGAACTTCGTCAGCAAAGGAATGACCACCATGGAATATAAGTTTTTGTTGCTCATAAGAAGTACTGTCATAAATCCGTATGTGTGAGTGTGAAATCAAACAGCCAGAGGACATACGTGATGAAATTGCTCAGTCAGTGGAGAAGATGCTGCAGAAGGAAGGACGATCTCGTTCTGATATCCGAAGCCTCAGTAAATATGAAGACGTGTTGCAGAGAATGAGGCGGATCGGTTGGAAAAGTTCGATATAGATTCTCGTTCAACTACATGTAGTACGATTCCGCTGCCGAGCCCTGCGCTGTTGTAGCGGTGTCATGGCAAGTGTGTCAAGACTACTACCAAGCTGGAGAGGATCAAGCAAGAAGTGTGAAATACGAGACGACAGCATCAGGTACACGACATCGACGACGATGACGCGTACCGACACCGGCAGCCGACACTCGACGACCGCGTCATCACTACGACTGCATAATCTACTGCGTGTGGGCCGCATCAACAAGCGGATTTCAAAATCAGCACCAATGGTTGTGATGAGAGATTGTGTGTGTGTGGGGGGCACGCCCCTGTGAGGCAGGTACTGTAGCAGGGAAATTAGAAGCTATCTGTCAAATGAACTCACTTCGCAATTTACTATCAGCTGACCAAGCTACAACTGTCACTGCAGCTATCAATAAGCGAGGCGATGAAGGCAATAGCACCCTCATGATTGCAGCTGGAGAAGGCCGCACTTCGATGGTAACATTGCTAGTAGTAAAGAGTATAAGAGTGATATTGACCACCTACTGGCTGATGACTCCGTTGATGCTCGCAGCCGAAGGCGAGTGCTATTGAAGATTGATGCATTCGTCGAGAATGATCGTTATCCAGGTGACGTTGGCGGTTGCGCCAGTCTCGAGGAGAACTTTCACCACGGGTGAATGACCCCTGCCAGCTGCAACCATGAGCGGAGTATTGCCGCTATCATCTTGAGGGTCAGTTTTGGCACCACCATCTAGTATCTAACAGGACTTCCGCAGCAGCTACGTGGCCCTCGGCACAAGCGATATGCAGAGCTGTGACACCATTCGAACCATTTTGATTCGAACTGTACTCTGTTGTCGACAAGTCCAGGCGAAAACGTATTACATTGCATTATCCGCTACGTGATAGGGGTTTATCTGCAGCCAAAATTCTACCCCATTTGGAGCCACCTACTGGTATACAGAGCCACCCAAATCTCCCGCGTGTTTCCCGCGTGTTTCTATCTAGCTGCTACGCTAGCACGGCTGGGCAGTAGGACGGAAGTCGGTGAACTTGCTTCCAGCCGCTTGTCGGTTGCAAGAGCCGTTAAACTGGCCTTGGCGGGCGTCGGGGACGTTGCAGCATTTCTGGTTGCCCATCTTGTTCGGAACGATCGAGCCGCCCGACGCGGTGCAGGCCTTCTGGGTGAAGTCGGCGGTCAAGAAGCCAGAGCCCTCGTATTTGTTGTCAGAGTCTGTTCCCGCACACTGTCTGAGAGCACCGTCACTGATAAAAGAGGTCAGTACAGATGGCATGTGCGCGCAGGTGTCGACAAGTGCAGTACTTACACGGGCATCAGCAGAGCGGCGAGGGCAGCAACAACGACCAGGACCTTCATGTTGAGACGCGTGTGGGAGTGGCAAGTTGAGGGAAGTTTTCAAAATGAACTGCAGTCAAGAAGTCTCTGTGGGTCGCATGGCCGAGGCCAGGCGCAGCTATTGCTCAGCACACCGGGCTGTTCCTTAGGAGGTTCATCTGCTGGTCCAAGCGAAGACGTGTTCATCTGAAGCAGCTAGTACAGATTTACGACACGTCGATATTACAAAGTGAAGTCCGTAATACGGACAAAGCCAGTCATTTTTTTATGAGAGGGCACGCGATTGGCTTAAATGTCGAATATGTCATATCATACGAGCATCACGGTGGCAGGTATTACTGAACAAAAAAACCGTCCGTGTAATACAGATGTGCCGTTATGTTTTTGAAGGAAAATGGTTGAGAAGTAAGGCCTGAACTTGTTCTAAATGTTTAACTTACGTGAGGAAGAAAACACGGCATGGAGCCTGGCTGGACATGATCACGCTGAGCGCCTTCGAGCGCGTAAAGTCACGCAAATTTCTATTACCAGCAGCTCGTCAAGCATAGTTGTTTTTGGACGAGTGACCATCGCTATGGTGGCTTGTGCTGTCGCAGTCCACCTGACTCACAGTTCTCCGTGAGACCGAACCTATTCTGGGATCAAAATGATTTGCCTGTCCTTGCTTTGGTTTGGCTGGTGAGTCAACAGGTCCATTTTGGTCGGCGATTGACGACATGGATGGAGCGAGACTTCCCATTTCAGCCTGCTAGTGGTAATGGTATTAACAATTATTAATTATTTGGGCGTAGCCCCAATATGGCGGGCTTGCATGAAGTTGATTCGGCTTACCTCACTTTACGAAAGAGACACTAAATATAATCACGATTCCAGCTTTTGTTTCCTTATGGGTAATCGGTTGAGGTTAGGATAGGTCACTAAATCGAAGTCCTGCGATCCGTGGTGGTGTCCCTCTTGTCTATGACTTAAGCGGCATTACTATGTAAGATTTCAACTTGAAAAGCGCCATTTACGCTGTTGTTCTTCTTGCAAATATCACTACACATCACCCAATACGGGATAGGAATAGTATATAGGGCAAGCTAAGATGCATAGCTGCCATAGTGCAAAACGGCAACTTATATCCAGTCTAACGGTGCTTTTGCTTTGCTATTTTCAAAAATTCAAGCCACACTCTGCTCTCGTGATCATGTTCAAGAACCCGTGCCGCCGCGGCGAGCGCATCGCGCATCTTGGCACGCAGCACATCGGTTTATATTCCTCGCCTGGCTGACACTGACGATAATATATATACATTTATTAAAGTACTGTTCTTGCTAGGCATTGTTTTACGTGCGCGACAGCAACTAGTGACCGTTCAGCACGGAAGAAATTGCTGCCTTGCACTGGGTTACTCTGCGAGACGTCAATACTTATACGTCATGATGTGGCTCAACAAGCTTACCAGTAAGTCAACAGCACTTATGTAGTAACGTTTTGATTTGGACATCTACGGAAGTGAAGCTGAGTCGTTAAAAACACGATCCTTTTATTTGTCCTGAGAATCGAAGCTGTTGGGGATTAACGTGAAGCGAAACTAGTATTGTAGATGCATGCCGCGGACTTCATCTTTCTAGATGCTGGTTCTGCTTTACAAACCCAAAGCACGTCTCAATTAATGCATTTCTCTACTTTTTGCTTTGGTTTGCTCATTGTTACCACGAAAAACGTCAACGAAGCATGGGGGCGAGTCCTCGACAGTGCATTGCACCGTTTTGTGCAGCCCCTTTCCACCAATTAGTGGACCTCTAGCATTTTGCGAATTCAATAACAACGTAGCTGTGACTACACCACCTCAATTCAAGTAGACACGCAACATATGCATTACAAGGACGTGGTACAGTATCCGAAGACATGACATCAGACGACAGTACAGTATGCAGTAAGCCAGTACAAATTACGCCAACTTGATATTCTCAAACCGTCCATGTAATATCAACGTGATATTACATGGACGGTTTTGTTCAGTAATACCTGCCACCGTGATGCTCGTATGATATGACATATTCGACATTTAAGCCAATCGCGTGCCCTCTCATAAAAAATGACTGGCTTTGTCCGTATTACGGACTTCACTTTGTAATATCGACGTGTCGTAAATCTGTACTAGCTGCTTCAGATGAACACGTCTTCGCTTGGACCAGCAGATGAACCTCCTAAGGAACAGCCCGGTGTGCTGAGCAATAGCTGCGCCTGGCCTCGGCCATGCGACCCACAGAGACTTCTTGACTGCAGTTCATTTTGAAAACTTCCCTCAACTTGCCACTCCCACACGCGTCTCAACATGAAGGTCCTGGTCGTTGTTGCTGCCCTCGCCGCTCTGCTGATGCCCGTGTAAGTACTGCACTTGTCGACACCTGCGCGCACATGCCATCTGGACTGACCTCTTTTATCAGTGACGGTGCTCTCAGACAGTGTGCGGGAACAGACTCTGACAACAAATACGAGGGCTCTGGCTTCTTGACCGCCGACTTCACCCAGAAGGCCTGCGCCGCGTCGGGCGGCTCGATCGTTCCGAACAAGATGGGCAACCAGAAATGCTGCAACGTCCCCGACGCCCGCCAAGGCCAGTTTAACGGCTCTTGCAACCGACAAGCGGCTGGAAGCAAGTTCACCGACTTCCGTCCTACTGCCCAGCCGTGCTAGCGTAGCAGCTAGATAGAAACACGCGGGAAACACGCGGGAGATTTGGGTGGCTCTGTATACCAGTAGGTGGCTCCAAATGGGGTAGAATTTTGGCTGCAGATAAACCCCTATCACGTAGCGGATAATGCAATGTAATACGTTTTCGCCTGGACTTGTCGACAACAGAGTACAGTTCGAATCAAAATGGTTCGAATGGTGTCACAGCTCTGCATATCGCTTGTGCCGAGGGCCACGTAGCTGCTGCGCAAGTTCTGTTGGATGGTGGTGCCAAAACTGACCCCCAAGATGATAGCGGCAATACTCCGCTCATGGTTGCAGCTGGCAGGGGTCATTCACCCGTGGTGAAAGTTCTCCTGGAAACTGGCGCTAACGTCAACTTGGCCAACAATGCATTAGACCCCCTGCTCATAATTGCCACTTGAAGCTACATCCCCAAATGGGATCGACCACGCTTCTGCAACGGGCTTGTTAACGGACAAGGTCAGGAACGTGGTCTGTTGCACTACGACGTTAGTGCTTCTAGCCGATTAGACCACAGCCAGTTAGTTGTAGTGTCACTGCTGGTGAAGGTGAACGTTGACATGGAGGCGAAGGATGCAAGGGGGCGTACTGCTCTTCACATTGCTCCCACCAAAAGAGTGGACATTGTTTCTGCTCTGCTGAAAAGTGGCGCGGAGGTGGACACGCAAGATATGAAAGGGGATACTCCACTCATGCATGCCGCTCGGGAGGGCTGCACGTCAATGGTGACTTTGCTGTTGGATGAAGGTGCAAACATGAACTTGATCAACAACAACGGAATGACCGCCATGAAGTACGCTCGTAAATATGATAAATTTCAATCAATCATACAGACATAAGGACAGTGTGGAATATGTGATTCATTTGTTCTACGACCCGATGCAAGATGGCGTGTTGCTTGTATATCAAGGTGCCGAGTGCCAGCCCCGAGGGATGGTGGGCGGGTAGAAAATTTGGCTAGCGTACCGCAGTTTCGCCATTGGCTCGAATGGTGGAGCGACGGCTTGACATACGGCGTTGCTCGATCACGGGCAGACTTGACTCGGTACGTCAGCGGTGAAGACCAAATGAACCACAGCTCGTGGTCCACAGGACCTGGAGTCCGCTGAGTGGACAATGTTTGGCTGTCTATTTTCTGCAGCAGCTGTCTTCCTTCATCTTGAAAAGACGTTTTCCATCCGTTCCGTCCGCCTCGCTATCTACACCAAGGAAAACAAACAGACTGCAAATATCGATCTTGGGATGGTGATTGATTTCGAAGGCCTCGGTGGTAACGTAAACCCCACCCTATTCATTCAAAGTGAGTAGGATGGGGTTTACGTGACCGGGAGTGTAAAGTGCTTGCCATCATAGTGATAGTTTTCAGCAACACTTCGCACTCCACTCTCCACCACACAAGTCGGCATTAAAAAAACTCGATGCGACTTGCTTATTCGTTCCTGGCCGTTGCTATCCTCCTGTTCTCAAGTACCGATGCAGCATTACGAGACACGGGCACTGAACAGGTCGTGCTTCAAAAGCTGATCCCCAGGCGCAATCCCTCACTGTTGACGACAAGAAGTGTGAGCGATTTCTGAAAGCCATTCCGAGGGTGAGCTCTTTGGGCATCACCAAGGTTACGACACCCAACAACCACTCTTGTCGCCACGGCGGCGAATAATCAGCTGTCCAAGCTAGGCAAACTCTTATCCAACGCGATGTACAGGAACTGAGCGCACCCCGCAAGAAATGTTCAAGGCGTTGAAACTCGAAGGACTTGGCAGAAATGCGTTCGTCCACCCAATTTGGCAGCTGTGCGTGAACTACGCGAGATTCTACAAGCCAACCGTCCAAGACAAAGATAAAAAAGTGGTTTGCCAAGGATCTAAAGCCGGAAGACGTATTTGTGAAGGTTAGCTTCACGGCCCTTGAGTCAAGGGGATCACGGCGCCTGCTCGGTTAACAGCCTCGATTTTCAGGACAGATGAAAGGACCAATTTTTGACGGCTCAGCTCCACGTCCACAGACGTCCAAATGAAAATACTTCTAGATAGGTGTAGTTGAGTCAAGTATTAACACTTTCATCCATCTCATGAAGTTGGAAGATGCTTCTACACTTCAAACGAGCCCTGGCAAAACCGACCCTCGCGGAGTGACCTGGTAAGAGTTTGCCCTAACTTCAAGGACAAACTTTATCCTTTTTCTAAGGACAAAAATTAGTTAGCGCGGTTCTTGGAAGCGTAGAGAATGCTAGTGCTCTCTCTTAAGTAGGTTGTGCTGGGAACAACTTACCAAGGAAGTTCTGCTGCGTTCGACGTGATGGTGGGTTCTATTATTCTGTGTTCAAGCATTCAGAGCTGCTCCGGTACTTGGACTAGATTTTGTAGCGTTTGAGCATCATAAAGTGAGGTGTAGCATGCCAAATCACCATTCTACTGCGAGGTACGACAAGGACGTGACTCCCAATCGATATGCACACGTTGCTTGGTATGTATTCGTAAGTTTATTTCTTATGCGAAGTCAAGTATGAAATACGCATACCTGTAGATACGAACATCCAGTGTACCTGCTGGTCGTGCTACTCGAATACTCTTTTGACGATACGATCGAGATACCTGGGCGTCGATGGTAGCATCTGTAGTCCGATGTCATCGCTCCGTTACACCTCCGCCGGATTGCATACGGATACATCGCGTTGGCAGAGATTTCCGCTTCTATCTCAGCACCGCTTCATGCATGACCAGCATTCCAGCAACGTCCTCTGAACATTCAGTGACGACAGTGCTGATCAACCAATCTTTTGTAGACGCAAACAAACACTGACCGAGCTAGCAACATACCAACAATGAAAAATATGTATGGCCTTACCTAATTGAATACCGTGATCCGGTGAGTTGTAAATACCATTTACATCTTTCATCTCCACGCGTCCACAGGCACTTAATACTTATACGTTGTGTAAGGCCAAGAAGTGGCTCAACAAGCTTGCCTATAAATCAACTGCACTTATGTAATAACGTTATGATTTGGACATCAACGGAAGTGAAGCTGAGTCGCTAAAAACGATCCTTTTATTTGTCCTGAGAATCGAGGCATTAACCTGGGGCACTGTCGTCACCGAATGCTCAGAGGACGTTGCTGGAATGCTGGTCATGCATGAAGCGGTGCTGAGATAGAAGCGGAAATCTCTGCCAACGCGATGTATCCGTATGCAATCCGGCGGAGGTGTAACGGAGCGATGACATCGGACTACAGATGCTACCATCGACGCCCAGGTATCTCGATCGTATCGTCAAAAGAGTATTCGAGTAGCACGACCAGCAGGTACACTGGATGTTTGTATCTACAGGTATGCGTATTTCATACTTGACTTCGCATAAGAAATAAACTTACGAATACATACCAAGCAACGTGTGCATATCGATTGGGAGTCACGTCCTTGTCGTACCTCGCAGTAGAATGGTGATTTGGCATGCTACACCTCACTTTATGATGCTCAAACGCTACAAAATCTAGTCCAAGTACCGGAGCAGCTCTGAATGCTTGAACACAGAATAATAGAACCCACCATCACGTCGAACGCAGCAGAACTTCCTTGGTAAGTTGTTCCCAGCACAACCTACTTAAGAGAGAGCACTAGCATTCTCTACGCTTCCAAGAACCGCGCTAACTAATTTTTGTCCTTAGAAAAAGGATAAAGTTTGTCCTTGAAGTTAGGGCAAACTCTTACCAGGTCACTCCGCGAGGGTCGGTTTTGCCAGGGCTCGTTTGAAGTGTAGAAGCATCTTCCAACTTCATGAGATGGATGAAAGTGTTAATACTTGACTCAACTACACCTATCTAGAAGTATTTTCATTTGGACGTCTGTGGACGTGGAGCTGAGCCATCAAAAATTGGTCCTTTCATCTGTCCTGAAAATCGAGGCTGTTAACCGAGCAGGCGCCGTGATCCCCTTGACTCAAGGGCCGTGAAGCTAACCTTCACAAATACGTCTTCCGGCTTTAGATCCTTGGCAAACCACTTTTTTATCTTTGTCTTGGACGGTTGGCTTGTAGAATCTCGCGTAGTTCACGCACAGCTGCCAAATTGGGTGGACGAACGCATTTCTGCCAAGTCCTTCGAGTTTCAACGCCTTGAACATTTCTTGCGGGGTGCGCTCAGTTCCTGTACATCGCGTTGGATAAGAGTTTGCCTAGCTTGGACAGCTGATTATTCGCCGCCGTGGCGACAAGAGTGGTTGTTGGGTGTCGTAACCTTGGTGATGCCCAAAGAGCTCACCCTCGGAATGGCTTTCAGAAATCGCTCACACTTCTTGTCGTCAACAGTGAGGGATTGCGCCTGGGGATCAGCTTTTGAAGCACGACCTGTTCAGTGCCCGTGTCTCGTAATGCTGCATCGGTACTTGAGAACAGGAGGATAGCAACGGCCAGGAACGAATAAGCAAGTCGCATCGAGTTTTTTTAATGCCGACTTGTGTGGTGGAGAGTGGAGTGCGAAGTGTTGCTGAAAACTATCACTATGATGGCAAGCACTTTACACTCCCGGTCACGTAAACCCCATCCTACTCACTTTGAATGAATAGGGTGGGGTTTACGTTACCACCGAGGCCTTCGAAATCAATCACCATCCCAAGATCGATATTTGCAGTCTGTTTGTTTTCCTTGGTGTAGATAGCGAGGCGGACGGAACGGATGGAAAACGTCTTTTCAAGATGAAGGAAGACAGCTGCTGCAGAAAATAGACAGCCAAACATTGTCCACTCAGCGGACTCCAGGTCCTGTGGACCACGAGCTGTGGTTCATTTGGTCTTCACCGCTGACGTACCGAGTCAAGTCTGCCCGTGATCGAGCAACGCCGTATGTCAAGCCGTCGCTCCACCATTCGAGCCAATGGCGAAACTGCGGTACGCTAGCCAAATTTTCTACCCGCCCACCATCCCTCGGGGCTGGCACTCGGCACCTTGATATACAAGCAACACGCCATCTTGCATCGGGTCGTAGAACAAATGAATCACATATTCCACACTGTCCTTATGTCTGTATGATTGATTGAAATTTATCATATTTACGAGCGTACTTCATGGCGGTCATTCCGTTGTTGTTGATCAAGTTCATGTTTGCACCTTCATCCAACAGCAAAGTCACCATTGACGTGCAGCCCTCCCGAGCGGCATGCATGAGTGGAGTATCCCCTTTCATATCTTGCGTGTCCACCTCCGCGCCACTTTTCAGCAGAGCAGAAACAATGTCCACTCTTTGGTGGGAGCAATGTGAAGAGCAGTACGCCCCCTTGCATCCTTCGCCTCCATGTCAACGTTCACCTTCACCAGCAGTGACACTACAACTAACTGGCTGTGGTCTAATCGGCTAGAAGCACTAACGTCGTAGTGCAACAGACCACGTTCCTGACCTTGTCCGTTAACAAGCCCGTTGCAGAAGCGTGGTCGATCCCATTTGGGGATGTAGCTTCAAGTGGCAATTATGAGCAGGGGGTCTAATGCATTGTTGGCCAAGTTGACGTTAGCGCCAGTTTCCAGGAGAACTTTCACCACGGGTGAATGACCCCTGCCAGCTGCAACCATGAGCGGAGTATTGCCGCTATCATCTTGGGGGTCAGTTTTGGCACCACCATCCAACAGAACTTGCGCAGCAGCTACGTGGCCCTCGGCACAAGCGATATGCAGAGCTGTGACACCATTCGAACCCCGTGTTTCTAATTGTACTTTGTTGTTGACAAATTCCTTGATCACGTCGGCTTGACCACTTTGAGCACCAAACATCAGCGGTGTCATAAGCATCTCGTTATCCGCCAAGTTGGCGTTTGCACCTTTTTCCAGAAGCAATTTCACGACTGGAGCGCAGCCTTTTCCAGCAGCAAGCATGAGCGGACTCTCACCTGAATAGTGTTCATAGTTGACCAATGCACCATTCTCCAATAACACGCGAGTTGCATCGACATGCCCGGCAGCACACACAATCTGCAGAGCCGTAACATCTCTCACATCCCGTGCTTCTAACTCTGAATCTGCGTCTACAAGCAACTTGATCACATCAGAATCGCCACTTTCGGCAGCAAACATCAGCGGAGTCTTCAGCCAGTAGTTAGTCATTTTCATGCTCGCACCCTTTTCCAGAAGCAATTTGACGACTGAAGTGCGTCCTTTTCCAGCTGCAAGCA
The DNA here is from genome assembly GCA_011947355.1 of Phytophthora boehmeriae. Taxonomy (NCBI): domain Eukaryota; phylum Oomycota; class Peronosporomycetes; order Peronosporales; family Peronosporaceae; genus Phytophthora; species Phytophthora boehmeriae. The sequence goes on along the minus strand of JAAVTJ010000265.1, from coordinate 313,928 downwards.
TCAGTGAGCTTTCACCGTCCTTGTTTTGTGCGTCAACTTGTATGCCAGGCTCTAGAAGCAATTTAACAGAGTCGACAATGCCAGCTTCGCACATTACTCGCAGAAGTGCAGCGTCCTGTGTGTTTTGTGGCATTGTAAGCAATTCCGTCGCGTCGGTCGTAGCAATATTTTCCTTTGACACAGCTACTTCCAACCAAGAACCTCTTATTGGCTGGAGCTCGAGTCTTCAAAATACGTCTGCCACGGGCTGCCGTCGGGTTTGATCCGTTAGCCTTGATAGACGGAACACTAATTGAAAATGGTACAGCTGATTTTGATAATTGGGTTCTGGTGGTCGATGGGCGTTTAGTGGCTCTGAAAACTCGGGTCTTAGCCAGTGGGAGATCCAGCGAGAACGTGGCAAAATTCGCCGCAACGTCATCAGTTTCCGAGACTTCGTTTTCAAAGGCGCCAACAGAGATATCATCGTCATTTTCAAAATTCAACCTTAAAGGTGGCGTTGATCTTGTGCTGCTTGCATGAGTATCTGTATCGAACTCTTGCCATCCGATACATCTCAATATCTCCAAGAGATCTTCACAGATATACTCACACCTTGGATGCCAGAACTCGAGTTCATCTCTCTTGTGCAGCATATTCTTCACAGTCTGAGCAATCTCGTCACGTCGGTCCTTTTGCTCCTTGACCGTACATCCAAACCCCCACGAGAATCCAAAATCTCCAGAAAACTCCTTATGCTCAACAAGAAATCGTTTCTGTCCGAACAAATCGTCCGTCTTGCCGCATGCCTCCGTCATGATAACACGATCGACCAGTTCGCACAAGTCTCGACTTTTACCGCTCCCCAGCGTCAAATTGGCAGCTTGGTTCAAGAAATAACCCAGCAAAGGCTCATCAAGCTGCCGCTCCTTAGACTGTCGCAACGTCAGGAAAACTCCAAGCTCACAGATCATAATCTGGTCGACCAGTTCCTCCTTCTCCTCACCTGGCAGTTTATTTGCTGCATTCTCGCCTATAAAGTCGGCAACCCAGCTACGAAGTTCCGCCACCGTTGCGATGGGTCTCGTACGGTAAAATATCCGCTCGGCATGGACTTTATCGTTGTGTTTGTAGTATTTAAGAAGGAATTGACACCATCGTTTATTGTTAAATTCTGCAGACTCCACGATGGCGACAAACTCTGCGTGATACGCTGCGTCTTCAAAGGGCGTAGGGATCTGTGGGGATGTCGTGGCTATGGGGTCAATGCCGACCTTCATGACCTCAGCTGGCGTGGAAAACTCGCTCATCTTTTTTTTTTTTAAAACAATCGTGAGTTAAAGTCTTAGTCGAATGTTATCGAAAGTATACTGCCATACGATGCGTATACTTGTATACTTCATGGATACAACTTTGGCCGTCTTCTCCGATTGTATGAGAGTCCGGTGCAAATAGGCCCGTGAATCGCTCTCCTATTAATCACGGGTACACAATGAACGACTGTTGGCCACTGTTGGAGGATACTGTTCGTTCTCGAAGGATGACTCGCCTACTTGCAACTTTGGCAACTACATCACTGATGGAAACATGTCCATGTAGGTGGTACAAGCGGATCGGTACTGGAACAAGACCGCTACCATTCCCAAAGGCCGTGTGTTGCTAGAAGCAGTCAAACAGCAGCCAACGGTGTCAGCAATGGTTGGTGCGAGTCGAATGTGACCAGGCAGGTCTCCGCCAACCAAAGGTCGCATCAACTTGAACTTGAGCCGTCGAAAAAAACTGTATTTACAAAAGTGTTTTAAACAATGTTACATTACGATCCCGAAACAATCTCTTTGTTGGCCAACGTTCACTTGCTCGGAATTTGCTTTGCAGCATCAGACAAAGGTACGGGGGTGGCGATCATCTCCGATGAGGTCCGAATGCCTGGATGCGTGCCTGCCGTCTGACCTCGTGCGTACATGCTGCGTTTTCCGATCCCGAGGCGGTTCTTGTGCTGACGACGAAGTGATGCGCTTCCGGATCCCGCGCCAAGGTCCTCACGACTTGAGTCAAGTCGACACCGACTCTATATTTTTGATGGTCGCGGGCCGGTGCGCACGCCAGCGCGCGTCGTGTTCATCATGGCGACCGTCCACTTTGCATGCTGTCTTTTGCCCGTGAGGGAGATAGACGGTTGTCTCGTTCAACGATCGATACGAACTCGCACCGAACGATGCCGCAAGTGCTGGGATTACTGGTTGCAAGGCACCAAGGCTGATGTCAGTGGTAGCAGCACATTGCCCTGCAGGTATGACGGTGCAGTACCTGCACTGCAGGCTGCAGCGGCACGGCCCGTGTAGCCTACCGCCAGCGACAGTGGTCGCTCCTGTCACATGTAGCGCCCCTCGCCGGGTTATGACACGCCTGCTGTTTTTAGAGGTCAACAGCCTGTTGCCTTTCGATCTTTTCGCTAGTATTGTCCAGCTCGCTGAGGTTAGTGTTGCCTCGTCAGAATGCAGACCTTCCTCTCATGGTTCCATTGCCAAGGGCCTCCCTCAGAGAGGCAGATGAACTGACAAGTCGGTGTGAGATTGGTCCCCACAGGAGTCCTCAGAGACAGACTCGGCGCTGAACAGTCTGTCCGCCGATGCGTTGGTCTGTCTCGTGGGAGCTCTCAGATAATCATGTCAGTCCAAAGTCAAAGTTGACAGTCGACGGCACCAACTCGATGCGCGCTGTCCAACCAACCATCGAACGTCCATCCAAGCAAGCGTACCACCTACGTCTGTTGCAGTCGAATCTTTCTCTCTTGACAAACAGCCATATCAGCATGTTGCCGGTAAAAGAGTAACAAGCTCAACTAGTCAGTGCAACCACGACCAACCAAGTCAGCCAAACCAGAACGAGCATCCATCGCCACCGAATCCAGTGACCAGCACGCAATTATTACATCACAATGCGCTTTTCTCAAGGTCAAAGACGCCCTTTCGCATCCCACCCGTCCCTTCTGCTTCGTAAGAAAAACTGTTTAAAACAATTCCCCATCGTCATCTTTGTGCTCTGTATTTCCACCATTTCGAGATCGGATCGATGGCGAGCAAGCGCTCATTGTGATAATTCCAGGCTTCTGCTCTCTCCTCCAGCCCTTCGTGGCTGTTTCTCTCAGCGTCTCCGTCGTCAAGTAATCCCTCTATAACCCCAAACCTCCAAGGCAGAGAGTCTGTCGTCGATAACCCCAAGCACCACAAAGTTTTCCTACAGTACGAGCTCCAAGACTTTTCATAAGCAGTAACAGGAAAAGGGACTGCGCCAAACAGGTGGCCCGAGGTGCTTGCTACAGTACCAGAGCGGTACTGGCGTCACCAGTAGGTCCACAAGCAGCAGGTCTCCATTAAAAAGGGAGAGAGTCATCACTTTTTTAAAAACGAGTGCTGTCTCCATACATTCCAGGGATTGAGATACCGGAGACCGGCGGCTCTCCTGGCTCTATCGACCACATGACGACAAGAGGAGACGTTGAGAGTCGGCGACAAGGACGCGAGAAGAACTCGCTCTCGATGGCGACCACTAGCCAACGACTGGCGGCCAGCACCAACAAGAACAAGAACTGGAGAGCCAATTACTTACGAGCGCTGAATATCTTCACTCCGGACTTGCAGACGTCCACCAGAGGACGTCATGTGTCAAGTGGGGACTCTCGGCGTCCAAATGCGGCTTCAGGACGTTCAAGAAGAGCGACGACAGCCACGGACCAAGTGCCAAGCAGACCAGTGAGCAGCAATAGCAGCAATACCAGAGGACGGCCTTCAGGTTCGACGTCGACGTCAGGGAGACAGAGCAGTCGATCAGGGTCGTCCAGGTCTCACAGTCGAACAAGAGGCAGCTCGCCGGCAGATGAGAAACCTTCGACGTATGTTTTTGGACTGCGTCAGCACTTGTTCCGTGCGAGACGGACGCCTCGGAGCGAACTGACAGTTGTGGATCGGGTATCTGCGCCAATTGAGATCCCTACAGGAGTGTCGGTGACGTCGCCGACAGAGATCCCGACGCGAGCGGATAAACTGTCGGGGCGACGAGACTCGTCGTCGCGACGACAGCGAGGAAGCAGCAATTGCAGCGACTTCCAGAACTCGACGGACAAACAGCAGCCGATGCAGTTGCTGTCGTGGGAAGAGCCGTCCGTGATGCTCGGCAATGGCGCTTGGTCAATTGAGAGTGACAAACGCAATGAGAGAAGTGCTGGCGTGGCTATCCCAGTTGACAGATCTAGGCGATCCTCGCGTCCGTACGAAGGCATTGCGGAAGAATGCGAGGACACTGAAGACGATGAGCCAACCCACCCAGAGAACGAAGAGGATGATGACATATTTAAGATGGAGTTCGACGGCGAAGACTCCAGCGCCAGTAGGAACGTATTTAGAGGGACACGAGCGAGCAGCGAGAGGCGCCGTGGAGAGCTGCACAGACGCATCCCAGGAGGCTTGGACGGCTTTGATGACGACGACGAAGAGAACGACGTTGTGCAGCCGCTGTCGGCGTCGTTCGTGCCGCCGCACCAAATGGTGGAGCGCGGCTGCTTCTCATTGGGACTGCGAGATGAACTCAAGCGGAAGCCTGGACTGCACATCTAGAGCGGCGGTTAGTGTGATAGGTTAGTCATTTTGCAAGTGATGGAGCATGTTAGGAATGCAGTGAAGGGGAGGAAGCAGGGCGCCAACTAGAGCTCATGACGAGCAGCAGGGTATAAAGTAAATCCAAGCGTCTTGTATCCTCCAAACACTTGCATCTCGACAAACTTGATGTATTAGCTAGCGGTAAAAGGATTTAGAGCTGAAGCCTGCACCGTAGGAATGGTGAGTACGGCGCGCGTAGGAATTTACTTTTTGAGCATCTCGAACGAAGAAACATGGATCTAACTAGTTTACAGCACTACTCATCTGACTTGACGACAAAAACAACAATTTCCTCGAACTCGTGTCCTCTTTTGAAGTTCGAGGGGTTTGAAACCACATTGTAGGTGACCCTGATGGAGTCTCCAGCCCGCTTTCCAGGACAGTAGAATCCGAAGTTGTTTGCTTGGCAACATGAGGGATTCGGCTGTTCTGGTCTTGAGCAAAAACTTTCTTTCGTCGGCTGAGTTCGTCAGGCAGCACCTCGTATACGGCCAAATGAGCATCCACCTGCGGAATACTGTAGTCGCACAGGTAGTCCACCGAGTAGTCCATGGGCAAGACGTCTTTGTTAGTCATCAGCCAATCTGCTATTCGCCGTGTAACCAGAATCTGACCACCAGCGCCCAAATCGCTCACCTCGCTCGCAATCACCTCAGAAGCTCCTGTATAAATGGTCTTGCCCGTCACAGCATGAGGACTGTGGTGCAGATATCCATCGGAGCCCATGGCGTCGTGAATTCCCATTCGAACGCGCAATCCACGAAAAATAACTCGATGCTTCGCTCGGCGCTTCTTGGTCGCGGGCACGAGTCCATGGAGTTCTTTGGGCCATTTTGCTGCCAGCAACTGAAGCTGCACATCTAAACAATACCCGACGGCCTCGCGAATTGTGTGAAAAGCCAACTGAAACGAGTCTCCTGCAGTGGTGATTTCGTATCCACGATACGGAGTCAGCAATGAGCGCATGACGTCGTCGTGCACCTGAGTAGCGCGCTGCATGATCTTGCCATCGTCGATTCCCCACAAAGCACTGGAAGATTCGATGTCCGTCACGACAAACACTGGATTCAGGACAGGAGGCGCAATGGAGTCTTCACGCTCGTTCAAATGCGGGATCTCGCCTCTGTTGGTCTCAACCACCAGCTGAACGAGCATCTTGTCCGGAATACACCAACTACCGAACCTCAATGCACACGGGAGACTGCAACCAGTACAGAGCGCGAGTGCAAGTCCTGTAGCGTTGTACATCACCTGGCTTAAACCGATGTAGCTCAAAGTCGCATCGTCACGAGGCGTGTGGACGTACGTAAAGAGCGAAGTGAACTCGTACTGACACGCAAAAAGCGCGTACGCGAACATGATGCGCTTCAGCCGCTGATAAACCGGTGAAGCCTCGAAATGGCCGTTGACAGACTCAACATCACGGCCCTTGCACTTGAGCAGGAACAGCACTACGATCATGTATACGAGCGTGATGATCTGCATCACGTAAATCACCAACGCGAGTCGATACGTTGAGCTTGAATATCCTCCATCGATGATGGCCAAGACCACCTCAGCGATCGCAAATGACGAGATCAAAGCGTGGCCCAAGACGATGTACAAACTGATCTTGGCCTTTTCCTTTATAGTGCCGCGGTCCATTGACTTGGCAGCAATCTTGGACAACTCGTAGGTCAACGGGAGCACCCAAAACGCCGCTGCAAAGTGCATGACGTCGCAGAAGCACAAAATTATCGTCGGGAACAATCTTCGCGAAGCTTTGAGGTCGGTCGTGGCGTAAATCCCAAGCTGGTCGAGTTGTTTGCTAGTCAATGGCATCGTTCCACTGCCGTCCACAAACTCCTTCGTCGGCAGCATGAGGACCCAGAAGTAGTAAGTTGAGCGTCCTAATGTGTAGAGCCAAATGTAGACGAAGAACGTGAGGAACAACCACCGCACACTCGACACCCGGAAGTCCCAGTCACGATATAACTTGATGGAGATAAGCATGGACGCGATGTTCGATAGCAGCACTGAGGTCAGGCCCATGAAGGCCCATATCATGACCATCGTCCAGATAAATAAACGGTGTCGGTCTTGACGATAAAAGCTTCGATCGAGTTAGCTGTACGGACGTCCGTGTACCTACGCACCGGCATGCGCAGGTCTTCCTGTGTCTTCGTCGATTCTCAATGCAGAGGATAAGAGTTCGCTCTGCTCTAAGAGAAGAGGTTTGGGGCTCATCCAGCTGGCGAACTGGATTGGTCTCCGTTATTGGACTGCAACGACACAATCTCGAGGCTTTCGGATAGCCAGCTGGCTGGATGAGAGCGATCGCAACCCTCTGCCGGTGTTGCGGTCGAACTAACCAAGCTCCGATTAACGTTTTGCCACTGGAACTATGTTTGGCGAGATGGTAAGTCCATAACGATATTCATGTGCGACTTGCATCGCAGTCCACTCCTTTCTTGATGGTCAATCTGCAGATAGCGCCCCTACCATTCAAGATTAGTTGCTGTGGAGAAACCCCGTTATTGGTGCAGTGGCCATGAACGCATACCCGTGATATCGCTGCAAGTTCCTAAGGCATAGGATGATGACGCCCGCCATGCAGAATTTGTCGTTGTTGCGGAGTCTGCAGAGTTCAACGATAAGCTGTGGTGTCAATTCCTCGTCAAGCACCACCGTAAACTCATGGGATCGTATCTCGGATCGTATCTCAATCGTGCCAAGCATGTAAAAACCTGATCGGACCTTCGTCATTGGGTTGCCGAGTTTATGAGGAAGTGGCAAATAAATTGCCAGGTGAGGAGAAGGAGGAACTAGTCGACAGAACATGATCTGTAAGTGTTTAAAGAGACACCTAAAGGCAGAATTTAAGAAGAAGCACATTGCCGAGCTTAACCCTGCTTGGCGCCCTAGACACAACTGCTTTCACAACAACAGCAGATCCATGAACCACACTGCGAATTAGCCTTTCAATCGCTAGCAGAGAAAGCCATCCAATGGCTATGAATGCCATTAAGCAATGGACAGACCAATGGAGGGAGGGAAGCATTTTAATTTACTTTGCTATTATACTTACAAGGTACTGCTCGTCGGCGAATAACTAAACCCTTCATCCAAGTGCAGCAGTGTACGTTGAGACGCATGACGTCTCAGTGCTCCTTGCTCCAATTGTCGACGACGTTCACGTTGTGCGTAGAGTTGACGTCGACGCTGAGCTGCAACACTGCTCAATCCTGGAGGTGTATTAATTTGTTGAGTATTGGCCCCGCAACTCCAGGATGCATGGGCGTGGCAGATGAACGCTTCTTCAGCGTCGTCGTGAATTTCTTTTTGCGCTGACTCAACCCAATCGGCACCACTTGAAATACTTCCACTGGTGCGTTGATCATCGGAACGATGTACTCGCCCACACGATCCACAGAGCACGGAATTGCCACCAAGTCCTGGTACATCAGCAGCCAGTCTGCGACGCGTTTTGTCACAAGGATCTGTCCACCATCACCCAGATCGCCGATTTCGTTCGCAATGACCTCAGACGCCCCTGTGTAGGTCATTTTGCCCGTCACTGCGTGCACATCCAGAACAAGTGGGCCATCGGCAGAAACTGCGTCATGAATTCCCATACGGACACGAAGCCCACAGAAGATTAAGCGGCCTCTTGCTCGCTGTCTTTTCGTCGCAGGAATCAATCCGTGCAATTCTCTGGGCCATGTCGCCTCCATCAACTGCATTTGAACGTCCAAACAATACTCTGCGGCCTCGCGGATTGTGTGAAAGGCTAGCTGAAACGCATCCCCGGCTGTCGTAATTTCGTAGCCCCTGTACTTCATCAACGATGAGCGTAAAATATTATCGTGAACTTCTGTGGCGCGCTGCATGATTAGTCCATCGCCCACACCCCACAGTGCACTCGATTGCATAATATCCGTGAATACAAACACGGGATTAACTAGAGGTGGCTCAGCCGACTCCATTAACACCATCATGGTATCTTGTGGCGACAAAAGTTCTCCCGGTTGCAGTAGTCTTGCTTCAACTTGAGCTTCGATGTCATCCGGCAAACAGTAACGACACATTTTCAAGACGCACGCTTGGTTACACATGGTCGTAATAGCTAGTGCCAGACCCGAAGCGCAGTACACGACGGCGCTCACACTGCTTAAATTCACGAGTTTCAACTCGTGCTGGGGCATGGAATACATAACCACAGTTGTTATCTGAAACTGGAAGGTGAAAATCCCGTAAATGATCCTGCAAGTCCTCAAAAACTAAAGTTACTACTAACAAGATGCAACAAAATAAAACTCCAGCACCGTACATGATCCTCGATAGCCGCTGATAAATCGGCGACGTGACAAACTGGCCTTGCACATTTTCGTATTTCCTGCCCCCAATCTTGAGCTTGATAACGATCCAAAGCATGTACAAAAGCTCACGAATTGCGTGAAATAAACCGCCAGTAGACACCGCTGAGTATACGTCGTATATCCTCTTTTCACGGCCGCCAAGATGGTTTCCAAAAGTAAAAACCCTGCAATAATGAGCCAGACTCTTCGGACATACCATCGAATCTGCTCTCCCTCTTTCTCCGCCCCTCGATCCATCGATCTCGCTGCAATTTCTCCAAGCTCGTAAGCCAGCGGGAACGTCCAGATCGCAATGGAAAATAGCGCCGAGTCCCCCATAACCAGCAGCGTCGTGACGAGTCCGTCATGTGAGACTTTAAAGTGCAGGACCGAGAAAAAGCCCAATCTGCTGTATCTGTCCGTCAGCATTTCGTCACTTAAGCGCACCGACGACTCGAGCGGTTTGATCACCGCCACGATCATAAACAGCACCCGACAGAAGCTGAAGACGAAATAGCACGAGAAAAGACGAAAAACAACCAACGGACACTCGAGACTTGGAGGTCCCACGACCGACGCAGATTGAAGCTCGTGATGCCAGTCGCAATGCACGAAGCCCCCATTGTGGTGATCGCCAAGGTCGTCCAGACCATGGTGTTCGGGTCCGTGTGCACCCGTAAACGATGGAAATTGACCGGTTTTTACTATCGAGTTTGTAACTGAGACCAAAGGTGTAAAAATGACGATTTCTCGACGTTGAGCACCGCAAACGTTTTGCAAAGTGACTGCAGACTGAGGTTGATTGCTGCTGCTGCGTGGCGGTCCTTCGGTTCGCTTCGGAAGCCACAAGTCACACGTCGACTCACGCTATTTGTGCCTGTCGGACAAAGAATTAGAATGCCGGACCTCAACTGGCCATACAAAAACCGGCGCCTCAGAATGCTCGGACCTAATTGGTGTATGCTACAAAAAAGCATCGACGGAACAAGATCAACGGCGTCGGCGTTCTTGGTCGTCACTATGATCTGGTTTGTAGACTTTTTGTCTGTTTTGGGTGGACACGATGATGACAAGGAATGTCTGCTACTCAATGATTTTACACATGGCTACATATGCGAAATGTGCGATCCAAAACCACTTCAACTTCGTGGTCGTCATCGTTCTGACGTGAGCGAGCTCTTTTGTGTCTTTTTGATTATTGTTGATCTTTTACTTTACATGCTCGTCGTACGGATAAAGCTCGTTCCGTGGGTAACGCGAAGTAGCGCTTGATGAGACGCATGTCGACCGAGAGCACCTTGCTCCAGTTGTCGACGACGTTCGCGTTTGGCGTACAGATGGCGACGACGTTGGGCCGCAGCACTGCTCAAACCTGGAGGCGTAGTGTCGTGGAACGAGCTGGGACCTGCTGCCCCAGGATGCACTGGTGGATGAGGTGCACGTCTCTTGAGTGTCGACGTGAGCGTCGTAAACTTCTTCTTACGCTGGCTCAGCTCCGTCGGGATCACCTGGAAAACTTCAACTGTAGAGTTGATCTGAGGCACAGTGTACTCCCCACGCGGTCCACTGTACAAGGAATCACCACCAGATCGTCGTACATATCCAGCCAATCTGCCACGCGTTTCGTCACGAGGATTTGACCTCCGTCACCCAAATCGCCAATCTCGTTTGCAATCACTTCAGATGCGCCGGTGTAGGTCATTTTCCCAGTCACCGCGTGGACGTCCAAAACAAGAGTGCCGTCAGAGTCTACTGCGTCGTGGATTCCCATGCGCACACGCAAGCCACGAAAGATCAGTCGCCCGTGCACTCGTTGCTTCTTCGTCGCTGGAATAAGTCCATGTAGTTCCTTCGGCCAGTTCGCATCTAACAGCTTCATCTGAACATCTGCGCAATACTCAATGGCCTCGCGAATTGTGTGAAACGCCAACTGAAACGCGTCTCCAGCTGTCGTGATTTCGTAGCCCCTGTACTTCATCAACATCGAGCGCAGAATGTTGTCGTGGATTTCTGTGGCTCGTTGCATGATGAGACCGTCGCCAACACCCCACAATGCGCTTGACTGCTGGATATCTGTGAATACGAACACGGGATTAACAAGAGGCGGCTCTGCTGACTCGATCAGCTCTTGTGCGTCCCTTGGCGATAACAACTCTCCTGGCTGCATGAGTCTAGCTTCCATTTGCGCTTCGATATCGTCTGGTAAGCAGCATCGGCACACCTGAAGCACGCAAGTTTGACTGCACATGGTCGTACTCGCTAGCGCACATCCCGACATGTTGTAAATGACAGCGCTGATGCCCATGTAGTAGCTCAGATTGTTTTGGTCGTCCTGGGAAGAGTATGTGATGACAGACGCTAGCTGGTACTGAAGCGTGAACATAGCGTAGATCGTCCTACACAACAAACAAAATAAACAAACCAGAGAGCACACAACAAACATCAGAAAAATAAAGTCGACAAAAACAAAACAAGTAAAGCATCCTTAGTCGTACATGATCCGTGAAAGCCGCTGGTAAACCGGAGACGTGATGAATTGTCCTTGAACATTCTCGTACTTCCTGCCGCCCCACTTGAGTTTCGCGACGATGTACAGCATGTAAAAAAGCTTGCAAACTGCAAGAAGTACACCGCCAGTTCAAACCCCTGTGTGTACGTCGTATACCCTGTCTTCACAGCTGCTAGGACGGTCTCCGCTATTGCAAACACTGCCACAATCGGCCACGCTCTCCACATATACCAGCGGATCTGTTCTCCTTCTTTTTCCGCTCCTCGATCCATCGTCTTCTTGGCAATTCTTGCCAACTCGTACACGAATGGAAAAGTCCAAACTGCAAGTGCAAAATGGGCGCAGTCTCCAACCACCAATAACGTCGTGATGAGAGCGTCATGCGAGACTTTAAAGTGCAAAGGGGCGAAAATGCCCATTGTCGTGTATCGGTCCGAAAGAAGTTCATCGGAGACTTCTCCATTGCTGAAATAAGTAGATGACGGCTCGATATATGCCACAATGACATAGACCATTCGACCTAAAGTATAGGCGAAATAAGTGGTAAAAAGATGAAAAATAACCAGCGAACACTTGACACCTTGAGGTCCCAGGAATGCCGCAGACTGAAGCTCGTAATACCCGTAGCTAGACACGATAAACCCAACGTGGTTATAGCTAACGTCGGCCACGCCACCATTATGACAAAAGTTGGAACCGAATTTTGGGTCGACTTATTTCTGGAGCTCTGGACTGGGGGCTTCTTGGACGGGAAATGGTCGATCGATGCTGCAGAACTCGGGGAGGAGAATCTCCCCTCCTTCTTCTGAGCTCTGCGGGCGTTCGAGCGGGAAGATTAGCAGTTCATGGACCGCATACGTCGTCGGACGCCTTGCGGAATTTGAACAGTCACAAAAATAGTCACGGCGTGTGTACGGGGGCAGTAATAGGTCAAATCATACAGAAAAGAAGATTAATCGATGGGTTGAAACAGATGGTGTGTGTAACTGACACAAATAGAGTCGACTATAATAGAGCCGATTGAGCAACACACGCTGTACGAATTCAATGGTACGAAAGCTTCCCGTTCATTTGCATCTTTCGTGTTCATCCCAACGACTACAACAACAACGACGACACCTTCCTCTCCATCCATCTCGAATTTATCATCGATTGCATTCGGCTACAGCAATTGGTCAAAAAGAGACGAGTCAGAATTGCTGTGTGTTGATTGGTCGAAAAGCGATATAGGGTACCCATAATCACCGGCATTATTACGCGCCAAAAGGAGTCGGTGCAAAAAGTTGCACTGCAACTTCAGTTTTGCTTGTTTTTGGAAGCTATTGATACTTTTGCCTGCAATGCCAACAATAAACAAAGGATGTGAAAATGTTAGCTAAATTATTATCGTTCTTCTAATAAGTTAGGCCGGCTACATGCTCGTAGCACGAGTGTAAAACGAGCCGTGTTCTAGGCGTAGGAACGAGCGTTGCACACGCCCGAACCGACTCAACGTACCTTGAGGTTGTGGTCTCTCTGCTAGCATTGGGAATGCGGGCAGCGGGCGAGACAATCTTCGTTGTTGCTGCGGCGGAATTGCGACCTGACCAGCGCTTGAGAGTCTGGAGCGGTTGCTAGATGCGATCGAGTACAACGACGACGCGGTGGTGGCGCGGCGCTTCTTGAGTGTTGACGAAAACATCTTCTTGCGCCCACTCAGAACCTCCGGCAGTACCTGATACACCTCTAGCTGAGCCTTAATCTGCGGGATCGCGTACTTGCCGACGTGCTCGACGATGAAGTCGATGGCCACGAGATCTTCGTACATGACCAGCCAGTCGGACACGCGCTTGGTCACTAAGATCTGCCCACCATCACCCAAGTCGCCGATCTCGTTGGCTATGACCTCCGACGCGCCAGTGTAAATCATCTTGCCGGTCACGGCGTGTACATCTAGAATCAAAGCGCCATCTGCCTCAATGGCGTCATGGATCCCCATGCGCACACGAAGACCTCCAAAAATGAGTCTGTGACCTGATCGCTGCCTCCTGGTTGAAGGCAGCATGCCATGTAGCTCCTTGGGCCAGTTAGCAACCAACAACTGCAGCTGCACATCCAAGCAATATTCCACAGCTTCACGAATTGTGTGGAACGCCAACTGGAAAGCATCACCTGCAGTCGTGATCTCATACCCTCTGTACTTCATCAGTGAGGACCGGAGAATATTGTCATGGATCTCGGTCGCCCGCTGCATGACCAACCCATCGCCAATCGCCCACAATGCACTGGACGACTCAATATCTGTAAACACGAACACCGGATTTACCAACGGCGGCTCTGCAGACTCCATGAGTACCTGTGTATCCCTCGGGGACAGTAAATCACCTCCCTGCATGAACCTGGTCTGCACTTGAGCTTCGATATCGTCCGGCAAGCATGAGCGAAACATATTCAGCACACAAGCTTGGCTGCACATCGTAGTGACCGCAAGCGCCATGCCTGATAAATGGTACACCAACAAACTGACACTGATAAAGTCCAAGAGCTTGTCTTCATCGTCCGAGACGGCGTACATGACGACGGACGCGATCTGAAACTGCAACGAGAAGACCGCGTATACAATCATAATCCGCTTGAGTCTCTGATACACCGGCGACGTGACGAATTGTCCCTGCACATTCTCGTACTTCCTGCCTCCGATCTTGAGTCTCACAATGAGCCAAATCATGTACAAGAAGCTGGAGAACTGCACAAAGTACACAGCGATCAAACAGCGTTGTGTATACTGTGTATACCCTTGGTACCCAATAGCAAAGGACGTCTCAATGGCCGTGAAAATCACCACCAGACCGTGCACTGTCCAGCCATACAGCTTGATCTGCTTCCTCTCCTTCTCAGCGCCTCGATCCATAGATTTGGCTGCAATATTGGACAGCTCAAAGGTCAGCGGGAACATCCAGAGCGCCACGGCAAAGAGCGCGGCGTCTCCGGAGCACAGCAAGGCCGTGGCGAAGCCGTCGTGGGTCTCCTCGAGCTGCAGCACCGTGTACATGCCGATGCTGCTGTAGCGGCTGTAAATCATCTCGTCCTCGGTCCTGGACGTGTCCTGGATGGGGTAGAAGCTCACCCACAGTAAATACAGCACGCGCGTGCTGCTCCAGAGCCACAGGTAGAGGAAAAAGTAGAAGAAGAGCCAGCGGACGCTCGAGACGTGCAGGTCCCAGCTGCGATGCAGACTGACGGCGGTCATCCCCGTCGCCAGACTGGACAGCGCCATACTGGAGACGGCCAGCGCGGTCCACATCATAACGCACGGAGAGAGCGAAAGTATACGTATACTCGACTCTAGACTGGAGCTCGAAGGGGAAGCTGGGCGGAGAAAGAGGAATTATTACGCGGGCCTGAACGAATAATTAACGCTTGGACTGGACGTTTGTATCGAAAACGGGAAGAAATGAGGCTTCGTGGAACCAGACAGCCAATCACAGAGCGCACAGCTGTCTTTTACCGGACACTTTTGTCGTAGGCTTGTGGCCTTTTAGTCGTTCTTGGTGGCTGGATGATACCGAAGTCGACGGGTTTGATACGTTTGAGAGCTTCTCGACGTTGTATTGGAGTATGGGCTTAGATGACAACGAGATAGATATGTGTTGAAAGCGAGGAGGAAGAAGAATGTAAAAAGTGTGTTGTTGCCATCGGAACAGCCAAGCGTGATGATACAGTCCGATCTTTGGCGTGCGTTTGTCAACGTTGTTCCTTCGAGAAATCTCGGTCAGAGTTAACGTAGGACCACGGGATGCTTGGCGTGAACTTTGCGCTGGCAGTAGTTGCTGGCAGTACTGCAGTTTGCAAAACGGCGCGCTTCAATACATCAAAGTATTCAGGATACATGAACAGCTCTGAAAAAGTAAAAACGCTGCACGTGGCTAGTATGCCATGCTATATCCATAACGCTGCACGTAGCAGAAGTGTTCGAGACGTCAGACAATAGAGATACCATCGTGCCCTACAGATTTTCAAGACTACTGTATCAGTGTACGTGCCAAGAAGCGAAGTGCACTTTGTCAAGTTGTTGTGCATCTTGCTTCTTGTCAAAACAATCCCGTTTAAGTTCGATCAGCATTGATGTGCTTTCATCCAAATCAGTTTTGATTTCTACCTCTCGAGGCCTCAATGTACCCCTTCCAATTGATGGCCAATTCCTTGGAGGAGGGAGAGAGAAAGCAGTTTCGAAAAAGTAATCGACAGAAGAACTGGAGGTGAAGGCCAATTAAATTTCTCCAGAAATGCCAAGTACCGGTGCCGAAGACAAGAATGCAGCTCCAAGTTTAACAAGTTCAAGGCTTCAAGATGGCTTACACAATCCCAGCAATCCTGTCGACGCCATTGAAAGCGGCAGTATCGATGCAGTCGATGAAAAGGGAGAAGGTTCATTAATGTTGGCAGCCCAGAATGGCGATTTTGCACTTGTGCAATTCCTTTTAAAACGTGGTGCGGCTATCGACTTGACAAACGAGGAAGGCTGGACTCCATTAATGGCTGCATCCCGACACAATCATGCTGAAGTTGCTGCTTTGTTACTGGAAAAAGGAGCAAAAATTGATCACCAAGCTTCAAATGGAAACACTGCGTTGAGACTCGCGGCTTGCAACGGATGTTTGGAAGTTGTACAAAGTCTTATTGGTAATGCAGCGTCAATTGACTTGGCGAACGAACATGGTGCGACTCCGTTGACTGGTGCGGTCAAAAGTGGCCACACTGCTGTGGTCGAGCTCCTCGTGGAGAATGGCGCATCGATTGACTTGTCAAACAATCAGGGATGGACGCCATTAATCGTTGCTGCTCGGTACAATCACGCGGACATTGCAGCATTTTTACTGAAGAAGGAGCGAAGATCGATCTCCAGCGTTCAAATGGAGACACTGCGCTGCGAGTTGCTGCTCTGAGCAGGTGTTTTGAAGCTGCTAAGGTTCTCATTGAACATGGTGCGTTAATTGACTTGGGGGATGAAAGCGGCTCAACCCCGCTGATGAGCGCAGCCGCTAACGGCCACACCAAGCTCGTCCAATCACTCGTGGAAGCTGGGGCCGTCGTGGACAAAGCTAAAAGCAATGGGACCACTCCTTTGTGGCTTGCAGCTGCAAGAGGTCATGAAGCTGTGGTGAGGTTTCTTGTGCAAGCAGGAACACCAACTGAATTAGGGGACACGTATGGTGAGACTCCGCTGATCGTTGCAGCAAGATGTGGCTACGTTGCGGTGGTGCAGGTCCTGGTAGAAAACAATGCATCGATCGATGTGGCTAAGAACAATGGCTGGACTCCATTGATAGCTGCAGCTCGGCATAACCACGCTGAAGTTGTTGAGTTTTTGTTGAAAAGAGGCGCAAGTATCGATCAGCAGGCCACAAATGGTGACACTGCGCTTCGAATCGCAGCTTGCAACGGATGCTTGGAAGCTGTGAAAACTCTTGTCGAAAATGGGGCATTAGTCGATTTGGCAAACGCAAGTGGGGGACTCCGTTCAGTGGTGCAGTTAGAAATGGTCATGCTGATGTGGTGCAGGTGCTTGTGGAAAAAGGTGTGCTGTTTGACTCGCTAGACAAGTCGGGCTGGACTCCGTTGATGTTTGCATCTTGGTACAATCACGCTGACGTTGTTGCACGGCTGCTTTCTAAAGGTGCAAATGTCGATCGACAGCGGCCAAATGGAGACACTGCGCTTCGAATCGCAGCTAGCAAGGGGTGCTTGGATGCTGTGAAAACGCTCATCGAAAATGGAGCGTCGATAGGATTGGCAAATACAAGTGGTGCGACTCCGTTTAGCGGCGCAGTCAGAAATGGACATGCGGCTGTGGTCCAGGCCCTCGTGGATCAGGGTGTACTGTTTGACTTGCTAGACAAATCGGGCTGGACTCCATTGATGCTTGCTTCTTGGTACAATCACGCGGACGTTGCTGCATGCTTACTGTCTAGAGGCGCAAATGCTGATCGGCAACGATCAAATGGAGATACTGCTCTTCGAATCGCGGCTAGCAAGGGGTGTTTGCAAACCGCGACAGTTCTCATCGAAAATGGGGCACTGATTGACATGGCAGATGAAAATGGATCGACTCCGTTAATCGGTGCGGCAGCAAATGGCCATGTTGATGTGGTGAAGCTGCTCTTAGAAGTGGGTGCGTCTGTGGACTTGGCAAACGGAGATGGTATGACTCCGTTGAATGAAGCAGCTGAAAATGGCCACGATGAGGTGGTCAAGTCCCTATTGCAGGCAGGTGCATTGGTTGACTTGGGAGACGAAGACGAAACTACTCCGTTGTTCAGTGCGGCTGAAAATGGACATGTTGCTGTGGTGAAGCTTTTGTTAGAAGCTGGTGCATCCGTTGACCTTGCAGACGAGGATGGAACAACTCCGCTGATGGCTGCATCTGAAAATGGTCACAATAACGTCGTTCAGCTCCTGGTAAACAATGGAGCCAGCCTTGAAAAGCAACAACTTCCCAGCGAAGTCACGCCTTTATGTATCGCAAGCGGAAAAGGGCGATATGATGTCGTTCGAGGTCTGATTGACAAGGGTGCAAGTGTCCAAGCATCGGATGAAGATGGCAACACCTCGCTTTTGTTGGCTGCAGCTGGAGGCCATGCTGATGTGGTAAAGTTACTCGTGGAAAGTGGCGCATCAGTTGATTCTTGTAACGAAGATGGCTGGACGGCTTTAATGAGAGCTGCTGAGCGAGGGCACAGGGAGTCGTCGACGTGCTTCTGGAGCACGGATCCGATCTAGATATGCAACTTCTGAATGGAGCGACTGCTTTGAACATTGCGTGTGAACACGGCCAATTTGGCGTGGTGATGGTGCTTGTGAATGCAGGAGCTAACCTCGAGCTGGCCGATGATGAAGGATACACGCCACTGATTACTGCCGCGCAACTGGGATTTTCAGACATCGTCCAGTTTCTCATCAACAACGGGGTGGATGTTGACAAGCGTTTGCCTAGTGGGAGTACGGCATTGGTCACTGCAGTTTGGCACAAACGTATCGAAGTTGTTCGCATTCTTCTGGAAAACGGGGCGGATATCAGTCTTCGTGGGGATTTCATGAGATGGCCAGCGTTGACGGTGGCGTACTTCAGTGGCTACCCGGAGTTTGTACAGCTCATTTTCAGACGAGTTGATCCAGAGGAGAATGACTCAGTGGAGCCGGTAGCTGAGCCAGCAACTGATAAACTGCTCGTGTCACCGGTTGCTTCAGCTGCCTCGACTAGTACTAGAGTTGACCAAAAGCGGCGCAACGGGGACACGGCATTGCGGATCGCGTGCGAGGACGGCAACTTGAAACTCGTTGAGGCTCTTTTGGAAAGCACGGAGGCCGTCAGCATGCCTGATAAACGAGGCTGGACGCCGCTCATGAGTGCTGTCGAAGGTGAACACAGCGATATTGTAGCGCTACTTCTGGCCAAAGGAGCAAGCGTTAACAATCGACTTCCAAATGGAGACACTGCTCTTCACCTTGCGTGTATGAACGGGGATTTTGCGATTGTCAAACAACTGGTTAAGCGAGGCGCCACGCTAGATGCAGTCGACTCCGATGGATGGACTCCGCTAATGAGGGCATCCCAGTACCGCGACAATGCTTACGGTAAAATTGTAGCGTTGCTACTGAGAAATGGAGCGAGTGTCAACCAACAGCTCCCAGGTGGAGATACCGCGTTGGATATTGCGGCTTACAACGGATGCACTGATACCGTGCGAGCTCTTCTCGACCATGGCGCTTCGATTGATTTAGCGGAAGAGGACGGCACCACACCACTAATTAGCGCTGCCGTAACTGGCCACGCAGCAGTAGTAAAATTGCTATTGGAACGAGGCGCAGCGGTTGATCTAGCCGATGAAGACGGGTGCACGCCGCTACTTCATGCAGCTGATAGTGGTCACACTGCAGTGATCAAGATACTTCTGGGCAATGGCGCGTCTGTCAACTTTGTTGATGATGAGGGCACAACACCACTGTATGCTGCGTCTGAACAGGGCCGCGACGCTGCAGTAGACTTGTTGATAAAGAATGGTGCATCGGTTGACTTGGCAGATGAAGACGGCGCCACGCCACTGATCAGTGCTGCTCAAGAGGGGCATACCGAGGTGGTCAAACTGCTTTTGAAGGGCGGTGCATCCGTTGACTTGGTGGACGAAGACGGCATGACTCCTTTGATTGCTGCAGCTAATGAAGGTCATACTTCTGTGGTGCAAGCGCTATTGAAAAGTGGTGCATCGGTTGATTTGGCAGGCGAGAACGGCGCAACAGCATTGATCAGGGCAGCTGAGAATGGTCACGATACTGTGGTGAGGTTACTGGTGGAAGAAGGAGCGTCGATGGATTTGCAAGACGATGATGGTATGACCGCGCGGTTGATCCTATGGAAATAATCAATTTAGTTTTGTCCGGGATACGAGCAGCACTTTGCGCGTGCTTACAGGCCAATTTGGAGCTGCAAAGCTCTTCTTTTAGCATGGGGAATATTCTACGTGCTCATGTGATACATGCAAGAAAAAGCGAGTTAAAATGCTAATACCCATGCTTGGAAGTAATATGTACACTGAAGCAACAATATGGGTCACTACGCAATGTAGTTGAACTGGTGGTGATGGTGTGTTGATTGTAATCTCGCTGTCATCGCTTAAATGAGTACAGCGCCGCTACTTTCGGCGTTTTATCGCGTTACATTGCCCGAGTGTGGTCATCGTGGCATCCACTACTTTGCACTACTACTACCCACGATTTTCTGGATCATTACAGCCTTTGAGCTGTATGTCATCTCCAGTGCAGTTTCCGTGTTTAGGCTGATCTAGCAGCAAGCATGACACTCTGCTAGAGCGCTCAGTGAGAAGGTGCTTCGACTGGAACTGCGACGATCAACATCGCGAAGATTTGGTTTCGCCGGGGAGTACGTGTACATTAAGGTGGATGCTATTGAAAAGAATGAGCGGCATCCAATGCTGCTAATGGTTTGGTGTATCGTCTGGAAGGTTTCACATTCAGGTCGCTTGTGAGGCCATCGCTACTATTAGGTGCTGGTGTCGTAGGCTTTATGCTAGGATGGTCATTTTGGTCTAGCGATTACGAGTGACCAAACGTGATGATCGCGAAGGGATCCTGAGCGTTGCACTGGGCTAAACGGAAGTGGCTGATACCGAGTCCGCGCCGGCACAATCACTACTGTGTCGCAGTTTTTATTGAGAAGGAGTGTCCAGATCTAGGTGTTCGGCTGCAAAGCCCAATGTGCCATTGCTGATGAATGGCCCGGCAGGGTTGCAAGCTGATGTGTTGTTGCGTGCACGAGGCCGCCAGACACCACATTCCACATGTACCAGAAATCATTTTTGTTGTAAGTTCGTTCACTGTCGCCGAGATGTCATTAATGAAGCCGTGTGATCGAGTACATGTCCATGTTGGAATCAAGGCGATCGTGCGCGAAGTAGCTTTCCAGTTACGTCAGTATTAAAGCGAAAGTTTTATCCGGTTGAGTCCTTGGAATTGCCACCAGTGCAGTCCCACACCTAAAAGTATGGGTCAACTCCAACAACGGCACCACATCCAAGATTCGAGTTTATTCAGGTTTGTTCGTGCTCACAACTACTCGTGTTTTTCAAACTACCTACAGAAATCACTCAAGATGTCGTCGAAGTGACTTCAATGCTGAACCATGTGGAATCGGTTGGCGTCTTTGAGTCACGATTGAGGAAGTAAATCGCAAGCAAGTTACTGCGTAGTTACAAACTCATTTACTGGCAAGGACTGCGGAACCTGCAGCTGTTAACGCAGCACTCGTGGAAGGGAATCGTCGACTGTTTCGCACAGCATTCTCCCAGTCGGATGTTCGAATCCGAATAGCTAGTTCCGCAAGGCCCGCCACGACAGACTTGCTGGGCGTCGACTGATGCAGTGGCAACTGCGGCGGCGAGGAAGACGACGATGTAGGACTTGAGGTTCATGGTTTTGGGCTTGAGTGCGAGGTTTTCGTGATTGGCGCTTGGCTTAGCAAAATGCAGAATGAATTGCAAGCGTGTATGTACAAAGGAAAAAAACGAAGAAATGCTGTGGAGGAAATGCTGTGGAGGAAATGCTTTTGCCATGGACGTTGCAAAGCTCAACAATAGCTCTTGTCGTATACATGCCGATTAGGAGAGAACGTGAAAATCAGAAGATGAAATCGGGTGCAGATGATCCTTCAGTAAGAATGCCTTTAACCGAGCTGTACTCGCAGCAACTTGCCTTACTTGGCAGCCCAAGATCTCACACAAATCCTACGCCACGACTGTCGCTAGCATGAAGATAAGACTTGTCGACAGTCGTGTTTACCATGACACGGCATTGTAGATCGCATGCGAGGACGGCAACTTGAAACTCGTTGAGGCTCTTTTGGGAAGCACGGAGGCCGTCAGTATGTCTGATAAACGAGGCTGGACGCCGCTCACGAGTGCTGTCGAAAGTGAACACAGCGATATTGTAGCGCTACTTCTGGCCAAAGGAGCAAGCGTTAACAATCGACTTCCGAATGGAGACACTGCTCTTCACCTTGCGTGTATGAACGGGGATTTTGCGATTGTCAAACAACTGGTTAAGCGAGGCGCCACGCTAGATGCAGTCGACTCCGATGGATAGACTCCGCTAATTACACATAGGGGCACCTAAGCTTCAATTGGCGAGCTGCTATCCACCAAGTCGACCGAGACACAAGCGCGATCTCCATGCACATATCTTCGTTTGGCAAAAGCTTTTGAAACAGTTCACATGGCGTGGACTTGCTGTCAAGGTCTCGGCCATTTATTTTACTGTTTCATCTCTCGACAACGTGGTCTCGCTACTTCTGCGATGCCTTGTGAAAACTGCTCCATCATGGAGTCGTGCCTAGCGACCGGATCGTCTTGCTGCTGCAGAAGTAGCGTTCGGCATTGAGACCACTCGCTCAAGGTGCCGTCTTACTTCCGCCATCTGGCCCGCACTGAGATCATATCAGGATGCCATCCGTCGGTCGTGAATGCTTAAATGCCTTTTGCTGTTGCGAACCAGGTGAAAAGCGAGCGTTCCTGAAAAGCAGCATGGCGTTTGTCCACTGATACGAGCTTTCGCTGAACGCTCGTGACGAGTGTCTGTCCCTAGTGACGTGGGTCCAATGAATCGATCTCCTCCTACGCCAGAAGATGTTGAACCGGGTCCGAAATTATTCCGACTCCTTGCTGTGCCCCACCCGTTCCGATTCCATGCTTGAGGACCTTACTTCTCAATTTCTCCATCACTGAACAAGTCGTCCTCCCCAGTCAGCTCAGCCCGAAATGGTGTTTCCAACCAGTGTCAAGTTCTTGATGATGGCTTCTGTTGCAGCCGGAGTCATCAATGCTGGTCCTCTCTCCACTGGTGTCGGCTACGCTCCTTGGCATCACACCACGGTGAACAGCGATGTCGTCGGCGCTGATATGGCCCAGATTGCACAGTATTTCTCAAGCGTCCGCACTTGGCAGGCGCAATTCAGCGACGTGAACGCTATTAAAGCTGCCGCGGCTGCTGGTCTCAAGGTAGCTGTGGGTGTGCAATTGTCGGATGCGTCAGCTATCGCCTCGGAGATCCAGGCGGTATGTGACGGCTACAGCTCCAACCCGGCCGCTGTGGAAGCTGTCTACGTTGGCAACGAAAATCTCAAGAACGGAGACTTTGGCACATTTGACGCTCAGACGTTAGCTGGATACATGAACCAGGTCAAAGCCTGCGTCGGCAACACTCCAGTCGGTTCGGTGCAGCGTATCAACGAGTGGCTGAGTGCGGACGGAGCTGCTGCACTTGAGGCAGCGTCGGATGTCATTGGCGTTAACATTTACCCGTTCTTCACTTCTAGCGATCTGCCTGCTGTGGAAAGATTGGAAGCTCAATGGGCTCAGATGACAGCGAAATACGACGCCAGCAAGTTACGTTTAACGGAGACCGGTTGGCCCTCAGCTGGTGAAAACTATGGCAGCAACGTGCCGTCGACCGAGAACACGCAGCAGTATCTGAACGACTACATGACGTGGTCCAAGGGCGTCGGACAATCGTACTGGTTCATGATGTACGACACGACTGTCAGCTACACTGGCGCCGAGTACGAGAAGCACTTCGGTTGTTTTACAGCGGACGGGACTCAGAAGTTGACGATTCCTAGTGGTGATGGCTCGACGGCGATACCAACGAATTCGACGGATGGATCGACATCCCAGGAGACTGCAGAGACCCCATCCACCACAGCTCCTTTGGCAATGGATGCGACCCCGACTACCGTAGCTCCTGAAACTACAAGCACCGACGCCACAACGGTCCCGGAATCTACACCTTCTGTGACTACCGAGGCGCCCGCTAGTGCGATTCCGACGATCACCAGCAACACGACCGCCACAGAAGGCCCTGCAACTAGCGCGCCAGTGACTTCGACTCCTTTTTCGACCGAGGGCTCGACGCAGTCGGAAGCAGCTCCTGCTGCAACCACAGCCACCCCTTCTGTCACTACTGTAGACAAGGGCTGCAAACCGAAGTCCAAGAAGTAGACTGTCCGCATCGTCGTTTTGTGTCAAAGTTTTTGCAATACAATACTTGTTTCAGAGAGATCTCAACTCATATCCACTTCAACTTTTCAAGTCTTTACGTGAAGTTCACAAGGTTATGTAAACGGTGACTTGGCGCGAATTCTACATGTATTGCATGAAAAAAGCATAGAGTGCCGGCTTCAACAAGATGCGATGGCAACATGTGCAGTGGATACGATAGTTGAGCTCTCCAGTTGTAATAACACCGCTTCAGGATCTCTGCAACAGCTGAAAAGAACTAACAAGTGTTTCCACCCGGTTGTTTGCCATTACACCTACCGCTGCCATGAGCACTGGTAAACAATCCTTCATCGCTGCTACATGTAGAGGCACATTGTCACTCAACCTTATACATAGCGAGCTGGTCAACACCGTTGCCGCCGCCATGCATTCCAACACTCGAATGTACTGCTATTTATTTGACAAATTGATCCTTTGTCAGTTCAACGAACAACGTTCGTTCATGGCTAGGGCATCTGCTTAGCATAAGATGTGCTCTTCACTGGAAAGGCTTCCCATCTCGGACGGTCGATTGCGTGCATTATTGGTCCGACTTGATTCCGCTTCGTCGATTCGCTCGAGCATAGCGGAGACTTGCTAGCATTCGCAAAAACTAAAAAGAACCTACAAAGCATGGTGTGGTCGTGCGCCATGCGAGTCAGCGCCTTGTTGGCTGCGTTGGCTATCGGCACCGCAGACGCAGGTCCTCTCTCCACAGGTATTTGCTACGCTCCGTGGCATCACACGGCGGTCGACAACGACGTGATCGGCAAGGACATGGCACAGATTGCGCAGTACTTTTCGAGTATTCGCACGTTCCAGGCTCAGTTCAGCAGCGTGAATGCCATCGGGGCAGCGGCGGCAGCAGGTTTGAAAATCGCGGTGGGCGTGCAGCTCACGGACCCGGCACTGATCGACTCGGAGATTCAGGCCGTTTGCGACGGATACGGCGCCAACCCGGGCGCGGTCGAAGCAGTCTATGTTGGCAACGAAAACCTACAGAACAAGGACTTCGGTACATTTTCGGCCGACCAGTTGATCGGATACATCAACCGCGTCAAGGAATGTGTCGGCAGCACCCCGTGGGTTCGGTGCAGCGTATTAACGAGTGGCTTAGTGCCCCGGGCGCCCCGGCACTTACCGGCGCGAGTGATCTCATCGGTGTGAATATTTACCCGTTCTTCACCGCTGGCCCGCAGACTGCAGTGGAAAAGCTCGAGGCTCAATGGGAGCAGATGACAGCGAAGTACGACGCCGGCAAGATCCGGATGACGGAGACTGGATGGCCGTCGGAAGGAGAGAACAACGGAGACAACGCGCCGTCGCTGCAAAGCATGCAACAATATCTGGATGACTACGTGGTATGGTCGAAGAGCGTCGGCCAGTCGTATTGGTTCATGATGTTCGACACGACCGTGAGCTACACGGGTGCGAACTACGAGATGCATTTCGGCCTCTTCACGTCGGCCGGAGCGGATAAGGGCGTGGTGATACCTACTGGAGATGGTGCGACGAAGTCCAACTCGACAGTGTCCCAAACGCAGGACCAGCAGCAGTCGACTGACGCCCCTACTGTTACCGCAGCTCCTCCAGCAACGACAGCGCCAACTTCGTACACGTTCGGCGATAAAACCGCTGCTGATGCCTTGTCCATTGGCACCGTTGCTCCTGGAAATCCGACACCAGCGCCGACGAATCCTCCTGCGACTGATGGCTTTGCCCAGACGGGTGCTACGCCCGCGCCGACTACACCTGGGGCAACACCCGCGCCGACAACTCCAGAAGCGACACCTGCCCCGACAACTCCAAACGCTACACCGGCCCCAACAACTCCTATCGCTACACCGGCACCAACTGCTCCAACTGTAGAAGCAACACCTGCCCCGACAGCTCCGTCAGTCACCCCCGCGCCAACTACGCCAGACACAGGAGCGACACCAGCGCCGACTACCCCTTCGGTCACTCCTGCTCCGACAGCACCTTCCGTCACTCCTGCGCCGACAGCTCCACCGGCCGATGACACAATCCAGCAGAGTACGCCAGCGACGCCATCGACAGAAGTTACGCCTGCAACTCCTTCAATTGGCACGAGCAAGACCGGCGTGTCCAAGACCGGTGTTTCCAAGACGGGTATTTCCCAGACCAGAGCTGCTAAGACTGGCGTCTCCAAGAGAGGTGCTACCAAGACCGGACTTACCAAAACAGGTACTACGAAGACAGGTTTGACCAAGACTGATGCTACTAAGACCGGGCTCACCAAGACTGGTACTACGAAGGCGGGTGTGACCAAGACTGGAACTACAGAGACCGACACGGGTGTGTCCAAGACAGGGATTACCCAGACTGCCCCTGCTTCGAAGACAATCTCGACGGAAGCGAGGTCCGCACAGACCACTCAATCCGCAGATGCCACACCAGGCGGAAAAGATTATTATGACTTCGGTGATTAAAGACTTCCCGCACCAACCGCTTTGACAGTCTCATTCGACGTATCAGCTTCACGATCTCGGCTCCTTCGCTAGGTAAATGTGCAAGCGGAAGAGTATAGCGTTGTCCTAGAATTGGTGCCGTACTTGCAAGTCTCATTAGGAAAGACTTTCAATTCATGTTTCTTCATGTTGTCAAAATGTCTTGGACCATTAATCACTCCGATTTGGGGCGGTTCGCAAAACATCATCGAAGTTGAGGAAAATCATTCAACAAACTGCTTCAATGAGAGGTCAAGACTCCGAAATATCTAAACAAATGCCAGACGTAGTTGATGGACCACGAAGCGAGAATTTGATCTCAAGCGCATTTCTGAAAACTTCGCCATGAGCCAAGAGAACGGCATTTCTGCAGTTAAGCAAGCCACTGGAGTTCAAGCTTCAAATGCTTTCAGGGATGGAAGCGGCACCATTGAAAGAGCCAACAGTTTACAATAGGGAAGCTAGACGTCGATCGAGATCCTGTTGCCGAGGGTGTGAACGCCACTGCAATTGACGCAGAGGAAGATAATTTACTTGTGGTGGCGCGTGAAAAAAACGATTTACAGCTTGTTAAAACTCTGTTGGAGAGTGGCGAGGCCGTCAACAATCCCAATAAACAGGGCTGGACTCCTCTTATAAGTGCTGTCATGGGCGGATACAGCGATATTGTGGCTTTACTTCTAGCCAACGGTGCAAACGCTAACAATGAGCTTCCAACTGGTGATCCTGCTCTCAACATTGCGTGCGGGTATGGGAATTATGAAGTTGTCTATCAACTGGTTCAGCATTGTAAAACACTCGACTTGGTCGACTAAAGGACGGACTCCGCTAATGAGAGCTTCGCAGAGTTGTTGCCGTGACGCTAAAGTCGTATCCTTGCTGCTTGAAAATGGATCAAAGGTCAACCAGCAGCAACCAAACGGAGAAACTGCATTGCACATCGCGTCTTGTAATGGTTATACCGCTACCGTGCGAGTTCTCCTTGAAAATGGCGCATCAGTTGATTTAGCGGATGAGGTTGGCACCACCCCGCTGATTAAGGCTGCTGAATACGGTCACACCGCTGTGGTGAAGGCACTATTGGAACGAGGCGCCGTGGTTGATTTGGCCGATGACGACGGGCGTGCACCACTACACCACGCAGCAAATAGAGGTCACACGGAAGTGATCAAGATCCTCTTGGAAAACGGTGCATCAATTAACTTGTTAGATGATGACGGCATGACACCGTTGAATGCTGCCTCCGAAAATGGCCATGCCGCTGCAGTCGAATTGCTGATAAAGAGTGGTGCATCGGTTGACTTGGCAGATGAAGACGGTGCCACGCCACTGATCAGTGCTGCTCAAGAGGGGCATACCAAGGTGGTCAAACTACTTTTGAAGGGCGGTGCATCCGTTGACTTGGCGGACGAAGACGGCATGACTCCTTTGATTGCTGCAGCTGATGAAGGTCATACTTCTGTGGTGCAAGTACTTTTGGAAGGTGGTGCATCGGTTGAATTGGCAGACGAAGATGGCACCACAGCATTGATCAGCGCCACTGCAAACGGTCATGAAGCTGTGGTGAAGTTGCTGTTGGAATGAGGGGGCATTGATGGCTTTAGCAGACAAATAATCTGCATAGTGATACCCAACAAGGAGCTACAGTTCCAGCAACGATAAGCTTCTTTGCAACAATGTTAACGACGAAATGGCAGGTATGTGTACTCAAGCTAATTGTTTTTTTCGTTATCCACATGAGCTAAATGCTTCTACATCGCACTAGCTGTTTGAATTGTCCACCAAAAATGATTTTTCGTTTCCTCAGACTTACATCGCGCATTCCTTACCGGATTGCACGATATCCTGCTGCTGTTCCGGGTTGGTCGGTGCAGGTGTCACTGAAGGAGTGTCAGCGGCCGGAGGAGTGTAGCTGCCGTTGTCAGTCGATCCGGTAGGAGCAGGAGTGGCAGGGGATTCGGGAGACACAGTCGCCGGGGTTTCCTCGTCAGTAGTGCCGGTCGGGGCAGGAGTGACTGAGGAATCCTGGTCAGCTGTAGTAGGTGCAGGCGTAACGGAGGCGCTCTGATCAGCTGACCCAGCGGGGGCATCCGTCTGTGCAGGGACATCGGTCGTCTGACTGCCGGTGGTCGATCCACCGGTAGCAGGGGCCGGAGTCGAGCCATCACCGCTTGGGACCGAGATCTTCGGGTTGCCATCCTTGTCGAAGACACCGAAGTGCAGCTCGTACTGAGCGCCAGTGTAGCTGGTGGTGGTGTCGAACATCATGAAGTAGTACGACGATCCCTTGTCCTTGGACCACGTAGCGAAGTCGGTTAGGTACTGCTGCAAGCCCTCAACGGACGGCACGTTGTCCAAGTAGTTCTCGCCCGCCGAAGGCCAGCCAGTCTCGGTCACGTGCAGCTTTCCGGCGTCGTATTTGGCGGTCACCTGCTCCCACTGAGCCTGCAGCTTCTCGACAGCAGTCTGGTCTCCGTTGGTGAAGAACGGGTAGATGTTGACTCCGAGGATATCGCACCCGGCGGCAAGAGTGGCAGCTCCATCGGCATCCAGCCACTCGTTGATGCGCTGGACCGTGCCGACTGGGGTGCTGCCGACACAAGCCTTGACTTTGGAAATGTAGCCCAGAATCTGCTCGGCAGAGTACTTGCCGAAGCCGTCGTTCAGCAGGTTCTCGTTACCGACGTACACGGCCTCAACCGAGCCCGGGTTCTTGGCGTAGCCGTCGCACACGGCTTGGATCTCGGCGTCGATAGCCGATTCGTCTCCCATCTGCACACCGACGGCGATCTTGACTCCGGAAGCAGCAGCGACGTCGATGGCATTCACACCGCTGAATCGCGACTCGAACGTACGGAAGCTGGAGAAGTACTGGCCGATCTGATCGACGTTTGCCTTGACGGTGTCGTAAGTCACTTCCGAGAGGTGCCACGGGGCGTAGCAGATACCGTTCGACAGGGCACCGGCATCGGCGGAGCCGACTGCAATGGCAGCCATCAGCGCGAAAACACTCTTGTATGTCGTGCACACCATTGCTTCAAAACGTGGAGAGGCCGTTCCTTGAGGCGGACGAGGAAAATGGGGAATGAACGAGTCCGGAACTGGTTCTGAGCAGGAAAGAGTGAGCGGATTTTAGTCGACTGCGCTGTTCGAACTGATGTGGATAAGAGACAATCAAGCTTTGCGTGAGAGACTGTCGGCGTACACATGGCTGGCCATGTGGTGAAGCCGAAGTCCGGCAGAGATTGAAAGCTCCTGCCAATATGAAAGACAACTCTACTGAGGAACCATCTGGTCGGGAATGCCGCAGTGGCGACCAGCGTCCAATACCACAACACTTGCCACATGCCACTCGCCACTCTGGATTCCCGAATAGTGGAGACCGTAGTCGACGGCAGACATTGTGCCATCTGCCGACCACGCGGAAGAAGCTCGACCGAGAATATCTGAAATACGTGCAGCAGATGTCGCGAATACAACCTCGCGTCGTGAGCAATGAAAAGACAAGGAGGCACGCCATCAACGTTTGATCTCGATAACAAGAATTGATCAATTGAAAGATAAAAAGTCTTTACGGTATTCATGAAAGCTTTATGCATTCGATTCACTCCATCACAAAAATCTTTAGCTCGTCTCTTCCTACACTCGAACGGCTTCTACCGTGTGGATTCTCCATCGCAAATTACATAGCGCAGTTCGTAGTCGTAGTCGTAGTGGAAGTCGAAGCCGCGGGGGTCACTGCCGGGGTGTCCACGGTCGTCTCCTCTTCCTCCGAGGCGCTGGCATCGACTGACGTCGTCGTGGTCGGGGCAGCCGTAGTGGTCTCCGTCTCCTCCGAGGCGTCCTCGGTGTACGAAGTCGTGGTCTGCTGAGTCGAATCGTCCGTGGTGGTCTGTTGCGTCACGTCGGACTCGTCACTCGAGGTGGACGCAGCCGTAGACGTCTGCGTGGTCTGCTGTGTGGTGTCTTCACTGGTGGACGACTGCGTAGTCTGCTGCGTGGTGTCTTCACTAGTGGACGACTGCGTAGTCTGCTGCGTGGTGTCGTCGCTCTGCGACGACGTGGTGGACGTCGTCGTCGTCGTGGCGGCCGAACCGCTGCCGCCCGGGATCGTCACGTGGGCGACCATGTCGTCTCCGAACACCCCGAAGTGCTTCTCGTACTCGGCGCCAGTGTAGCTCACGGTCGTGTCGTACATCATGAACCAGTAGCTCGACTGCACGGTTCCGGACCACGTGGCCCAGTCGTCCAAGTATTCCTGCATGCCGTCGTACGACGGCGAGTTGCCTTCGTAGTCCTCACCCTCGTACGGCCACCCGGTCTCGGTCAAGTGCATCTTGCTCTCATCGTACCCGGCCGCGGTCATCTGAGCCCATTGCGTCTCGAGCTTAGACACCGCGGTGCCGTCACCCGACGTGAAGAACGGGTAGATGTTGACACCGATGACATCGCAAGCAGCGGCCAACGTCGAGGCGCCGTCAGCGTTCAACCACTCGTTGATACGCTGCACGGAGCCGACCGACACTTCACTGCCCACACAGGCCTTGACCTGCGAGATATATCCGGCCAAGGTGGAGGCGTCGTACGTACCGAAGTCGCCGTTCACGAGGTCCTCATTGCCGACGTAGACGGCCTCAATAGCGTCCGGGTACGACGAGTATCCGTCGCACACGGCCTGAATTTCCGAGGCAATAGCGGTGGAGTCTGTAAGCTGCACACCGACAGCCACCTTCAGTCCGGCGTTGGCGGCGGTCTCAATGACGTTGATTCCGCTGTATTGCGCCTGGAACGAGCGGAAGCTCGTGAAGTACTCTGCGATCTGAGCCATATCGGTCGCGAGCACGTCGCTAGTCACAGTGTCGTGGTGCCACGGAGCGTAGCACACACCCGGCAAAGTGCCGGCCTGAGAGGAGCCCATGGCCAAGGCGGCAAGCATGACGACTACGGTCTTGTAGGAAGCGCACACCATTGTCGATGAAAGATCTGAAAACAATCCGAAGCTGCTGGAGAGAGCGCGAATTGAGGAATGAACTGAGCGAGGAGGAGCATACACCGCTTGCACGGAAGCAAAGAGATATCGATGACATGATCTAAAGTCTATCTCCACGTAGAAAGCAGGGCGCGGGGTTCTACTGACGAAAGATACGCGAGGAAGTGCCGGACACATCGCATTGAGCGTCTTTGTCTCGTCGGTGGATCAACCGGAACCACCACATGGTTGTCAACACCATGTGGCGCTGAACAAGCGACAGAGTTCAGTTCAAGGGTGGACTCACTAGCCGGTTCGCCATCACCAACTGGCAAAAGCCAAAGTCTCCCCACCGCAGATCAAACTCTCGAGACAACGACGCAATGCTTGGGATGTAGCAATGCGGCTTAAAGCTTTAAGAACGGAGCGACTGAAGTTGCATGAACCGTGGCATTGCTGTGGACAGAGCTGATCAGTTTCCTGGGCAATTGTGCTCCAGCTGGCTCGGTGTCGACCACAACGCGCAGCAGATGGAGCGATGCGTTTGTGGATCCGACAGGTCCCTTGCACGACTGCACGACGAGAGCATGTACGACACTGTACGACACTCGCGACAGCACGTAGCCAAAGACGCGGCGCCGGCCCCGACGCTGGCCACGAGCTCAAGGCGGAAGGTTTTCGCGTGCCGATTTGCTCGAATGAGCGACCGAAATGTCATCGTCGAGATAAGATCGAGATGGTCCGATATGCAATGGCAGTGGACACTATGAGGCTGTGGTGTCCATCGATACTTCGACACCTCGCATCGTCGATTGACGCAAAAATTGCTGGTTCAGATGCGTCTGGCATGGTGTCTCTACGTTTGCACGATATCCGAGTCGGCGTCAGTTTGTGTCGAGGGCATTCGCTTCTCGAAGCATCCGTTGCGGCACGCCAGCCATGAGATGTTTGGTAGGCGTTGCAGTCACTTCAGACAGCAAACTCCACAGCGTATCAACCGATATCCAGTTAGACACTTTGTAGTAATGGAAAGCTGTTGATACCGAAATGCGATGAAGGCACTTGCGTGGGCGGACACTGAATAGGCTGCTGGCGAAGATTAGCTGATATTCCTACACTGAGAAATTCGCTTCTTTCGCTAGCAACCACGTCGTTCGTATAACACGTGCCAGAAAGCCATTGTCGGCAGCAAGGGCCAAGTTATAGCTTCTAAAGGCGATTAAAGGGCACGCCCACCTTACGCGCTTACATCGCCAATGAATTCCAGTAACACACACAGATCATTGGTATGATAAAAAGCAATCAATGCCCCTCTTGCTACCAGCAACTTCACCGATGCCGTCTTCGTCTACCAAATCAACTAATGCACCACTTTCCACTAGCCACTTGCCCCATAGCGCTATAATCTTTTTCAGCTACGACAATCAAAGGAGTCATACCGTCTTCGTCCGCCAAGTCAACCCTTCAAAAGCAGTTTGACCACTTCGATGTGCCCCTCTTGAGCAGCACTGATCAATGGAGTGGTGCCACCATGCTCTGCTAAATCAACCGATGCTCCTCTTTCAGCAGCAGTTGTACTGCAGCTGTAAGACCATTTTCGGAGGCAGCATTCAGCGGTATCGTGCCGATAACTCGATAGATGCACCATTTTCCAAGAGTACCTTCCTTGATCACTTCCGCTATCTGCTGCGTGAAGTAATGGCGTCCTCTAGCTGAAAATGAGCTGTACAAACTCCGGGTAGCCACTGAAGTACGCCACAGCCAACGCTGGCCACCTCATGAAATCTCCACGAAGACTGATATCCGCCCCGTTTTCCAGAAGAATGCGAACAACTTCGATACGTTTGTGCCAAACTGCAGTGACCAATGCCGTACTCCCACTAGGCAAACGCTTGTCAACATCCACCCCGTTGTTGATGAGAAACTGGACGATGTCTGAAAATCCCAGTTGCGCGGCAGTAATCAGTGGCGTGTATCCTTCATCATCGGCCAGCTCGAGGTTAGCTCCTGCATTCACAAGCACCATCACCACGCCAAATTGGCCGTGTTCACACGCAATGTTCAAAGCAGTCGCTCCATTCAGAAGTTGCATATCTAGATCGGATCCGTGCTCCAGAAGCACGTCGACGACTGCCCTGTGCCCTCGCTCAGCAGCTCTCATTAAAGCCGTCCAGCCATCTTCGTTGCAAGAATCAACTGATGCGCCACTTTCCACGAGTAACTTTACCACATCAGCATGGCCTCCAGCTGCAGCCAACAAAAGCGAGGTATTGCCATCTTCATCCGATGCTTGAACACTTGCGCCGTTGCCAATCAGACCTCGAACGACATCATATCGCCCTTTTCCACTCGCGATACATAAAGGCGTGACTTCGCTGGGAAGTTGTTGTTTCTCAAGGCTGGCTCCATTGTTACCAGGAGCTGAACGACGTCATTGTGATCATTTTCAGATGCAGCCACCAGCGGAGTTGTTCAATAATGGAGTCAGACTATCGTTGTTGGTCAATTTCATTGAAAACTTTGGCCGCGACGCATCCGGGATAAAAAAGTATCAAACTGCAGGATCATCAAAACATTCGTTGAAACATCGATGACAAATGTATTCTTCTCCCCATGCTCAATGTTATTGTCAAGGCATGCCTCATTGTGACACTATAGCAAATTCAACAATCAACAACAAGATCATTGCCAACGTGTCCCTTGTGGAAGCATCGCAGAACAGCAGGAGAGAGTTTAACACCATCCATACCACAAACAGAATCTTAATCCTGGATTGATCATCCAGTGGTCGAGCCACGACATCTTGATCATTCAGTGGCTGAGCCATCATGCCTTGATCATTCGGACGAGCGGATACGTCGTCTGGTCCATCCAGGACTGCTCCATTTATCACAAGAAGATACACAATGTCGAAGTGTTCGCGCTCACACGCAAAAACAGAGCGGTAATGCCTTGTGGGCCTTGCTGATTGATAGATGCTCCATTCTCCAGAAGCAATTCAACTGTTCGTGTATATCCTCTCGATGCAGCAGCCATAAGTGGCGTCATACCAGAGTTGTCCGGGGCGTCCATGTTTGCATCATTTTCCCCAATAAAACCCACCGACTCCAATCGACCGTACTCTGATACTTTACGAAGAGCAGTGGCTCCATCTGGAAGCCTCTTGTCGATATCTGCCCCCTTCCTCAGAAGATATGCCATTACGTCCAGATGCCCATAGTAGCAAGCCAACACAAATGCTGTCTCACCCGCATCATTTGTCAACTCTACCGATGCACCACCCTCAACAAGCACACGGACAACGCCGCAAAACCCAGATCTAGCAGCGATTCTAAGCGGGGTGTCACCTTCATCGTCTGTAACATCAACCGATGCATTATTCTCCAAAAGTAACTTGGCAAAACCATCGTTGCCACTATCCGCCGCAAGCAGGAGTGGTCTTTTTCCAGTGCTGTTCGCCTGGTCAACCGAGGCGCCATGAAGTAAGAGTAAATGGCCAGCTTCCAGTTGTCCGCAAGCACATGCGATCATAAGAGCAGTGCTCGAGTCCGAGAGACTGTGGTGGACATTAGCACCTTTGTTCAGAAGTAGCTGCATTATTTCTACGTGGCCTTCATGTGCTGCAAGCATAAGCGGAGTCCAGTCTTCGTTATCCGCTAGATCAACGTCAGCGCCATGATCTAAGAGAGCTCGAACAACTTGTGCTCGACCTGTCTGAACTGCTCTCATGAGTGCAGTCACACCAGTATCGTTGTCACTGTTTACTGGGACGCCCATGTCGAGAAGAGAATGTATAGATACCAGAGAACCTTCCCCACACGCATTTTGTAACAAGGAAGGCCCCCGTTTGTCGAGCACTTGCTCGTATGACATAAATCCCTCAGCTAACACAACCAGCGCCAACTGTACTGCGGCATACTCAGACGGCTCAAACCCCTCGTGGTTTGCCAAAGTTGGAGATGCCCCATGCGCGAGTAATAGTGATACCACACGAATATCATTCTTGTGAGCAGCAACCATCAGAGGACTGTTGCCGTCATTGTCTACCAAGTCGATAGCCGCATGTCGCTCAACGAGTGTTTTCGCAGCCTCCACTTGTCCATTTAAACTCGCAATGAACAAGGCAGTGAACCCATTCGGTCTTTTCTTGTTGATGTCCGCCCCCGATCCAACAGCATTGTCATCACATCAACGTGACCGTGCTGGGCAGCTCTCATAAGCGGTGTCCAGTCTTCATTATCCACTACGTCGACCTCCGCGCCATGATCTAAGAGAGATCGGACAATTTCCACACGACCTAACTGGATTGCTCTCAAAAGTGGAGTTGCACCATTCTCGTCACGAATGGTTACTGGTAACGGTACTCCCAAGTCCACCAAGAACTTCATGTAATCCATGGCGTCTCCTTTTTCCTTCTCATCCTCGGCGTCCTCCTCGTCGTCCTCATTCATCCATTCTAATAGTGTGGATCCCCACTTGTCAATGGTTTCCTTCTTCCATAGCAGCAGAGCCGTCAAAGCAGTATCGCAATTTACTGCGGCAAATGGTAAGGGTCAATACCTTCGTTGTTGGCCAAAGTGGTTGATGCTCCATACTCGAGTAATAGCCTTACTGCACGAATGTTATTGTTTTGAACTGCAGCCATCAGGGGCTGTTGCCGTCTTCGTCTACCAAGTCGACCGTTGTGCCACGCTCAAGAAGTGCTTTAGCAGCTTCTAGTTGTCCGGCAACACATGCAACCAACAACGCAGGGACCCCATGTGGTCCTTTCTTGTCCACATTAGCCTCGCAATCCAATAGCAGCGACACCATATCTAGGTGGCCATTCCTCACAGCGACCATGAGTGGAGTCTACCCTTCATCGTTTGCCAAGTCAACATCAGCGCCATGTTCTAAGAGAGCTTTGGCAACGTCCATTTGACCTGAATCTACCGCTGCCAACAATGGAGTCACGCTAGTATCCACACCAATGTTCGCTGGCACACCCATCTCGATCAACAAGTGTATAAATTCCGT
The DNA here is from genome assembly GCA_011947355.1 of Phytophthora boehmeriae. Classification (NCBI taxonomy): domain Eukaryota; phylum Oomycota; class Peronosporomycetes; order Peronosporales; family Peronosporaceae; genus Phytophthora; species Phytophthora boehmeriae. Next base: position 277,411 of record JAAVTJ010000265.1, on the reverse strand, counting down.
AGCACCCCTTGTACATGATGCACTATGCAGCAACGCGGGGCCCCATTTCTCCATAGCTTCGTCGTAAGACGAATGATCCTTCGATGACAAAAGCTTCACAAACTTTACAGCGAGCAATTGAGAGGCTTTTATCCCCTCGCTGTTGGCCAAAGTTGTTGACGCTCCATACGAAATTAATAACCACACCACGCGGAAGTGGTTCTTCGCTGCAGCAGCTATCAGGGGGCTATTACCGTTTTTGTATACCAACTCGACCTTTGCGCCGCACTCAAGAAGAGTTTTGGCAGCCTCTAGTTGTCCATTTCCACACGCAATTAGTAAGGCAGTCTCCCCATCCAATGCTTTCTTGTCAATGCTTGCCTTTCGACCCAGCAGCAAGGTTATCACTTCAACGTGGCCGTTTTGTGAAGCTGCCATGAGTGGAGTTCCACCATTTTCGTTGGCTAAGTCAATCGATGCCTTAACCGTAAGAAGGAGCGCCACGATATTCACGAATCCTTCCCGACAAGCGCAAATAAGCGCTGTATTGCCGTTTGGTCGTTGGATATCACTATTTGCCCCATTCTTCAAAAGCAGTTCGACCAATTGATGATCACAGTTATTCACGGCGACCATGAGCGGTGTCCAGCCTTCGGTGTCAGGAAAATTAGTCGACGCACCACAATTAAGAAGGAGCGCTGCCATTGCAGTATGCTCGTTCATCACTGCATACATCAACGAGCTGCTACCATTCTTGTCGACAGCAGTAACATCTGCTTTGTGACGAACGAGTAGCTCAGCAATGTCTGGGTGCCGATGCATACTCGACAAAATAAGAGCAGTACATCCGTCTTCTGCTTGGACATTAACGTTGGCTTTGTTTTCCAGGAGCAATTTCACGATGTCAACGTGACCCATCTGAGAAGCCACCATGAGCGCTGTCCTCCCTTGCTTGTCCACCAGGTTGAGGTCCTTGCTGCGCTCCACTAGAGCTTGAACAATACCCAGTTGTCCACTTGAACAAGCCAGAAATAATGCTGTGGCCCCATCTTCTCGTTGTGCGTCGATGAATACGTCCTTCTCCAGGAGTACGCTGACAACGTCGGAATGGCCATTTTCAACTGCACTTATCAGGGGAGTTCGGTGGTGAATGCCCGGAACGTTAACATCATCCGAGCTTTTCGAGAGCGCCTTCACGCGTTCCAAATCTCCCTGCTCACATGCGATCCGCAGAGCCGTGTCTCCAATCCGCTGTTTTTGATCAATAATTTTGCTGACCGGCTTGTTCATGTATGTTTCATTTCTAGATGCAGGGTCCAACGCTGTAGAAGACCCATTCGTATCCTGCCAGACTCGTTCGCAAATCAACTGCACAAACTCCGGGTATCCGCTGAAATATGCCACCATCACCGGACGCCAATTATTGTAGTCTCCACATAATTCGATATCCGCACCATTTTCAAGAAGAGTTCGGACAACCGCCAGTCGTTTGTGCCAAACAGCGGTGATCAAGGCGGTACTTCCACTAGGTAAACGGGCATCAATATTGGCGCCGTTGCAAATGAGAAATTGGACAATCTCAGAGAACCCCAGATGCGCAGCCGTGATTAGCGGTGTGTATCCTTCCTTGTCGGATACTTCAAGATTTGCTTTGGCATGCACAAGAATGACTGCAGTATCAAATTGGCCGTGCTCGCACGCAATATTCAGCGCCGTGGCGCCATTCGGAAGTTGCTTCTGGATGTCGGCCCCTCCCTGCAGCAATATCTTCGCCACCAGAGAATTTCCTTCCTGTGCCGCCGTAAGTAGAGGAGTCCACCCGTCATCGCTTTCCACTTCAGTTAATGCTTCATTTTCCAACAGCAATTGCACAATCGCAGCGTGATCAAGTCGAGCAGCACTCATTAGCGGACTTTCACCGTTGACGGTTGGTACGTCGACATGTGCGCCGCCTTTGATGAGAGTCTTAATTGTAGAAAGATGTCCATGGTCACACGCAATTCGCAATGCCGTCGCACCGTATGGGCCCCTCTGGTTAATATCAGCCTTTTTGTCCACAAGCAGCGCTACCACATTATCGTGGCCATTCTGTGAAGCAGCCATAAGAGGGGTCCATCCGTCTTTGTTATCTAGATCCATCGACGCATGCTTTTCAAGCAAAAATGCCACTAGCGCGTGATGTCCATGCTTAGCTGCAAGAATCAGTGGAGTACTTCCATCGTCGTCTGACACATCAATACTCGCGCCGCTTTCTGCAAGCAGTTGGGCAACAGTGAGGTGTCCATGCTGGCACGCCCAATGCAGCGCACTTACACCGTTGGTGCCCCTGTAATCGAGGTGGGATCTATCCACAGCCTTTATAAGCAATGATACAATGTCGACATGACCAATCCTTGAAGCCATCATAAGCGGGGTGCTATTGAAAATGTCTCCCAGTTCAGTTGACGCACCATGGCACAACAAAGCCTCCACCGTTGCTGTATGGCCTCGATCACATGCCAGTCGTAATGCAGTGAATCCATTAGGCAGTTGTGTGTCGATATGTGCCCCCTTTTCCAAAAGCAACACCACCGTTGACGTATCACCGATTTGAGATGCTACCATGAGCGGAGTGTGTCCCAAGTCGATGACAGTGTCGGATTTTGCAGTGAGTGCTTTAAGCAGCACTGTCTTCGGATGACCTGAAGGGAAACGATTTGTCCCCGAATCTATCAGCGATGCCAATTGAATACCGGCTACTGAGTTTACATCGGCACCATATTTGACCAGGATTCGAACAATCTCAGCTCGTCCAGCATGAGTTGCGATCATCATCGCGGACCCCGTTGGCCCCTGCGTGCTCACGTTGGCTCCACCGCCCAGGAGAAGTGATACAACATCCAAATATCCCTCCCTTGCAGCAAACATAAGAGGAGTGTATCCCGCGTTATTGGCTAAGTTGGGTGATGCCCCATTGCGCACAAGAAGCTTCACTACATCGACACTCCCGTTCTCACTCGCAATGTTCAGAGCCGTGGCCCCATTGGGCAGCCTTCTGTCGACGTTAGCTCCTTTAATCAAGAGCATTGATGCAACATCGGCGTGGTCATTTTGCGCAGCAACCATGAGAGGTGTCCAGCCGTCACCATCCGGAAAATCAGGCAATACTCCTTTATCCAGAAGTATCTTGACGATACGAGCATGACCACGTTCAGCTGCGAACCTCAGCGGTGTGTGACCAACGGTTTTTACAATGCCAGTCGTAGCCCCAGACTCTACGAGGATACGAGCGACGTCAACTTGACCCATCGCACATGCCGTCAGCAGAGCAGTAGCTCCGTTCAGATCTTGCGCCTCCAGCTGTGCTCCATTACTCAAAAGTAACGCCACCACCTTAGCATGTCCATGTCCTGTGGCAGCCATCAATGGCGTCCAGCCGTTTACACCAGGAAGATCAATTGCAGTAGTCTTCGCCAAAAGCAAATTCACGATAGCAGTGTGGCCATTCATTGCTGCCCACAGAAGTGGACTAGAGCCATCGTCGTCGACCACATCAATTTGGGCCTTATGTTTGATGAGAGACTGAGCAATAGCCGTGTGTCCATTCCTACATGCTATGAGCAGAGCTGTAGATCCATTTGGCCCTTTCATTTCCACACTTGCACGCTTTTCCAACAGCACGTTTACGACATTGATGTGGCCTTTGTCTGCCGCCAATACCAGCGCATTGCATCTGTCGTTGTTGACCAAGTCAATCTGCGCACCACATTCCACAAGATTTCTCACTATATGAGCATGCCCCCTCACCGCTGCCCACATGAGCATACTCGTGCCATTCTCGTCAAGCTGTCCAGGATGCATCCTGGACTCGAGTGACATGGCCTCTTGAAGAATTTTCCGGTTATGCCCACGTGCTGATCTTCTCTTGTTTCTCCCATGCCGCTTGCCTGCCATCTCCACCACTTTTCCCACGAACCACTGCTCCACACTTCAACGCTATTGTCGATGTTGCGCTCGAGAGACAAATTAAAGAATGCTCGCTTGATCTACTAAAAACAAATTCATCTCATCACGATATTTCTCCATGATCTTCTTTGCGTCCTGGTGTCAAGGACGCTATCTCCATCACGTTACCAAGAGGGCCTGATTTGTAGCTAGCAGACAATGTCCATCAGCAATGCAAACCACATTGCACGGTACCAATAAGATATTATATCCACCGAGTGCCACGTTTGACAAGACCTTGCATCAAGGTCCTTGACCTTAGAGTCGCGGCTCAATTTTAAATGTACTGTTAAAACAGTAAATTAGGGAGAAAAGAATATTAAGTCAGTAAAACCTTCTAAACGAGGTTTTTTTACGGCGATACAAACCGCAAGTGCTTTTTTCGTATGTTCTTTTCATACAAACCTCAAAATAGCTGGTGGGCATACAGTATTCAAAAGCGATTTGCCCGCGCATAGCGACACGTATCGCATTCATACGCTATGAGCGACGTGGAGAACCCCGTCGCCCCGCCCAAGACGCGCAAGAAGCGCTACTGCTTCCGCGACGGAGATGACGTCCTGCTGCTGCAGACGGTGCTGGCCAGTCGCGGCGTCTTCTCCAGCGCCAGGAACCAGCGCCAGGACGCGTGGACAGCTATTACCGCGGCGCTAAACCGCCAGGGGTTTTAGCCAGCTTGCACTCATTTCGCTGCCGGCTGCAGCGTCTGGTGGACGTCCTGCAGGAGCACATCGCTCAGGGAAACAGGCATCCGGTACGGGCGCCATAGATTTGTTAAATAAAAGAAGAATATGTTCTCTGTCATATTATATATATATATTGGGGAATATGGTATTAATATTTTTTATGGTATGTTGCTTGTCCTAGATTTCTCGGAACTGGAACGTCTTCTGGCTCAGTACGCCGAGTTGATGGAATCTGGGCTTCCACCACATGAGGAGCAGACCCCAGAACCGACTCAGATTCTGAGACAGCATGACCAGTTGGAATATGCCGGGGAACCGTACCAAGAAACTGAAGAGGACATCAACTTGACAATGTCCGGACATTCCCCACCTGCTTCTGAAAATGGGTCTGGCTCGAGTCAAAAGGCCAGGAAGAGGCGCTTCGTCTTCCGTGAATGGCACGACGTGTTGCTGCTGAAGGAGGTGATTGCTGGACATCCGAGACCCAATTGGAGGCAGATCACCTACACGCTGAACGACCAGGGTGTGGACTCCGATACGCACTCTCTGCGTGCCCACCTTCGCACCATGATGGAAAAGTTTCGGAGTCAAGAGAATCCCTTTGACTTGGGCCCGGACCGAATGTCCGAGAAAAATTCGCTTCTGAGGGACTACTGCCAGAAGGTGGATTCCCAAAGTCAAGCCGAATTGAATGGACCGCAAGATACCAAACCTCGAAGCCAAGCTGAATTGAACGGACCGCAAGACACCAAGCCTCGAACCTTTTCCGGTATTCAGGCTCCAGTGCGAGCTTCTGACTTTGTGAGGCCTCGTCAAAGTGAGCGTCCAGCACCTACTGCGGAGCCACCTCGGAATGAGCATCGTGTCTCTTCGGCGGGGTCGATGGATGGTCCTAGGGCACGGTATGCTGCTAACATTCAGATGTCTGAAGGGACTGTGGAGCCTCCGACGAAGAAGCAACGCCTGGAGGTTGAAGAGGTTTTGCAGCGCTTTATGACCGAACAGAATGAGATTCGGAAGGAGGAGCTCGACTACAAGCGATCCCACTTCAGCGCTCAACAAGATCTTCAGCGGCAAACGATCGCGCTGCAGAAGCAAGCTCTGGAGGTGCAAGACAAAGCGCTGGACATGCAAAACAAGCTCATGGTCTTCATGGAAAGGGTGGTCGACAAGCTGAAGTAGGGAGCGGCTTCATGGCTTCATCGAAAGCAGGAGCAACAAGAAGCTGTCTCTGATTGTCTGCCACCTGGCCGGCATAGCTCACTGCAGTTGAATGAATACCGCGCGTGTGCAATCTATGTTTTCGCCCGCGAAGGCCGCTAATTTGCAAAGTATCTCGCACTTTTGTCGTCATTTTTTACTGGTTTACATAGTCAAGGCATAAATTTAGCTCAATGGACAGCCTAAAACAACGGAATTTCGACTGCTTCATAGATCATCCACCTCAAAACGTACTAAACTTCTGTTCGACTAAACGAAAGCAATGCAATGTTGGCACTACCGATCGAGGAATTTAAGCTCTGTTAATTGACACCCGAGGTATTTAACAACGTGCAATCGTTTGGTATATCATACTTTAGAGCTGCACACTTGTACAACTTGTGTCCACGAGTTGCTGACTCGATTTTTCCGACCTTGATTAGATCCCGGTGCCCGCTTCAACTCCGTCAAGGTTTAGGTAACAAAATGACGTGCTCGCTTCCTGCAGCGAGGCACACCAAAAAATTCGCATCGAATAGACCGGGCATTTCACCGTTCGACGTTAAAATGACTTTGCCAATTCGTGGTATCACCATCCAAAACAAAAGTTCCGAACATTGCTGTGTCCTTTTAACACTTGACGCATTCGCCTGTTGCTTCACCTCAATCAAACCAGTCAAGCAGTATTTCAAGTGCATGTTTCTTGCTATCTTCAGAAAATGTAGGAGTGTGGCGTGCGGGCTGCTAGCGTCTGGATGCCTAACTACGGTTTTTGCCCAGCCTAAACGAAAATTTCGCTTGGAAAGAGCCGTAAATACGGCTCTTTCATTTGAGCCGAAAATCGCGAAAGTTCACAGCTGTTGACACGGAAATCGTTAAATTTCACGACAAACACCAACAAACTTGGCGGAAAGTCAACGATTTCCAGCTCGAAGGCCACAATTTCACACGGATCGACCACCAATTCAAGCTGTTTACTCCAGACCAACGAGAATATTCGCAAACCCGGGCTCTAACATGACTTTTCCCTATTTGACTCATTTACGTCAGACTTTCAGAGTCGAAGTAACATACATTATCGAGCTGGTCGCACCAACTTACTTCCGCCAGGCACCCGAGGTCTCAAATCTTGATCGTTTTCCCCATCGAGTCTATCACGACGCCGCAGCCCACTCAATCCTACCATTTAGCAAAAGAGCTTCTCTGATTCGTCTTCCACCTCATTTCTTGTTTTGCGTCTTTCTCCCGGTCCACCGGTTTCCGCTCATTAGTCTATGGTTCATCCCCCGACCCGGTGACCTCCGTGGCCGTTGTTTGCAGCACGCATACTCGAATTTCAGCTCTACCGCGCGTCCTGGAGACGATCACCGAATTTCTCGATCATTCCCAGCTCTGGTCACTCCCCGATGCCTGCGGGTTTAGCTATCAGGACGGATCACTGCGGTTAGTTCAGCGGGTGGCAATCTACGACGCAATTCGAGCAGATTTAGCGAAGACCGTCGTCGCACAAGAAGCGAAAGCGAAAAAGCGGCGTAACTTGGATGCAGCATTGACGCTCCGCAAGCGAGACGATTCGTTCTTTCGTCAGCGACAATTCACACTTGCAATGGCGCAAGCAGCAGCGAGAGGAGATAAGAAGGTTATGCAGTGGTTGCTTCAGCAGTATCCAGGCTGCTACGTGACGCTTGCAGTCGAAGAAGCAGCGAAAAATGGACACTTGCAAGTGTTGCAGTGGCTACACAAACTCAGTTTGGAGAAGACACCCGGTAAACAAAAGCTAGATGTGTTTTGGGGGTCCAAGGAGTTGTTTTACGCCGGCCAGAATGGACATTTGCACGTTGTGGAATGGCTGCAGCAACACACGAACCCTACTCCGACACACATGTTTTTCGTGACGCTCGAGGAGGCAGCGAAAATGGAGATTTGCCCATGGTCAAGTGGCTTTGTGAAGTGCGGGACGAGCAGTCTTCGTATGCGGCAGTACTTGCGGCTAGCAATGGTCATTTAGACGTTCTGAAGTGGCTGAAAGGCAACCGGTTTAGTTCGTCCCCATCAATGTCTATGGACGACGCGGCGGGAAATGGACATCTACAGGTGTTGCAGTGGCTACAGACCAACTCAGGGTACGCTACACAGGTCGCAATGAACAAAGCGGCGAGCAACGGGTACTTGGCGGTTGTGCAGTGGCTGCACAAGACCCGAAAGGAAGGGTGTACTACCGGAGCAATGGACATGGCAGCAGCCAACGGACATCTCGATATCGTCCAGTGGCTGCACAAAAATCGCCAAGAAGGGTGTAGCAAAGCGGCGATGGATGAAGCAGCGACGCATGGCCATCTCAACATTGTACAGTGGCTGCATCAGAATCGGAAAGAGGGATGCACGACCCGAGCAATGGATGGTGCCGCCATGAACGGCCATTTAGCGATCGTGCAATGGCTGCACCGGAACCAGAACGAAGGCTGCACAACGGCAGCGGTGGATGGAGCGGCTCGAGAAAATCATTTGGATGTCGTGGAGTGGCTGCAAAAGAGTCGTCGCGAGGGCTGTACCTCAGCAGCAATGAACCTTGCCGCGCAGAATGGCCATCTACAGGTTGTTCAGTGGTTGCATGCACACCGCAAAGAAGGCTGTACGACGGACGCGATGGACCAAGCTGCAGCAAATGGTCATTTACGCGTGGTGGAATGGCTGCACAAGCATCGGAAAGAGGGGTGCACGAAGAACGCAATGGATCACGCTTCGCGTGGTGGACATCTCGACGTAGTCAAGTGGCTGCATCGTAGCCGGGTGGAAGGGTGTACGACCGCTGCAATGGATCTCGCTGCAGCCAGTGGCCGCCTAAAGGTAGTGCAGTGGCTTCACGAGAACCGAAGAGAGGGTTGCACAGGGGCTGCGATGGATGAAGCGGTATCTGGAGGACACTTTGAGATGTTGCTGTTTCTCCATGGCGAACGATCGGAAGGATGCACGTCGAAGGCATTCGTGAACGCAACGACAGCAGATGAAGTGACGATCTTGCAGTGGCTGTTTCAACACTACAGCAAGCAATTCGGTCGAGACCCACTGCAACTGTACGCGTTCGACAAGTTCTACACCCTGCGGTGGCTGAAACAGAAGCAAAAAAGTAACAACGTTCAAGGAAGGCAATAGGAACGAAAGATTGATATGAGTCGGCTTGCTTTTGACGAACGCAAGCTGAACACTAGACAGGTTAGAGAATAGCGTTAGATGATAGATAGTAGAAGCTCATGCAAGTACCGAGGATTAAGGCGGGGGAATTGAACCCCATTATGAGCCAGCAAACGAATCAAATTAACACGGTGGTCGATATACTGTATCATGTCTGACGAACTGCAGACAGGCCTCGCGGTCGACAAGTTGACCCAGTCGAATAGACTAAAAGGAACCACGACTCGAACATCTGCAAGAACCCGACTTTCGTCGTGCGGATTGCCGCTCTCGTACTGTTTTCCTCAAAAATTAAATAAACATATAGACGAGGCACACAATAATTGGTCCGCTCTTCTCGATGGGCTGTTCTCCGGATACATACACGCGCATCTTCGTGCCGGTGGTGAAAACACAACCGACTTGCGCCAATTTGTAATGGTGTTAATGAAGAAGGAGTCTTGAAAAAAATAAATAAGAAATCGATGAATTTAATAGAAATTACGTTTGTCCAGATTAAATTACCGGTGATTTATGAAAGCATGAAGGTACCGCAGCCTTGTTGACTACTGTCTTGGAGACTTCGGTCCTGCCAGATGTATCGATTCAAAACAATAAGCACATCTCCTAATTCACTGTAAATACCGATTCTTGATGTATTGTGCCACTGTGAAATAACTAACTGCCTAGAAATAAATATACTCGACGCCAACGCCACGCACACCACACATGTGGCTTCAAAACTGCTATCAAATGTAGCGCTCACTCTCCGGAAGATCATCTAGGCCAGATTCCTGCTTGAGCCATTGCAGGGTGTAAAACTTGCCAAGCGCAAAAGTTGCAACCGATCGTGACCAAATTCTCTACGGTAATGCTGGAACAACCACTGCAAAATTTCCAGTTCATCCGCTGCAGTCGCGTTTACGAACGCCTTCGAGGTACAGCGCTCAGACCGCTCACCACGAAGATACAGCAACACTTCAAAATGTCCGCCTGCCGCCGCAGCATCCATCGCAGCTCCCGAACACCCCTCTTTTCGATTTTCGTGCAGCCACTTCACTACTCGAAGATGACCTCTACCCGCAGCAATTTCTATTGCTGCCGTTGTACAACCTTCAGATCGGTTCGCGTGCAGCCACTGAACAACTTCAAGGTGACCTCCACCAGCAGCACGATCCATCGCGATCTTAGTACACCCCTCTTTTCGGTGCGCATGCAGCCATTTCACAACGTCCAAGTGACCATGCGCTGCAGCTTGGTCCATCGCGTCCGTCGTGCAGCCTTCCTTGCGGTGTGTATGTAGCCACTGGACAACTTTTACACGCCCATAGCGGGCCGCAAGGTTCATGGCACCGAGCGTACAGCCTTCTTTACGATTCTTTTGAAGCCATTCTACCACGTTTAGGTGGTTTGCACGCGCTGCACCGTCCATCGCTGCCGTCGTACAACCTTCCTTACGATTTTTGTGCAGCCATTGCACGATCGGTAAGTGGCCGTTCATAGCGGCACCATCCATTGCTCGGGTCGTGCATCCCTCTTTCCGATTCTGATGCAGCCACTGTACAATGTTAAAATGGCCATGCGTCGCTGCTTCATCCATCGCCGCTTTGCTACATCCTTCTCGACGATTTTTGTGCAGCCACTGCACAATATCAAAATGTCCGCTAGCTGCCGCCAAATCCATTGCTGCGGTAGAACACCCTTCTCGTCGATTCTTGTGGAGCCACTGCACAATTTCTAGATGGCCATTACCTGCTGCCTTGTTCATCGCTACTGGTGTAGCATGCCCGGAATTGGTCTGTAGCCATTTCAAAACTGGTAAATGTCCATTCGCCGCGGCATCGTCCATCGACGCCGACGGAGAGGTGCTAAATAAATTTCCTCTCAACCACTTGAGCACATGTACATGGCCGCCACTTGCTGCCAACACGGCAGCATACGGAGACCACTCTCCTCTCACTTCACACAGCCACTTGACCATCTTGAGATCTCCATTCTTGGCTGCTTCCTCCAACGTCACAAAGAACATATGCGTGGGCAATGGAGTGGTGTGCTGCTGCAGCCACTCCACGACCTGCAAATGTCCGTTTTGTCCTGCATAAAACAACTCCTTGGCGCCCCAAAACACTTTTAATTTGTCTTTACTAAGTTTATGCAGCCATTGCAGGACCTTCAAATGGCCGTTTTTCGCCGCTTGCTCCACTGCACTGGTGACATAACAAGTAGGAAATTGCTGCAAAAGCCACTGCATGACTTGTAAATCTCCTCTTGCAGCAGCATTTGCCAACCCTAACGTGAATTTTCGCTGGACGAAGTAACCGTCGCCCTGCTGGCATAACGTCAATTTCGCACTGGAAATTTCCGGTTGAGAATGTCGCAACTTGATTTTCTTGGCCGCTTCCGACACTTGAATGGCCTCGTGCTCCGCGACGCGCTGCACCAACCGCAAGGCACCTTCCTGGAAGTCAAAACCGCAGGCGTGAGGCAGCGACCAGTGCACCGAGTAGTCAAGGAATTCGCTGATGGTGTCGATAATGTGCGGGAGAGCGGCGATGCCCAAGCGGGACCGACACACCACCACAGCGGACGTGAGCGGCGTAAGTCCCATGCTACTTAAGTGAGCTCTTGGAGGAAGAAGGTCGAATGAGCGAATGATAAGATACCTGATGTATACGTTACCGTGCCCGATTCATCGGGTGTACTAGGATGGTTACTGTGCCCGAACTGATATATTCGCATACTGAAAGTGGTTTTGGAATCGGGCGCAGTAGACGATGGTGGTTAGGGGAGTTGTGCTCGCCACGTCTCGCTGATCGACTTTTGCTCGTGGCAAACAAAATGGAGTCTAAAGACTGTGAATGAAAGGCATTAGGAAGCAGCAGCCCCATCTACGACTGGCAACGGGAAGCGATTTGAAAGTGGCGGCTAGCAAGATGTTACGTAATGCATTCCGATAGTGTAATGCTGAGGCAGGCTTGGGAATGGCTACATTCGGATGTTCTTCAGTTTGCAGCTGAGGTCTGGACCTGTTCATGCCTCATGACTCATGAATCATGAGGCGACGATACCCACTTCTCAGCGCCACACAAGGGAACGATTGGTCAGCAATTTCTCCGGCACTTCAACAACGAGGAGCACTGCACTTCAACGCGTAAACGATGTGTTGTATCAATATCAACTAGACACGATAGGTATCATCTCCACGTCGCTTACTGGTCTTCTTCTAGGCCGAACACGATGCCAGTAATAGGCCCAAACGATGATCACTGAGAAGCGTCTCCATCAGCTGCTTGAGTGCACGGTTCGGATGCAACTGCGACTTGGTCAACGGTGCGCGTGTCAATGGGTCAAAGCAGCCGTTGACCTCAAGATGCTGCTCGATCATCGCACGCTCATATGTGTTGCCGTCCGGAGTCGTGACCGGGTCGTCCATAAGTTCCAAACTCAGTGGGCAGTGGAACGTCTCCATCATCTGTGTTAATGTTTTCTCCGCGTCACTTTCGTTTGATCCTGCTGGCTGACTGGCAGACTCGCTTGCTTCCGTGGACAGCAAGGTGTCATAAACCCCTTGGCGTAGCAACCCTACAACTTTCATTTCCATTAAGATTGATCGCTTCAGCATGGAAGCTGACAGCGGTGCATTGGCGGCAGATGGCAAATAAGCTGGAGCTGCAGACGCTGCACTCGCTCGGTCAAAAGCCTTCTCCAGCAGTTGTAGCGAATCATCGTAATCTTTTGGACGCGTCGGCACTTGCCCTTCCAGAGAAAAATGGACGCTTCACTTTCCACAGATAAACCCGCGATATCATGCGCTATGTTCAGATACTGCCACGCATTCTCCATTTCATCCATCCCGTAAAAACACTTTGCACACGACACGTAGGCACGAACTCGTTGCCGCGTAGACTCAGGGTCTTCAAGACCGTTAGGCGACGCGTCGATACTCGCAGTGCATGTGGCAGCTTCCTGATAGCAAGCAATAGCAGCTTGAAAATCTCGTCGGACAAAGCAGTCGTCGCCCTTTGCGAGCTGATGGCGCATGAAAAACGGGTTTTCTGGGGAGGTTTCAATCTCTAATGCCTTCACCTGGGCATCCGATGATGATGCCACCATGGCCGCCAGGTAGCTAGCATTTTCTTCCCAGAGATGTGCAAGTCCGTGAAAAATAGCAGCTTTATCTCCACCCAACTCTTGGATTGCCTGGAAGTCTGGTGCCACCAGATCGAATCTGCGAAGTCGTAGATTTGCTGTCATTCGGTACGCGAAGCACTTGACGTGTTCTGTGTTGTCCGGTAAGTCTTGAATTGCTAATGTCAGTTGTTCGACAGCCACTGGGTACTGCTTGGCAAAGAAAGCTTCAACGCCACGTTCCATCGGAGATTGTTGCGCTGGGGCAATACGCCACGCACACCACATAGCTCCACCCTCATCAGCCGATTCCTCACGACTTCCATCCGGAGCTGCCCTCGTTAACACATGACGCCGCTTACTGTCCATCATATCTGCAGTTGGCGCATATAAAAATTCCCTTTGATACGGATTATACAATGCAAAGATCTCCCGTTCATGGCCACTCAACGCCACCAGTTGCCATTTGCCTGCCGGTCCTGGAGACTCCTGCGCTTTCCTCCACGTAAACACTCGACTTCTCGTTTTGCCTTTTGCATCTCGTTTAAACTTGGCATAATCTGCAGAGTACACAAACTCTTCAAAGCGTACACTTTGCACCAGAAAAGTGTCTGTATGTGTATCTGCCGGGATGAGTCTCCACTGTGCCTTGGTGCGATCTTTGTCTTCGGGCCACGCCGCGTCTTCTTCACTCTCTTCCACCCAACACAAGACGTTCCTCCGATCTGTATCATACGTCCCAGCATTGCCTGGAGCGTACAATAGTTCCTCTTTACTGGCGTTGCCTTCCCGGTACTCGGAGCGTCCTGTTCTGGACAAGATCCGCAGCTCCAGAGGTTGTCCTGAAGCCACTGCCCGGAGCGTCGGACTCACCCATTTGTACCAATAACTCTCCGCTCTGACCCTAGCACTGCCTTCTAAGTGACTCATGAGTTTTAAGAGGAAAAACGCTAATGGGAGCTGTGGGAACTTGCGCTGTCTGGCTTCCAGCGCTCGGAGAGCGTTGCCACCTCCTCCAGCCTCGCTACTGGGCGCCCGGAGCGCGGAGCTCACGCTATGAAGCACCGCGCAGCCGTCCAGCGTCCAGTTCCAATTGGGGAGAGCTTCTAGGAACGTCAAGAGCACAGGAACGTCGTATAATCCAGCAGCGTAAAAGTCCCGGAGCGTCGCCTCTAAGTACGATTTCCGACGTGTTTCGAGCTCCGGCAGACGCAGAAAACTCGCGCGCGCACGGTCAGGTTGCTTGTGGAGCAGATGAGCGCGAGTCTCCGCGAGTAGAGGCTCCACGTCCGTCGAGAAGGCCACGCCATTGCCGTCCATTGTATATGACCAAGCTTTTCTGAGAATGGGGAGGATTCTTCAGTTATAGAAAGGTGTTTCGAAATATACTATGATGACTTATATGGCACTGAAAGGCAACGTTATATGTTTTATTCTAAACGGTTTAGAATGGACTTTTACGGGTACGTTATTGGCCCCCTGCCATAGAAGTGGACGTACGCCAGCGCCTCTTCCCAATTCTTGTGGTCTATTGGCATTCCTGGGCCTTTATGGATTCCGAGATACTGGTTCACTCTCTGGGGTTTCCACTTAAGAACGTACTTCAAGAAGGAGAACTTCGCATACCAGATTGCTTTGACGGCTGGGTCGACGATCAACGCCAAGTTCGCCTTTGCTCTCTCTTCGTCCACAGCTGAGTCTTCATTGTCTTCGTCTTTTCTATCAGTCCGTAGAAATCTTGTGGTAGTGCCGTGCTCAACCGGATTTTGGGCTTCTATCATCTTGGTTTGCTTGAGGTCTGTCAAGACAGCACCAACACTTGCGACGAGAGCCGCAGCCACGAGTACAAACTTGGTTGCGCGCATGATATTGCCAGTCGTTGCGACCCGTACTTGCGGGCTTGATGCAAAATCGAGAATTGCACTGTTGCCAGAGAAGCCAAACTGGCTGCGCAACATCGATGGCGAGACCATCTCCATCAGAGAGACTTGCAACTTGTATGGCGCATGTTGTGCAGGTCTCCAGGATTGTCACGCCATCGCTGATGAGCGGTCATCTTGCAATGCACTGGATCAGTTGACTCCCATATGGTCGTCAACATGTACAAATTACGTATGTACAGTAGTCAAACTTGACAAGCATTGTTGCTTCCGGCAATATCCGTCGGCCAACGTGCTGTAGCTATAAGCACAGACAAGATACACCGCTTCAGCTTAGTTTGTTCAGTGCATAACGGACCTATGATTGTTGTGCGAGTATTGCCACATAGAGGAAGCCGTCAGCGTACGCGAAGTTCCGATACAGTGCCACGACGGAGACTTCTGGGGGTACAGGAATGCCGTGCACCACAAGCTGAAGGTTATGTGTCTGAATGTCGGTCGCAGAGTCTGGTGGGAAAAGGTCAGGTAGGAGATACTGCAGTACTTCTAGCAGCGTTTTCTCTCGACCTGCTAGCAATGAGTCATAGCACCTCGTCAACAAGACATCGGGAAAAATGTTCCCACCAACATAACTTACCGTCTTGCAACGGTGCGATCGGCATCTGAATAGCGGGTGCGTCATTGAGGTGCACTCGCAGCGGCAGATGCCTTAACGCCGAGATATCCACCCCTCCATCTAGCTGTAGTGTATGTGTCGCCTCCCGATAACTGTCATAGTCATCTGCGAAGTAGGAACACACAACAACGTTAGTTCACACTTATTTCATGACCTGGGCCTTTAATTTCTCACTCTGAGAGATACTTGTCCAGATCTGAGTCTGCTGCGCTTCTGGCAGCCCCATCACAGATTTGGTCGACCCCATTCGTAGGAATGTGGACTGCTTTAAACTGTGCATAAAGTGCGACTCGACGCTTTGCTCATTGCCACAAGGCAGCAAAACATCACTAGGGAAGCCTAGAAAATGGACAGTGAGAGCCCACGGGAGGTTGCCACTGACTTCTGAGCCAGGCCCACAGATTAAATCTCGTAATAGGCCAAAGGGCAGGTGCCACTGGAGAGGAACACCATTGGCCTCGAACCAGATGGACGCCCCTTGGATCCCGGACATGGGCGGAGCTGCGTCTCGGAAATATTCCACCACGTCACGAGTCTGGGACACCAGATAGCTCATTCTGGGAATCATGGCCTAAAATAGTATACATGAGTTGGTCATAGTTTACATATAGCTCCCGCAGGTCATACTTACGTAGAATGGACGTGGGGCGTGCAGTGTAGTGACTTCGGACGCGTCGAGAGAGAACGTGACGGGGATACGACCGGCCCAGACGCGCTGGCGCAGTAGCGCTTCCGACCTGGCATCGACGCTCATAGCAGCGAGATTTATCGATGTGAAAAAGTGGCTTAAGTGCGCGACGAGCTGTCGAAATGATGGATACACGCACTTTACGAGTCTAAGTAATTCCATACTGGATCTAAAATCCAGTATGGAATTATTTTAGATCCAAAGCTTGGTGGAACAGAGGCTCAAATTTGACCAAGCCTTGTAAGAGAAAAACAATCGGGCGTTAGGTGCGGCTCAAATGTTGCAATAGAACCGCACTTTGCTTTAGAAATGATGTTTGTGAAAGTAAAACGTTATTTGAAAAACAGCAAAAGCAATGAATATTTTTAAATACAATTGCATTTCTATCGTGTCTTCTTTGAATTCAAATTTGTGTAGGCGGCTAAAGTACACTCAAAAACCCTGTGCAGCACCGCCTACGGAACTTGTAACTTGCTACACTTGTATCTGCAATGCTCGAGACGATGCGTCGTACTTGTCATGCGAAGTCATGCTCACTGTACTGTACGTCAGTCCTAGCGACAGCAGCACAAGAATGAGATTGGAAGCGAATCCAACCGCAGCGATTAGCACTGTTATCGGTATGGGGTTGCTGTTTCCACCGTCGCGATGCGTGGTGGCAGGTATCCATTTTGTTTTGTATCGGTGTATGCTGCAGAGCGATGTAACCTTCGCGCTGCCTGCGCGCAGGTATTCGAAGGATCTAAAGCCCATTACGTAGTCTCGTAAAGTGCGTGTATTCATCATTTGACGCTCTCCACGCCCACTTTTTCACATGGATAAACCTCACTGCTATCAGCAGTACGAGCGCCGATGCCGGGTCGGAAGCGCTACTGCGCCAGCGCGTCTGGGCTGGTCGTATCCCCGTCATGTTCTCTCTCGACCCGTCCGAAGTCACTACGCTTCACACCCCACGTCCATTCCACGTAAATATGACCTGCAAGGCGGGACGTACTTGCCTGAGAATCCTCGTGTGATATCGATTGCCGAAGGCGAGCGTAACTATCACATTTTCTACCAGTTTTTGGCTAGTCTGCCCGACCGAAAGCGGAAGGAGTTAGGACTAGACCCTGAGTGCAAGTACCAATACGCCGGTGCTTTGTCGGAGATGCAGATCCCTGGTCTAGATGACAGCAAGTGGTTCGCAGGCACACAGAAGTCGCTGTCTCTTATTGGTTTGAACACTTCCGGTCAAAAGGCTCTCTTCAAGCTCTTGGCAGGTGTTCTTCTTCTCCGTGAAGTGTCATTTGGCATGAGTGGGGTGCGGGATGTCAACAGTGTGGCCAGAGTGGATTTCGTATTTCGAGCGGCTCAGCACTCTCACGGGTGGCGAAGATGTTTGGGCTCCCTGCCACTAGAATCGAAGAAGCATTGTGCAATCGCACGATTATTACGCGCAATGGCAGTGTGATCGTGCCTTTGGACCCCGTTGAAGCAAAGGAGAACCGGGATGCATTGACAAAGACTATCTACTCCAAGGTGTTCGACTGGATGGGGGTGAAAATCAACACCGCTATCAGCACGGACGAGAGCAAAATCAGCGGGCAGATCGGTGTTCTGGATATCTTCGGTAACGAGGACTTCATGCACAATGGCTTCGAGCAGTTCTGTAGTAATTATGTGAATGAGAAACTGCAGCAGAACTTTACGACTGATGTGTTCAAAACAGTCGAGGACGAGGACATCTGCGAAGGCTTGCAGTGGGATCACATTCAGTACCAGCATGACGAAGGAATTGTGGATGTGATTGAGGGTAAGTTGGGCATCATCGCTTTAATGAATGGCCATTCGCGTCAACCCAAGGGTACGGAGGAAGCCCTTGTGAACAAGTTCCGCACTAACCACCAGAAAAAGAAGAATGGCGACGTAAACGAAAGCATCGACTTCCCAAGGTGAAGCGCACGCAGTTCATCATCAACCACTACGCCGGTTCGATCACGTATGAGACGGTGGGCTTTATGGAGAAGCACCGCGACACATTACAGAAAGATTTGCTGGACTTGATTCAGCTAAGTAGCATCCCATTCCTGCCTGAGCTGTTTGAAGATACCGAGGCAACGTCGGATGGCAGTGATCGCGGTAGTGGTGGACGTGCCAAGAAGGGCCCGAAGAGTTTGGGCAATCAATTCAAGACGTCGCTGTCGCAGCTCATGGAAAACATCAAGTGCACCAACACGCATTACGTGCCTTGCATTAAACCAAACTCGAATAAGAGTCCGACCAAGTTTAACAAGCGCATGATTGTGGAGCAGTTGCATCAACTGGTGTGATTGAAGCGATTCGCATTACGCGCTCCGGTTACCCCAGTCGCCTTACTCCGAAGGAGCTGGCCACGATATATGCCATCATGCTTCCGCCGTCGCACCGTACTTGTCATGCGAAGTCATGCACAGTGTACTGCACGTCGTCCTATCCATGGTATTGTAAGAAGCTCAATCGGATTCGCTCCGGCGAATTCTATAGAGCTCGGATTTATTTAAGTGCTTTGCTATCATCTGTCCGTCCAACCAAGGATGTTTACTAACGTGGCGCAATACATTTTGAGGTCCGTATGTTCCCAAGCAGATTATGGAGGCCATTGATGACGGTGCTCTCCCACTTTCCTGCGAAGATTGTTCAGCACGATCAATGAAGCTTTCATGCCTTCCGAGTGGAAGGCGACGGCAATGACAGCAACATGATGCTCGATCGATGAATGCACGACGACGAGGTTGGCATCTATCCGTTTACCCATCTGCTGTCCTGCCAGCAGTAAACTTGGTCACGTGCCACGTGAAACCGACTCACGTGTCCGCCGAAACGCGGATTTGCAACCTGCACCCCAGTTCAATCGTTGCTTCGTCATGTGACAGCTACATCTTTGAGATGGTACTGCACGTCCACAGCCAAGGGATTCGCCCCTTCCAACTCGATGTCGTTTTTCCAACTCGCATCGGTTCTCATTGTTCAATTTCCTCTCTCAAGTGCAGGACCACAACAACCGATCACAAGTCTCCACTGCCTCTATCGACCTTAGTTTCGATGGCCTCTTTGCTGAACCTGGCTGCCTTCGTCGTGGGCACTGCATTCGCCATGGGTGGCACCGAAGCTGCTCGGCTCGGCACGGGTGTCTGCTACTCCCCGTGGCATCACCCTTTCGTCAACTGGGACATCCTCGCCGGTGATATGCGTCAGGTAGCCCAGCACTTCTCGAGCATTCGCACCTACCACGCGCAGTTCAACGGTGTGAACGTCGTGGACATGGCGGCGTTTGCCGGTCTTCGTGTTGCGGTGGGCATTAACCTCGGCGACCCAAGCCAGATCGACAAGGAGATCCAGGCGGTTTGCGACGGTCGCGGACGAAATGCGTGGGCCGTCGAAGCCGTATATGTCGGCAATGAGAACCTGAAGAACGGCGGGTTTGGCACGTACACAGCCGACCAGTTGGCCGGATACATCCGTCGAGTGAAGAGCTGCGTAGGCGACACCCCGGTCGGCTCGGTGCAGCGTATCAACGAGTGGTTGAGCGCCCCTGATGTGTGGACGCTGGCGAACGCCTGCGATGTCATCGGCGTCAACATCTACCCGTTCTTCACCCCTGGTCCGCAATCTGCCGTGCAGAAGCTGCAGGCTCAGTGGGGTCAGATGACGTCCAAATTCGGCCCCAACAAGCTTCACCTGACAGAGACTGGCTGGCCGTATGCGGGTGAGACCTACGAGGGCAACGTGCCGTCAACCCAGAACATGCAGCAGTACCTGAACGACTACGTGTGGTGGTCTGCGAGCGTCGGCCAGTCGTACTGGTTCATGATGTACGACACGACCGTCAGCTACAGCGGCTCTGAGCGTGAGAAGCACTTCGGTCTCTTCGGTACTAACAAGGCTCCCCATGTGAACATCCCCACTCGCAACCGAATGCTGCGTGAGGACTAACCAAGCACATCCGAGGCGGATGCTAAACACACTGGTATTATTGCAAAAAGCAGCAATGGCAGTAGAAACAGATTGGCTTGTGGAAACGAGTGCAAAGCTCATCTTGTTTAACTTTAATCAACAAATCTCCGCACGGCAAACCGCGACGATGCCTTCGTCTCTTGTTTATGAGGATAGTCCTTACTTCTTCTGGTAATTGACAAAGCGCATCGCAAGTAGTCTCAAAATCCCGAAGAAAGCAACGAACGCCGTGAGGATGCCGATGTTTCTCCATAGCTCGCTGTACCGCATCAAAAACTTGATATCCAGGTATTCCTTCACAGTCATCTCGGCAGGCAGCGATGGTGGAACATTCTTCATCTGCTTGCAGCCGATGTTGCTGCTACCACCGCCACTTGGACAGTTGCCAAAGACCGCCGTTGACATCGCAGCAAACGCGTATTTGAGTGGATTGATGTGGTAAACCCACTTGCAGCCCGATGGCAGATCACTGGCTGGTGGACTGAAGCCCATGAACAGGAAAAGATGAGGTCCAGCATCATTCCAACGATCTCCGTAACTTCCAAGTTCGGAGTCAGGAAGACTAGAAACTCCCCATATACGCTTGCAACAGCACAGTCAGAACCAGGGCCAAGAAGAGAGTGAAAAATGGTCCCGCGCCAGTGAAGCCCACCATAGGGAAAAACACCGCCAGGAACAGGAGCACTGACAACATCGTGTACGGGATCTCCATCGCACTCGAAGCGAAGAAGTACCAGAAGGCATTATACGTCTGAGCTGCACGCTCGCGGTAGAACACAGGCCGGCCTTCTGCTGCAATAGGGAGAATACCAATGAACGACACGAGACCGAGGAATCCCATGGCCATGTACACCATCCCTAATCCCGAATTGATACCCGAGAACGAGCTGTACTCGGTTCCGAGATACGTGATCCCGTAAATCAACCCCAGCAACAGCGAAATGGCAAAGCGAGTCAAGTTGAATGTCGGCGTGCGCCAGTACATGTTGGCGAACCGATGCAGTAGGAACTTCATCTGCATCAACTCCGATGCGGCACGCTTGTCACCGTACGCCAAGGCAGGCAACGAAGGAGATGGCCGACTCACACCCTCGCGATCCAGCGTCGACTGTAGCAGAGTGTAGTGTGCGCTCGACTTGAAAATCTCCACGAAATCCGTCGGGTTTTCGTCGGTCTTACCGACGCCAGCACCGATCGCCTCCAACATCCACGTCGCGGGGTTGTAGTTGTCTGCGAGTTGCTCCACACCGTCGATCGACTCGAAGTAGTCGATCATCTCGCGAGCATTTTTGCCCAATTCTCCCGCGAATACCGTCTCACCGCCACGTTTAAGCAGCAGAATACTGTCAAACACCTGGAAGACCTCCGACGATGGCTGGTGGATCGTGCAAATGATGGTGCGTCCTGTGTTCGCCACCTTACGGACACCGTCCATGATCAGTTTAGCCGAACGTGCATCCAAACCACTCGTTGGTTCGTCCAGGAACAACACGCTCGGTTGTGCTGCGAGCTCAACACCGATCGTCAGCCGCTTCATCTGCTCCACGGAGCTACCTCGGACGATATTATCGGCGATAGGTGTCAGGCCAATCAGCTCCAAACACTCGTTGACCGAATCGTACTTCTCGCTATCGGGAACTCCCGCGTCTTGGCGTAAGAACGCGCTGAAAGTCAATGCCTCGCGGATTGTCGACGACTCCCAGTGGATGTCCATCTGCTCGCAGTATCCTGTAGCACGGCGAATTGCCAGGTCCGTGGATGGGTGTCCGTTGAGCAGAATCTGTCCTTGAATTTCGCCACCTGTCTTGCGTCCAGCGATCACGTCCATCAGCGTTGTCTTTCCCGCCCCTGAAGACCCCATGAGCGCCGTCATTGTTCCTGGCAGTGCGAATCCGCTGACTCCCTTGAGTAAATCGATGGTGCCCTTCGGGTTGGCTGGGTCTGGGTCTGGAACGCTGTACCACAAGTCCTTGAATGCCACCGTGACTGGAATGACGCGGCTCTCTTTGACAACATTTACCGCGAGTTCAGCCATGCCTTCCGATGATAAGCTTTGTGGTGTTTGAGCGAGGGCGTACTCGCTTGAGGTGTCATCTTTCTTCTTCATGTCCAGCGTGACGTTCTCAGGGCTCTCGTAGCGGCAGTATTCCAGCGCGATACACGAAAGAAACGTGAAGAATGCATACGTCGCAGCCATGTAAGCAATGCCCGTCCAAACCCAAAACTTTCCTGATGGCACCTCGTACGTGCTGAGCGAGTACTTGCCCATAGTCATGCCGTAATCCGCACAATAGTCGACATCTCCATAAACACATGTGTCGAAGCGCGGGTCGGAATACTGATTCACAGCAAGCGCGCGGATCCCCCACCCTAGTGGATTGATCCAGTAAATCCATACGAGATAGTCTGGAATTTGGTCTTTCGTGATCGTGAAACCAGCGAACAAGGTGAAGAACAGGACACACACACTGGCAATGGGGTTCGCCATGTTCAAGTTCGGTGACAGCGACGCCAGGAGGAAGAAGAATGCTTGGAAGGAGATGTTTGTGAGACAGATGATCACCAAGAAGATGATAAAACTGGCCGCAGTACTCACAAATCCGCACATCCAGTACACCACCGAGCCAAACACCAAGCTTTCAACGATGATTGGAACCACTTGGCTCGCAGAATATGAAATCACATACGACAACGTCCGGAAGAAGTTGGCTCTACGTTGCTTGTAGAACACCTCGCGCGCTGCCATAATCGTCGGGATTTGTGCGGACTGCGCCAATGACAAACATAGGACTGCCTCGAAGAGAACACCCATAAGCAATTGTGAATCCGTTGGATTGATCTGGTAGAAGATGGCAGAGTACAGCAAACCCAAGATGGTGTTCATGACCAAACGACCAACGAGACCGGACGCCTCCCTCTTCAATGTCGTAATCTGTCGTTTCATGAGCAAGGAGGTGCTCGGCCAAAAGCCCTGACTGAACTCAGGTTGCGACTTCACAAGAGCTGGCATGCTCTGAACGAGAGTGGGGTTCACGGGCTCCTCAACTTCCTGTAGCACTCGCGCATAGATTGGCGAACCTTCATACACTTCTGCGAATTCAGCCGGAGTCGAAGGGATGAAGTTACCACGACCATTTTTCACTTCGTATGGATGCTGCATGCTGGTGCCCAGGTCCAAAAAGAAGTCAGCCTCGTCACGATGCGGAGGACACTTAAACCCAAGACTTTCGAAGTAGTTCAGCATTTCCTCTCGCGGTCCATTGTACATGACGTAGCCATCGTTCAAAAGCACCACGTCGTCGAAGAGTTCAAATATCTCGGGCGATGGCTGCAGCAACGATATCACAATAGTTTTGTGGAACTTCTTGGCGATATTTCTCTGCGTGTTGATGATATCGTACGCTGCGGCGCTATCCAGACCCGTGGTGATCTCGTCCATCATCATCACGTACTTGTCACCGAACGCCATCTCGCCCGTCGTGACACGCTTGCGCTCACCGCCCGACACACCGCGAACCATAGCGTCTCCGACAATGGTATTCTCGCAGTTCCCAAGTCCGAGCTGTTGGATCACAGTTTCTGGGTATTGCTTGTGCTTCGCTTCAAAAACATCAGCACTCTCGTCCCGTGGAACTCCCTGTTTAGATGACTCTCCACCACAACACGTGTGTGCAAACTCCAGCGTCTCTTTCACCGTGAGCAAAGGGTTATGGTGGTCCCGCTGAGCCACGTACGAGGCAAACTGAGGCAAGAGCGTGCGCAGATCGGCTCTTAAAGTGCCGTTGTACGTCACTTCACCCTCAATCTTCACATTCTTCTCCTCCGGGAAGCGGCCGCTTAGCAACTTCATGAACGACGACTTGCCCGAACCAGGTTGACCGAGCACAAGTGTGATGGTGCCTGGCTTGAAGACACCGCTGGTCCCCTTGATGATCTCCTTTTTCGCGGTGTGCTTTCTAGAAACCACTCCACGCGTCGCCTTGATTAGCTCGTTGCTGAGCGTCGGGAGCTCCACTTTGGTGCCATCTTGGTCTTTGACAGCGACATCCGCCGAGATCGACAGGTGTTTGAAGCGCACTTCCATTCTGAAATGAATTCTTCAGTGATGAAACAGCGCTTTTGTAGTCAACGAGTGTTGTCGAAGTGCGTGACTTGCTGCGTCGAGTTGGTTTTAAGTGCCGGATGACTGGGGCGAAGCAAATTGCAAAATGACCATCAAAGGACTGGAATCGCTGAAGATGCGTTTATGATACGCTACGGATTACTGGACACACTGCAAACGTCATCTTGTCCATCCATAATTAAATCGTTTCATCTATGATACGCTGCAGATAACGTGTCGCAGTGTGTCCAATAATCCTGGTCCATAATCCTTTTTCGACCAATTAGATCTCGTTAAAATCGCACACTCACTATCTGCGCAATTGTTGCAGTATACCTGTCGTCGAGGACCCCTGCACGAAACAACGCGAGCGCTGGCCAGAATTTGGTACACACTAACGACGGTATGCATCACGACGTTATGGATACAGAAGACCTCCGCACTAGTCTGCAGCAGAGCTGGGTCGAAGCAGAGGCGGTCGGAGTCCGACTAATCGCCGTGATCATGAACGTGCACACAGATGTGTGTGTGGCTACACGTTTAATCCTTTTTCCTACAATCACGAACTTGTTCCTGTTTCAAGTCAAGCGACTTTATGACTCCGCCAAGCAAGTATATAGAGACAACTACCAGTAGGGTGCTCGCTCTCCTACACAACGCCCAAAATGGCGCATGACATGTATATCGCTGGCAGCGTTTAACTACCGCCCACAGCAAAGCGAAGATCCTTCCATGTCGCTAAACTGTTGCGTGTGTACGTGGTATAGAAAGCTGTCGACGAACGTATGTACTCAACAACTGTGCGAAATGATGTGTTCGCAATTTTTCCAACGAGCTCTGATTGGTCGAATCAACTATCACGAACGATTATGGATGGACAAGATGACGTTCGCAGTGTGTCCAATAATCCGTCGCGTAGCATAAACTCATCTTCAGCGATTCGAATTCTTTAGCGATCACTATACAATTGCTTTTGCGAATGTATGTATGTATGAAGAAGCTCCTCAGCAGCTCACATATGCGCTGGTGAGGCAAATGACCCAAACCTTTGCTGACCCAACTGCCCCTTGTTCGCTATTTACACATAGAGTCGATTGTACATGCAGAACGTATTGTACTTGATCAAAATACACCTGCGCATAGAAAATAGCAGTTCGATTATTGGCTGGATCTGTTAAACCGTTTGAAGCAGCTTTAATCCATCGCACGATGGATCGTGACTGTTATCATAATCGGCTGAAGTAGCAACAAGTAGGCGTGCCGTGATAAATGTGACAGCTCTCAGACCAAATCACGTAAAAAAACAAAGGCTATCCCCCCAGATGGTGATGGGGTGAGGCCGATCGTGGATAGTGTCTTGGATAGCCCATAAAGACAATAATACTCTGCCCAGCACTCGAGTACGTCCTTCCAGTGGAAGGCTTCCACCATGTACGAAATGAAAAGACATGGTTCCAGTTGACAATTGCCGATTTTTTAATAGTCTACTTTACATGTACTCTGCTGTGCTCTTTCCTGTCATTTTATGGCAGTCCAGGGAGAGCCTCAATGCGTTTGTCCAATCAGGCAGTCCAAGATGCAGTTTGTGATCGGTCCATCCGTGCTGTGTGAAGCGGCAGCACCTTCAGTGCTCAACGTGTAGCCTCCGTTGGCTCTATCAGCCACGGTGGCTTCGTGGTTAGGACAGCTTACCCATTCAAAACAATAGGGCTTCTGCAGCCCACCCTGACAACCACAATTATCGGAAGTTAACTGGGGACGCCGTCACTCCCCTGTCTTTCACACGTCCCTCTGATAGGCGAATTATCTGAAGTAACTGATTTCAAATAACAGAAGCTATTTGCTTCTACTCCACTATATAAAGAATACCGCAGTTACCATTCGCGAACAGAGGCGAAGTCGAGTAGGACGGCCAGCAGCGACAACGAGAGACGGCCGACCCTGGTGGTCTAGTGGCCACAACGAGACTATGGTGGACATGATAAACAGGGCGATGGCTCTGACGAACGACAGAGCGTTGGCTAACCACGTTTCATGCACAGCGAGACCATGCCGCGCTAGAGTCGACAAGGGTGCTGATGGATTGACATACTCTCAGGGGCACACGCAGGATGTAAGTCGAATGGTGGTGATGAGCATGGCGGCGATGAGCAACGAAAGCATCAGTCGCAAGTCGCGCTGTTGGCGCGCCGAGACAAGAAGCGGACGACACCGCCAACATTCTCTCGGTATGTAAACTGGTTGCGATGCGGTGTCTAGATTGTATCTTATAGTGAGGAAAACAATGTCTTATGCATGATTGTTGTATTTTGTAGCTCACTATTTTTCATGCAGGCTTTCACTTAGAGCGTTCAGGGTAAGTTGAGATTGCGTACGTTGCTTTCCAGTATGCATACTGCTCATTCATCACTGACATGCTGCTCTCGTGCTATTAGGACAATACGATCAATAATTCGCTTGCGACGAAAGAAGAAACGTTTTTCTGCTGAAGTGCTGCGCCAGCTTGACCCATAAGTCACTTCTACCTCACGTACGGCCAGGCCGCCATGTAATCCTGCCACCCACTCCTGCCACACTTGGTGAACAGTCTTAACGATCTCACTTGCTTATACACAATAGGTAGTGAAACTGGACGGGCTGCTGGATCAGGAGCAGGCGATGCATTGCCGGAGGACCCCAGTCCACACTAAAACGAACGGCGGCAGAGCCCGAAGTAATTTGGGTAAGGTTTTCTTTCAATATTTGCACTGATGTCCAAACGTCGTTGATTCTGTTGACAATATGCGCTAATGTCTGTCGTTGCTGCTGCTTTAAAAGGTCCATTATGTCCGGCACCACCGTTTTTAAGTGCGTTGCTTGGGGTGATTGTTCAGTGAGCATTTTGGCTTTCAAATCCGTTGCAAATTTATCAAACCCGGGACTGTTAAATGGTTGATGCCTCCATAGTTTGTGTGCTGGGTGTTGAAGATGGAGAACTTGAGCACTTGAGTGGTTGATGGAATAATTGGAAGTGATTGATTTAGGTTCTTAGTTCGCAAGCTACTTGCTACCTCTAAGCCTACTTGATACTCTACTGGATACACTCTACTGGATTCTTTACCTGATTCTGATTTACTTCAGCCAATCAGCAGCCGCCACGTGGAGCACATCTTGTACCCACAATCTTGTACCCACGTGTGCCGTAATCCCGTAGCGTAAACATGTAGAATGCCTGTAGAGGCGGTGAGTGTTGGTCATTGGTGCAACCGGTACACACCAGTATACCGGTAACCCAGAAATACCAGTACACTCGATCTTCAACACTGGGTGCAAGTCGCGCACCAGTGCAGCGTCTTGTAGCAAAACAACTAGGAGGTAAAGTAACAAATTCAAAAATCCACCAGTTGCTACGTGAGATGCTGACTGTTTCATGTATGCAGCCATGTAGCTTTCAACGAATGGAAAGATTTCCCGTTGAAGCCCCTCGGGTGGCATGAGGGCTGATCTTTCTAAGAAAAACGTACGTCTGTCAGGAGGAAACCCAGCTAGAGAGCGCATAGCCTCTCTCGGCAAAGCGCTAAGGTAACTACCCTCCATTGCTGATGTATTCCAACGTCCACATCGTCTAATTTGCGACTCTGTAGCTCCACCTAGTTCGGCCATTCTGAACCCTGACCCTCGCGCAGCATGGGTCTTCGCTTTCGAGTGTATACCGAGAGCAGTAAATGCTTTCACAATGACGTCGTAATGTGCACGATACGTCAATGCAGCGGTTGCATTTTTTCCTGGCTTAAGAACTTTAATATCGTACCATATTTCAAGCACCAACAAGTCTAGTTTTGTAACGGGGTTACATGAAGGTGACCAGTAAGGTGTACCACACCTGGTCACCTTGGGGACACATCGTCCGGATAAGATATCCGTATCCCTCCTCAAAGAGATACTGGTACTTGGTACCCTCGGATTACCCTAAGTCAGTACTGATGTCAGTACATGGGCGCAACGCCATTCATTTGTGCATGACTAGAACTAAGTATGCAATAGTTAGTTCTATACATTTAGGAAAAGAGATTTAGGCAGATAAGAAAACATTCAATTCAGTTCACATTTTGCTAGTTAATTAAGAAGTCGTTATTTACTCTTAATTAAACTAAGCCGAGTCCAAAGAGTCAGTTTTGGACTGTTAAGTATCGCTATACTTGGTTCTTGTATAAGAACGTACAGTCGTCGGAACTCCGACTGATAGACGGACGTCTAAGACTCAAAGAGTCGCCCCTCTTCCTCTGTGCCAAGCACTTGCTACGCAGCCCCGCTGCATCTGGTAGCACTCGTAGTCAATCCGACACCTGAGTCATTGACTGTCCCTCTGTGAGGATGGAGCAGAGTGCTTTCGCCCATCTGACTCCAAGTCAGCAAGACACGCTTAACAAGCTAATGTCTTTGCTAGGCCCTGAGGGCATGACGCATTTAGCGTCCCAAGGGCCTGACGCAATCAACGCGCGTCTCGAGGCCTTCTCAAGTTATGAGAATGCTCTCCTTGAGCACATTCAACAAAGAGTGAAGGCTAAGACGCCCCAGGCGTCGCCAAGCCAAGAAAGTAGGCTTTTGAAGCCGAAACCACTCATGTTGAGTGTGAAGATCTTTAATGGATCTGAAGGAGAGAGCCTCCTGTTGTGGACCCGAGAGGTCGAAATGGCCATGAATTCGGCCATGCTCCAAACGGAGCAGCAGCGCGTCGCGCTGGCAGTCTCCAAGCTCGGCGGGCGAGCGAAGGAGTGGGCACTCACGTGCCGTTCGTCAATAGACGAAGCGTTCCCATCGTGGGAAGAGCTGAAGCGTCAGCTGTCGCGAGTGTTCTCGCCGCCTAATGAGGCGTACCGCGTGCGATCACGCTTCCTTGCTTGTCGCCAAGGCAAGAAGGATTTGGTGGACTATGTCCAAGAGCTACGCACGCTCATAGCCGGCATGTTTGCCGACCCCTTGCCTGAGGCAGTCACCGTGACGGTGTTTATGGAGGGTCTTCGCACGGGCGTCGCCCGCACGGAGGTATTCCGCTCCCGTCCAAGCTCTTTTGAAGAGGCAGTGGACATGGCGTTGAACGCCGAGCACAACTTCAAGTCCTCTAGACTTGGAGCGAGTGCGGGCTCACATGGACAAGGTGGTCCTGAGCCTATGGATCTCAGCTACGCTGAAGATGAAGAAGCAGAGCTTCGAGCTGCAGAGCAGCGCATGAACATCCGAAGATGTTTCACGTGCGGGAGCACCCGTCACTTGCGGAACGGTTGTCCGCTGCGCAAACAGCGCCAGGCTCCGTCGAGCCAAGCCCGTCCGGCGAACCAGAACTCTGGGTCGTCGGCGGGAAACGACGACTCCCAGTAGGTGCGGGGCGCCCTGCTGGGGAAGAACTAAGTTCTGTCGTACCTTTGGAAGGTGAGGAGCGACAGGGCTTAGCCCCGAAGAGAGCCGTACTCTCTAACACGGAACGTGTATGCAAGCCGGGCTTGTTGGTCGTCCATGTGGACGTGAAGGGCTTTGATAAGCCCTGGATAGTCTTGATAGACTCAGGAGCGTCTGGTAACTATGCCAGGCGCTCCACGATGGAAGGAAGTCGGCAGTATGCCGAGGCGCTGGAAGCGCGAATGAGTGACACAGTCACGGTACGTCTAGCGACGGGGGCACGGGTTACCGTGCCCAAGGTCCCTGTGGACCTGCGAGTGAAGTTCTTGGACTTCAATAGCGTTGAACGCTGCTTGGTCCTAGACCTTGATTCGAGGTATGACCTCATTCTAGGCATGGCATGGCTTGAACGCCATGAGCCATGGATAGATTGGCGGTCTAAGACCCTCGGTGCCACGCACCCTGCTCCGAGCGGAGCTTTGGCGAGTCATGAACCCACCTCCGCTCAAAAGCAGAAGCGCTATTGGCGCGAGCACTGGACCGAGTCGGTCAATGTGCTTGACATTGGAGTGTCGGAGCTGGTGGATAGCTCTGACACTGGGGACATTTGTCCCGAAGGGCGCGAGGCGCCGGTCGACGGAGTGTCGACACGTGGAGTGGCACGTAATCCACTGAGCGATGGTCACGGACCGAACAGTGCATCGCTGCGTGTTCAGCCGAACACGATCGACGAGATGTCGAGGCATCCACAAGATGCACGCGGAGTGGCGCGTTATCCACTGAGTGGCGGTCATGGACCTGGTGACACACCACTGCGTGTTCAGTCGAACACGATGGATGAGACGTCCAAGCATCACCATGATGCACGCGGAGTGGCGCGTAATCCGCTGAGCGATGGTCGTGGACCATGTCAGCCATCGCTGCACGTTCAGTCGAACGTGATCGACGAGATGTCGGGGCATCGCAATGATGCACGCGGAGTGGCGCGTTATCCACTGAGTGGAGGTCGCAGACTGAGTGACACTCCGCTGCGTGTTCGAGTGAACATGACTGGCGAGACGCCAAGGTATCAGGATGATACGTTAGGGGTGAACACACCCGAACTCGTCGACGGTAAAGTCGATGTGTTGTCCACGAAGTGGAGTGTCTCTGCAAAGAGACGGACTAGACGCAAGGCGTCATGGGAGAAGCGCAAGGCGCTTGTAGCGACGTCGTCGGATGACGCGTCTAGCGTGCTGAGCGGTAAGGCTCCACGCGGCCGCAGCGAGCAATTTTACACGCTCGTTGACGGAGTGACAGGTGATGTCACTGGAGGCATCCGCCTCGACGGACTACCCGATCTCAGTGAGCTCATCGAGCTCGACGAGATGTCGGTCGCCGAGTTTGGCGAGGCTTTGAAAGCCGACGACCTCGCTGAGGTGGTCATGATACGACCTGAAGAGGAGTTGAACTCCTCGTCCTTAGTGGACGAAGCTGTCTTGGAGGATACCAAGAAGGCGCTCAATGCGCGGAGTGGATCAGCGATCCTTAAGGATCCCAAGGATCCCTTTTATCCTTTACTAAAGGAGTATGGAGACGTTGTCTCGAAAGACCCGCCAATGGGTCTACCTCCCGATCGAGGTGTGCGCCACGAGATTGATTTGGTTCCAGGAACCAAATACTGCGTGACGCGGCAGTGGCCACTGCCTAAGGAGCAGTGTGACGTCATAGACGCTTTCTTCCGTGCCAAGCACGAGGCCGGAATGGTGCGTGAGAGCAAGTCTCCGCACTCGACCCCGACATTCTGTGTCAGAAAGCCAAATGGCAAGTGGCGCATTGTGCATGCTTACAATAAGCTGAATGCAGCCACCATTCCGGTGCAGACACCGATTCCCCGAAAGGATGTTCTTCAGAACAATATGGTGGGCAGTACGCTGTACAGCGCCCTCGACCTTGTCGATGGTTACTACCAATTGCTCATGCGAGCGTGTGACGTACCGCTGACAGCGGTGAGCACCCCGAGCGGTATGCTCTGGGAGTGGCTGGTAATGCCCCAAGGGCTGTCGAACGCTCCATCAACGTTCAATCGTCTTGTGACGCAATTGTTTAGGCCCCATCGGGCGTACGCACAGACGTATTTCGATGACATCTTCGTCCATAGTCGTGCGGAGCACGGAAGACGGATGTTGAGATGCATGTAGAGCATCTGCGAGCTGTGCTCGAGTGCATGCGCACTAACAAGTTGTATGCCAACGCAGACAAGTGCGTCTTTGGCGCGGAGGAAATTCCTTTCCTCGGGTGCTTCATTGGGAAGCAGGGCCTTAGGGCGGATCCCGCCAAGGTCAAGGCAATCGTAGATTGGCCGGTTCCCATGAACCAAAAGGACTTGCGCAAGTGGCTTGGCCTCGCCAATTACTTGCACAAGTACAGCGAGAATTACGCTGAGATGGCTAGGCCATTGTCCAACCTCCTTAAGAAGGATACGGACTGGTGTTGGAACACCGAGCATCAAGCTGCATTTGATGCAATCAAGGAGAGCCTCCTTCATGCGCCCATCTTGGCGTTACCGGACCCTGATCGTCCGTTTAGCGTCGTGTGTGACGCGTCCGATTTCGCAATCGGTTGTGCTTTGTTACAAGCAGACGCCGAAGGGCGTGAACGCGTCATCGCGTTTGAGTCTCGGCAGCTGAAAGCTGCTGAGAAGAACTATCCAGTTCATGACAAAGAGCTACTTGCGATGAAGTACGCTCTAGTCAAGTTCAGGGTTCACCTGCTAGGCTCTAAGCCTTTTGTGATCTACACAGATCATGCGTCACTACGCACAGCGACCCAGTCGCCCCATCTCTCTCAGAGAATGGCCCGATGGCTCTCCTTCTTTGCGGAGTATAACTTCGAAGTGAAGTATAAGCCGGGCAAGCAGAACGTGCTGGCGGATGCGCTTTCGCGCAGGCCAGACTACGAGCTGTCTCATGTCACGATGGTGACGTCGTCAGTGACGAACCTGATACGCAATGCGTATGCGCAGGACGCCTCTTGCGTAGCGCTACTGCAAGCTCTGAAGAGCGAAGAGTCCGCGGACTCTAAACCGACGTTGTCGGCGCGCACACGCGCGAGGCTTCATCGCTACAGCCTTAGTGATGGCCTGCTGTACTACAGCACCGGTCCCGAGGACCCACCACGTGTCGTGGTACCTCACGATGAGGACTTGAAATACAAGATTTTCTTTGAGGCACATGACGCTCCGGTGAGCGGACACCTTGGTCGTGAAAAGACCTATAGCGCTGTGAGCGCGATGTACTGGTGGCCCAAGCTCTATAAGTGGGTCAGTACTTACGTACGCACGTGCGAGACGTGTCAGAGGGTCAAACCCTCGCCGCATGCGGCTGCGCCTTTGGCGAGTTTGCCCGTACCCAGTGGGTGTTGGCAGTCCATGAGTATGGACTTTGTGTTTGGTCTGCCGAAAGATTCGGCAGGCAACACGGGCATTGTGGTCTTTGTAGACCGATTGAGCAAGATGGCTCACCTAGCGGCTGTGCCGGACTCCATTGATGGAGAAGGAACAGCCTCGCTGTTCCTAGACCGTGTCTTTCGGCAGCATGGGCTGCCTGAGACGATTGTCTCGGATCGAGATCCGCGCTTCACTGGGAAGTTCTGGACAACAGTCTTTAAAGTGCTGGGCACTCGACTGGATATGTCCACAGCGGATCATCCGCAGACCGATGGTCAAACCGAGCGCGTTAACCGCGTCGTGGAGGATGTCCTCCGCAGCGTGTGCGCTGAAACTCCTAAGCGTTGGAGCGCGATGCTCCCGCTTGTTGAGTTTGCATTGAACAATGCGGTTCACGCGTCAACGGGCTTTACGCCGTTTTACGTGAACGGGTTAGCGAACCCACGTGTCCCATTGACACCGCCACGACGTGGCTCAGGGCTTGACGGGGAGGGATAGCCGACAGGCTTGCTGATGTCAGCCCTGCTTCTGTGCGTAAGCACATCAGCGACTTTGTGTCGCAGCGTCTAAGTGTCTTACGACACGTGCGTGACGCGATGGCTGAGAGCCAAGACGTTCAAAAGAACAAGCGGATGCAAAAGGCAGAGGCAATTTAGATGTGTTCAAGGTCGGCGACCTAGTTTTATTAAACGCTAAGAACCTACCTACACATGCAGTGTCTGCTGTTTTTAAAACGAAGTTGAGGCCACGTTTCGTGGGACCTTTCAAGGTCGTGGCCAAGAAGGGCCTGGCGTACACGCTAAACCTTCCGAAGGCGATGCGCACGCATCCTACCTTCTACGTGGGCTTACTTAAGCCTTACCAGGACCCGGCGCGGGTGAGCTCGAGTGAGCTGGCTCCGCCAACATCGAGGAGACGTTCGCCTCGATTGGCGCAGAGGCAGGAGCCACGGGCTGAGAGCCAGGGACTTCGGGAGAAGCAGCCAGATGCTGAGCGGCAGATGTTGCCGGAGGAAGAGCCAGAGGCTGAGGGGCAGGAGCTGCCGGACCGTGGAGGCCCGTCAGGACCCCAACACTACGACGGAGCTCAGCGAGCCCAAACTCCAGAGCGCGAAGACGTCGCGGGACGTCCACGGGGTCTCGACCCAATCCACACGCTCATGGAGCTCGCGGATATCGTTATCATAACGATCGAGCGTCTCGAGTATCTCGCGAAAACGCTCGCTATGGCGATTCAGCCGTCGAGTCAGACTCGAAAACTCAGACCGAGTTACGAACTCAGGACTCGCGTGCGAGTCGGCCGCCGCCGGCGTTGCTCGACGAGCAGGGCGATCTCCACTTTCATGTGGATCGTCTTTTAGCGCGACGTCGTCGCCGGGGTCAAACCCAGTATCTTGTAAAGTGGAGGGTTATCCACACTCGCAGAACTCGTGGGAGTTCGAGGTGCCCCTCCGACAAGATTGCCCTGACGTCGTGGACGCTTTTGATCGCGCCCATCAGGGCGAGGGCCCGTGGCCGCCGCCGCGGTCGAACCGCGCTTCACACTAGGTGGTGGAGCTGCTGGGTTAGCAACTGAGCTCCGGCTCTGACCCGCTGACGCAGTGACGGATTCCGTCGACGTCGTCGCAGGAGCGACAGGTGTCGCGCTGGCGTACATCGTACGATACCCGTACGAAAGCTTGCGCTTCGCCTTAAGCTTTGCAAAAGCAAAGCGTAGGGCACGCTCAACACGAGCGTCTACTTCGGCATAGCTCGCCATAAGAGCTTCGAGTGAAGGAAGCTTCCGAGCTTTCTCCACCCAGCGCATGAAATGCACTTCGTCATCATCCGATGACTCCCCAGGGTAACACCCGCGGACAAGTCCGCATGTTGGGAACCGGCCGCCGAGCGAGTTGATCGTCGATCCGCTGTCGATACTCGACGGCCGGAATATCCTGCATTGTCAGGAAGCGCTCACGGAGCGCGTCTCGCTGTGCGATCTGGTCGGCAGTGGTTGCCTGCGGACCAGCAAGGTACGAACTCAAGTTCGAGGCCTTAGCATGGGTGCGCGCGAGACCAGCGGGGTCCTGAGACCCGAAGCCATAATCTCTACGGTTTGGGAACCGCACAGGCGCTGCCTGAGGTCGCGACAACGCATGAGAGGCTTGTGAAGCCAATTGTCGCTCTTGCGCGTCATCCAGATCGTTCGTAACGACACGCGAACCCATGGGGGCGTCTTCATCGCTGAATGACAGCGGAGGCGCATCGCGCAGGGCCCTGCCCCCATAATCCGCAAGCGTTCGTTCCGGGAACGGATTGGGAGTCCGCAGTGGACTGCGCTCCGAAGTCACCGTGGTCGTCGTGACCGTTGCGGGACTTGTCGTTGACGCCACCGAGTATGGTGGGCTGAACGGTTCGTGGGAACCCAGAGCGTCGGGATCGCTCATCTCTCCCTCCTCGCGCTGTGCGCTAGTGTCGGTCTCATAATCGACCTCCATCTCGCTCCCATCCTTGGGTGGTGAGCTCATACTCGCAGCGATGCTGCTCGCGCGTGCGCGACCGTATATGTGGTCGTGAGCACGAAAATACTCTGCCACAGAGAGTGTGGCTGGAGCCCCAGGCTCGGACGCCTTCCCTTTGGTCCGGTCCTGGACCGCTGTCTCCGCACCAAGTGCGTTTGAGTTAGTCCCGTTAGCTGATGTAGCTAAGGGACAATGCCTTAAAGGCGGAGCGTGAAGACGCTGAGGCTGTTGCCGCTGGTCGTAAGACCCAGAGACTTGTGGGTCAGAGCTCGGAGAGCTGTCGTGCTGCTTAGAGGCAGGAGAAGCCTCGGAGGCAGGGGGCATGCAGTGCTGGGCACTTTGCAAATTCGAAGATGCTCTCAGAGCAACCGCGGAGAACGCGGTGATGTGGCAAGACTTGCCCAGACACGAGGTGTCGACAGTTTGATGGGGGAGGATGTAACGGGGTTACATGAAGGTGACCAGTAAGGTGTACCACACCTGGTCACCTTGGGGACACATCGTCCGGATAAGATATCCGTATCCCTCCTCAAAGAGATACTGGTACTTGGTACCCTCGGATTACCCTAAGTCAGTACTGATGTCAGTACATGGGCGCAACGCCATTCATTTGTGCATGACTAGAACTAAGTATGCAATAGTTAGTTCTATACATTTAGGAAAAGAGATTTAGGCAGATAAGAAAACATTCAATTCAGTTCACATTTTGCTAGTTAATTAAGAAGTCGTTATTTACTCTTAATTAAACTAAGCCGAGTCCAAAGAGTCAGTTTTGGACTGTTAAGTATCGCTATACTTGGTTCTTGTAAAAGAACGTACAGTCGTCGGAACTCCGACTGATAGACGGACGTCTAAGACTCAAAGAGTCACCCCCTCTTCCTCTGTGCCAAGCACTTGCTACGCAGCCCCGCTGCAATCGAGATCTACTTATAGCCCTGGCGGCTCCACGTAGCGACAGCACAACTTGAAGTTGGTGGTCCTCTCTGTTAAGCTGATAAAATATGGCATTTGGCGATTTTTAGCTATCCACGAAATGCTTCCCCCAGAGAGGGACGACGTCCTCGATGCTTAGTGCGTTCACGTGCAATCAAACGTAGCCCTAGGAAGATAACCCGTAAATATTGACGACTTGCAGATAAACCCAGTGCAAGAGTTTGTCCTTAGGCAGCTAATGCTTCCGTGCTATACAGTCACTAGTTGCTGCTGTGCATGACTAGCAAGAGCAGTATTTTCAGCGTCAGCTACGCGAGATATATAGACCGATGTGCTGCGTGCCAAGATACGCTCGCCACGGCGGCACGGGTTCTTAAAAATGATGAATGTGGCTTGATTTTTAAAATAACAAAGCAAAAGCAACGTTAGACAGGATATAAGTTGCCGTTCCGAGCTGCGGCAACACTGCAGCCGAGCTAGCCCTATATATTGTTCCTATCCCATATTGGGTGGTGTTTAGTGATATTTGCGAGAAGAACAACAACAGTAAATGGCGCTTTCAAGTTACAATCTTACATGCAAATGACACTTTTTATAGGCAAAAATTGCCATTTGCATGTAAGATTTTAACTTATAGGCAAGAGGGACACCACCGCGGATCGCAGGTCCCAGGTCCTTGATTTAGTGGCCTATCCTAACCCAGGTTGGTTTCCAACAATGAAACAAACATGAAAATGTGAAATGTTTTAATATCTCAAACGTAAAAATGAGGTAAGCCAAATTCGCTTCGCTTCATGCAACCCCGCAGTATTGGGGCTACGCCCAAAGACCAACCCTCAACATCCAGAACGGTACGAGAACGGGCACCAGTAACATAAATGCACATCGGCCTCAGTGGTTTTCCACGGGCCCCGCATGGATGCGGGTTCCGGTATGGTGGGTTTTCCCACGCTAGATTATTGATAGTGATGGTTGGAGCAGCGCTATTAACCCTTTCGCGGTCAACTGGGGCATTTTGCCCCCATTGAAGGTGTTCTCAAAACCTGCGAGCAAAACGGCTATGAAAGGGGGCAAAATGCCCCAGTTGAAAGAACTTCAACCATCAACCTACCCACTTTTAAAACAGCCAATCAAAATGCTTCAATACAAAGTATATTCGTCCCCCATCCCTAGTAATTTTAAGTATATTACCATATGTGGTCAACACAACAGAAATATATGTCCAAAAGGACGAAATATACGATGATTGCGTCAACAAAAGACCGTAAATTTCATGAAGAGTTGTACTCCGCCTGCGATTGATACCACATTTCTCACTTGCGTACGCGGTCCATGTCCACCAGTTTCAATACAAAAACAAAGACACACACAACATTCCTGGATTCTGCTTCACAGTCATGAGAACCACATTCTCTTTTGATGACGACAAGCAACTAGTGCAGCTTGCACGCTCGTACGTGGATCAAAATTCTTGTATATCATGGAAGGACATCGCGCGCCAGATGAGAAAGACTGGGCACACAGCGGCAGCACTGCATGGTCGGCTCCGATCTTATGCGGACCTGGGGCAGCGACCTAACCCAGTTTCACGCAAGCTTCTTCACGCCAGTTCAGAGGTCACGTGGCAGGCCGTTGGCTGTGGTGCAGCACCTTCGTACTACCGCCCTTCCTGACGTGTCCAGAGATGCTGAGTCACCAAGTGCTGTTCCAGAACAAGTCAGCAGGGAACCTCGCGCCAACAGGATCGACACCGCGGTATCTAATGTTATCGAGAATGAGAGTGATGCAGAGTTGGTGCTAGAGGCCACTTTGATACCCAGTGTTGAGGAGGCTGTAGTGGCAATGTTTGCTGACGTGCCACGCGATGTTGTTACCAAGTTTGGCAACATTCCACATCTGAATGTGGGCGAGCTGATGCCAGCACGCGTAACTACTTTGCTTGCTGCACTGGGGCCAATTGGAGCAAATGATATATTCCTCGACATTGGCGCAGGGCTGGGATACATTGCGGCACATGTGGCATTGAGCACCGATGTGTTTCGGGCAATTGGAATCGAGGTGCGCAGCGACATTCACAAAATTGGGCAGCAAAAGATGCTAACAAGTCTAGAAGGTAGCAGATTTCGTGAAAAAGTGGAGTTTATTTGCAAGGACGTTGCAGATATACATTTGTCTACTGTACCTCCCTACGCCGATACCACTGTCGTGTTCTGGAATAATTTGCTATTTGAGCCACATGTCGTCGAATTTGTCAAGAGCGAGCTTAGCGAGATTCTCGATCTACGAATGGTGGCGAGCTCACTGAATTTGTGCCCAAAGCACCGCGAATTTTGTCGTTCTTCTTTTTGTGAAGCATTTGAGTTCGTAAAGACTGTTGAGGTGTCTTGCAGCTGGAAGGAATCACTTCTAGACGTGTTCGTGTTCAAGTAGAAGGCAGTTTGAAGCAGACTATCTTTTCCATAATGAAATCAGTATATTTACACACCTTGCTTGTTGGTTGCAAAGTCATTACAGCACGCTGTCTTTCCTATAATGAAAGCAACATGTTTGCACATGTTCGTCGTTGGAGGTGTGCTACTGTACGATTAGACCACAATAAACCTTCAAGCACCAATGTTCAATACTATAATTATATTAGTATTTATGCACATGTCTAAACTTCGCTTTACACAATGATTTCACGACGTGCAACCCGAGCTCCAGAGCGGTTAGAATCATCTTGATCAACACCCTCAGTAGTTATTCTCCCGTCATCGCCTTCTCTCCCAGTAGTCATCCTCTCCCGGTACAAGTCGGAGCTTGTACGTACTTTCCTTTGCTTGAGAACAATTTGTGTTGAAGATAGTATCGGTGATACTTCTTCCAACACGTCCAGGTTGGCTGGCGGCACGTATATGACTTTGTAGATACAAAAACATTCTGAAAGAGACACACGTTGTGCAGGACGCAGAAATCTGTAACCTCATTAGCATAACATCCCTCCCAGCGGCACACGACGCACATTCGTCGCTTGCGACTCAGCGCAAAGAATTGCTTTGACTCCACGGCTGAGCACCTCTTCTGTGAACCGCCAATCACGCCGTCCGAGTTTTGCTGACCCATCACCCACACTGCACTGGATGTTGAAGTGTCTTCAGCGACTACCCTCGCGTCGCCGACATCCGCAAAAACATTCGTCGCTCGCTAGGGTCCTCCTTCCACTTACCAGACAATAGTTCAGAAATAAGTTGAACAATAAATGCGCGATGAGGATCACGTTCTGAACCGGATTCCACCGCCAGTTTTCTTGTCAAATAAGCATTTGCTCTGGCAATGTCAATCAGGGCACACGCTTGCTTCTTGTGTCA
The DNA here is from genome assembly GCA_011947355.1 of Phytophthora boehmeriae. Classification (NCBI taxonomy): domain Eukaryota; phylum Oomycota; class Peronosporomycetes; order Peronosporales; family Peronosporaceae; genus Phytophthora; species Phytophthora boehmeriae. The sequence goes on along the minus strand of JAAVTJ010000265.1, from coordinate 237,362 downwards.
TATTTTAAATGATGGCCGTCTGCCAAAGAGAACCGAGCACGTATTTGATCGAGGCGGTCAACGCCTAGCATGTGTCCTTGATACAACTTGGCGTTTTTATACACATGTTTATTAGCTCGAACCTGGCGAGTCACCGTCATTTGTATCGACGCATCAGCGTTCGATATGACTGTGACGATTGCGCTGACGCTGCAACCATCTGGCGATCTCCTGACACACCTTGCCGAGGTGTTCCCCGACAGCATTGCTTTTTGTCTAACACGACATGCTTAGGGAATGTGCGCTTGACTTCCTTACAGTGCCTCGTGCGTAGAGGCCTTTTAGTCGCAAGGCTACCAGTAGTTGCACGGAGGTGTAATAGTTGCCGCAATTCACAATCCGACAAGTACCATGCACCGGCCGCGCCACCTCCAATACATACCGGCAAACTGAAGACGATTCTACCATCTCATCACTGAGGGCCTGGGCATCTTCCGACGTCGTCACTCCATCAAGGCGATCCATGATATCACTTTTGCAATGTAGTCGGAAGTTTAATAATATCCATGTTGTAGCACATCATAGCATGTAAATACGAAAATGGTACTTGCCTGTAGGTTTCTTGGGGTTGTAAACGATGAGGGATCTGCCGTACTTTGAACGACAGGCCACACTTGCTTCGTCGAGTGCTACATTTCGGCCCACTTCGACATATTTGGCTCCGGTAGATTCAATAGTGGGCGAATTCGGGCAGCTTGGTCTCGAATTGTAGTGTTCATTTCAACGGACTGGAAGCAGAAAGTTTTGCGTAGCTGCTTGAAACGGCGCAGAGGCGTCGGGCCCGCGGCTACATATGCGCAGGCAATGGGGAGGCCGGACGCTGATAATTGGCGCAAGGCAATGAAGGACGAGTTACGTTCTCATGAGCAGAACGGTACGTGGATCTTGGGTTCACGAGGAGCGGACAAGCGTCCTATCGGTTGCCGTTGGGTGTTTGCCAAGAAGCGTGACGAGAACGGTCGGGTGATCCGTTACAAGGCACGGTTGGTCGCCAAGGGCTTTATATAGAAGTACGGTGTGGAGTTTTTCGAGGCTTATTCGCCGGTGGCTAACAAGAATTCGATTTGGGTCGTACTGGCGGTGTGTGTGGCGGATGCCTACATCACGGAACAATTAGATGCTGATACAGCGTTCCTCAACAGCAATTTGGAAGATTTGGTGTACTTAGAGGTCCCGTATGGCATCGAAGACGCCTAAGACTACGTGTGTCGACTCGATAAGGCTATCTATGGGCTGAAACAAAACTATTCGCCATATCTACGTGAAGAACGGCTGTAAGAACTGTGCCCCAAAGCTCCTCACAATCCATTATCCGTCAAGCGTCGATCTGGGAGTTTCAGAAAAAATTGTGAAATTTGAGTACGATCCCGTCCACCCCACATAGGGTATAAGGATACGCTTGTCGTCTTTGCAGATGACTTACACGTTTAAAGTGTAGCGCGCCTTCCGGTTAAAGTGCAGTGCACCATCAATGTGACGGTTTTCTCGAAGCAAATATGTGTCCCGTCAACCACGCCAACCATACCAGATAGAGCATATCTTTCACTCTAAAATGCAGATGATGTCACCTTGTGGTCAGTGGTAAGCCACGATACGAATCAAGCATAGTACCACAACAAAGCCTGTTGAACACTGCCGACATATTACCCCTTTTGTTGCCACAATAGCATGCAGGGCAAGAAAATGATAAAGTCGCCCGTCTTGAGCCAGGGGCCCGGTCATGCCGAACAGTTTGGCGCACCAAGCCCAGCTGGCTCTAATCAAGTTAGGAGCCCGAGCACGAGTAGTGCGATGTACGTACACATGCCGATAACTCTGCTTGACGACCTGGTAACGCAATCGCTCTTTATCCCTCGGTTTTGCGTCGGTGTCCATTTCTGGATTAGTTCCGTCCTCACGTATCAGGTTTGCGGACCGGTTTGCTTAGGGATACACTTCCCACTCCCGCTCGTGCTTCACGTTCGTTGGTCGTTAACCCATCCACTAAACTCCGTCCGATCGAGGATCCACACTTGAGTGGAGGTATTTGCCAATGTACTGACTCTTTAGCCGATACAACACAAGATCTACTACTATGGCTACGAAAATACCGTAGACCCTATGTAGTTCCCGTTAACAGACGCTTCCTTACACGACAGGGCAAATTTGGTTCTATTTTGTTTTCTTGATTATCCGCTTGCATCGATGAATTCCATCTCTGTTCCTATCCTACGATCAGATGATACGTGGATACATAGCCGTATTTGAAGTGCTCAGGTATCACAACGCATTCGTCGGATGACATATCTTATGCTTGCATGCGCCAATCATTTACCAATCAAATCGACTTTAAGCGCTCCTGTCTGTCTTCAACCCTGGGTGGGAGAGGTGGCTGATCGACTGCAATGCGGACTTCACTCTAGGAACGGCTCATCGGAAGTTGCGTCGCTATGATGAAACGTCGATCAACAACTGTTTTGTATAACTTGTATACCGTATCGCCCCTGTCCTAAGTGAATACTTTGTCCTAAGCGAACAACTATTTGAACCAAGCATCAATGTCATTTACAGCAGATGGTATAAACAGTGTCAGAATAAATTTGCTATACCCAACTTGCTAAAAGTAGGCTGTGCTTGGGTTCTTATCGCGCCAGTTTGCATTCGAAGATGGGCCGTCCGCGCACCACTGGAGACGGAAGGAAGCAAAGGAGCTACAAGCGCATACCTGTGGATTATGCGCACAAGTTGAAGGTGCTTCAATACATTGATGCCATTTCAGACCCTAAGAAAGCGACTAGAGCTGCTATCTGAAGTCGCTAATGGAGATACTGCGGCACTGGAAAATCTGATCGAACAGCTAAAGGATCTTAGCGCTTTATCCACATCAGTGGATTCCGATAATGATCTGCAAAGTGAAAACGAGGTAGCAGACATGGCTGATAGTTCCAGTAGTAGCTCCGGCGACGAAGGTTATACTCTCACTTTGTAGTATAATTATTTACATCTGTATAAAAGTGAAGGTAACCAAGCGAGCTTGGACACGTAGCTCAGTTGCCGCAATTTTATGCGGATGGACACGGGCTCGATTCCCGTCGTCTCCACTTTTTGATTGGCTGAATTCGTTAAGTTTTAGCGGTGGATGGGAGGCGTAGATATCCGTGATCAGCTCCGAATGCAACGTTACAGCGTCCATTGGCATGCAAGCCAAAGAAGCATTATCGGTCGCTGTTTTTCGGATTGGTTGATATGGCAGTGGTCAACGCTTTCATTATCCACCGGATTCATCTCAAGGCACTGGGCGAGAAGCCGCCTGAGTACTGCAAGTTCCTGTAGACGCTACATGAGCAGTTATTACCTGTGGACAAGGAGAAAATCGAAGAAATTGCACTCGCAACAAGAGCAGAAGACAGGACAGCGGTGTCTCCACAAACTCCGTTAGCTCGAAATGCTGATGACAGCAATCATTACCTGGTGGAGTGCCCGACACGAAGGAAGCCATTCCGCCTAACGAAGAACACCCATGAGCAAGAAGATCGCTCGAACGTGCAAAGTTTGCGCGCTGCACCGCGTCAAACCACGAAAGTTTACCAAATGGTATTGCCCTGGACGCTCGCAGGATGATCTGAGGTGAGTTTCATGCGTTTGTATGATTTTCTAACTTCTAATTCATGCTTGCAGGAAGCACCTGTGTAATGTTGTGCGGCCAGGGCAGTCCAAGGCATCATGGAAATCGCACAGATACCCTGGTAGCCCCGCGCCATTGACTTGGGCTTCGTGGATGCGGTACTTTAGCATCAAGCTTGCTTAAAATGAATTAAGCATCCGATAACGGCTGCTTGAGGAAACCGGGGTACGTTAATAAGAACGCGCAGATGGTTGAAATTATCCCTATGGTACTAATTTCATCCGTTCATGGCATTGTTGTAATCTTTTCCCGCGAGTTACGGCATGACTATGGGCAAGTACTCGCTCAGCACGTACGAGGTGCCATCAGGAAAGTTTTGGATTTGGACGGGCATTGCCTACATGGCTGCAACGTACGCATTCTTCACGTTTCTTTCGTGTATCGCGCTGGAATACTGCCGCTACGAGGGCCCTGAGAACGTCACGCTGGACATGAAGAAAAACGACGAAACCTCAAACGAGTACGCCCTCGCTCAAACACCTCGAAGCCTGCCAGCGAAACGCGAGACTGAATTCTCGGTAAATGTTGTCAAAGAGAGTCGAGTCATTCCGGTCACGGTGGCATTCAAGGACTTGTGGTACAGCGTTCCAGACCCCATGAACTCGAAGAATATGATTGATCTTCTGAAGGGAATCAACGGGTATGCTCTACCTGGAACAATCACGGCGCTCATGGGGTCTTCAGGGGCGGGAAAGACAACACTGATGGACGTGATCGCTGGACGCAAGACTGGTGGCAAGATCCAAGGACAAATTCTTCTCAACGGACACCCAGCCACGGACCTGGCAATTCGCCGTGCTACAGGATACTGCGAGCAGATGGACATCCACTGGGAGTCGTCGACAATCCGCGAGGCATTGACTTTCAGCGCGTTCTTACGCCAAGACGCGGGAGTTCCCGATAGCGAGAAGTACGATTCGGTCAACGAGTGTTTGGAGCTGATTGGCCTGACACCTATCGCCGATAATATCGTCCGAGGTAGCTCCGTGGAGCAGATGAAGCGGCTGACGATCGGTGTTGAGCTCGCAGCACAACCGAGCGTGTTGTTCCTGGACGAACCAACGAGTGGTTTGGATGCACGTTCGGCTAAACTGATCATGGACGGTGTCCGTAAGGTGGCGAACACAGGACGCACCATCATTTGCACGATCCACCAGCCATCGTCGGAGGTCTTCCAGGTGTTTGACAGTATTCTGCTGCTTAAACGTGGCGGTGAGACGGTATTCGCGGGAGAATTGGGCAAAAATGCTCGCGAGATGATCGACTACTTCGAGTCGATCGACGGTGTGGAGCAACTCGCAGACAACTACAACCCCGCGACGTGGATGTTGGAGGCGATCGGTGCTGGCGTCGGTAAGACCGACGAAAACCCGACGGATTTCGTGGAGATTTTCAAGTCGAGCGCACACTACACTCTGCTACAGTCGACGCTGGATCGCGAGGGTGTGAGTCGGCCATCTCCTTCGTTGCCTGCCTTGGCGTACGGTGACAAGCGTGCCGCATCGGAGTTGATGCAGATGAAGTTCCTACTGCATCGGTTCGCCAACATGTACTGGCGCACGCCGACATTCAACTTGACTCGCTTTGCCATTTCGCTGTTGCTGGGGTTGATTTACGGGATCACGTATCTCGGAACCGAGTACAGCTCGTTCTCGGGTATCAATTCGGGATTAGGGATGGTGTACATGGCCATGGGATTCCTCGGTCTCGTGTCGTTCATTGGTATTCTCCCTATTGCAGCAGAAGGCCGGCCTGTGTTCTACCGCGAGCGTGCAGCTCAGACGTATAATGCCTTCTGGTACTTCTTCGCTTCGAGTGCGATGGAGATCCCGTACACGATGTTGTCAGTGCTCCTGTTCCTGGCGGTGTTTTTCCCTATGGTGGGCTTCACTGGCGCGGGACCATTTTTCACTCTCTTCTTGGCCCTGGTTCTGACTGTGCTGTTGCAAGCGTATATGGGGAGTTTCTAGTCTTCCTGACTCCGAACTTGGAAGTTACGGAGATCGTTGGAATGATGCTGGACCTCATCTTTTCCTGTTCATGGGCTTCAGTCCACCAGCCAGTGATCTGCCATCGGGCTGCAAGTGGGTTTACCACATCAATCCACTCAAATACGCGTTTGCTGCGATGTCAACGGCGGTCTTTGGCAACTGTCCAAGTGGCGGTGGTAGCAGCAACATCGGCTGCAAGCAGATGAAGAATGTTCCACCATCGCTGCCTGCCGAGATGACTGTGAAGGAATACCTGGATATCAAGTTTTTGATGCGGTACAGCGAGCTATGGAGAAACATCGGCATCCTCACGGCGTTCGTTGCTTTCTTCGGGATTTTGAGACTACTTGCGATGCGCTTTGTCAATTACCAGAAGAAGTAAGGACTATCCTCATAAACAAGAGACGAAGGCATCGTCGCGGTTTGCCGTGCGGAGATTTGTTGATTAAAGTTAAACAAGATGAGCTTTGCACTCGTTTCCACAAGCCAATCTGTTTCTACTGCCATTGCTGCTTTTTGCAATAATACCAGTGTGTTTAGCATCCGCCTCGGATGTGCTTGGTTAGTCCTCACGCAGCATTCGGTTGCGAGTGGGGATGTTCACATGGGGAGCCTTGTTAGTACCGAAGAGACCGAAGTGCTTCTCACGCTCAGAGCCGCTGTAGCTGACGGTCGTGTCGTACATCATGAACCAGTACGACTGGCCGACGCTCGCAGACCACCACACGTAGTCGTTCAGGTACTGCTGCATGTTCTGGGTTGACGGCACGTTGCCCTCGTAGGTCTCACCCGCATACGGCCAGCCAGTCTCTGTCAGGTGAAGCTTGTTGGGGCCGAATTTGGACGTCATCTGACCCCACTGAGCCTGCAGCTTCTGCACGGCAGATTGCGGACCAGGGGTGAAGAACGGGTAGATGTTGACGCCGATGACATCGCAGGCGTTCGCCAGCGTCCACACATCAGGGGCGCTCAACCACTCGTTGATACGCTCCACCGAGCCGACCGGAGTGTTGCCCAACACAGCTCTTCACTCGACGGATGTATCCGGCCAACTGGGCAGCCGTGTACTTGCCAAACCCGCCGATCTCCAGGGTCTCGTTGCCGACATATACGGCTTCGACGGCCCACGCATTTCGTCCGCGACCGTCGCAAACCGCCTGGATCTCCTTGTCGATCTGGCTTGGGTCGCCGAGGTTAATGCCCACCGCAACACGAAGACCGGCAAACGCCGCCATGTCCACGACGTTCACACCGTTGAACTGCGCGTGGTAGGTGCGAATGCTCGAGAAGTGCTGGGCTACCTGACGCATATCACCGGCGAGGATGTCCCAGTTGACGAAAGGGTGATGCCACGGGGAGTAGCAGACACCCGTGCCGAGCCGAGCAGCTTCGGTGCCACCCATGGCGAATGCAGTGCCCACGACGAAGGCAGCCAGGTTCAGCAAAGAGGCCATCGAAACTAAGGTCGATAGAGGCAGTGGAGACTTGTGATCGGTTGTTGTGGTCCTGCACTTGAGAGAGGAAATTGAACAATGAGAACCGATGCGAGTTGGAAAAACGACATCGAGTTGGAAGGGGCGAATCCCTTGGCTGTGGACGTGCAGTACCATCTCAAAGATGTAGCTGTCACATGACGAAGCAACGATTGAACTGGGGTGCAGGTTGCAAATCCGCGTTTCGGCGGACACGTGACTTGGTTTCACGTGTCACGTGACCAAGTTTACTGCTGACAGAATGAAGATGGGTGAACGGATAATTGCCAACCTCGACGTCGTGCATTCATCGATTGAGCATCATGTTGCTGTCATTGCCGTCGCCTTCCACTCGGAAGGCATGAAAGCTTCATTGATCGTGCTGAACAATCTTCGCAGGAAAGTGGGAGAGCACCGTCATCAATGGCCTCCATAATCTGCTTGGGAACATACGGACCTCAAAATGTATTGCGCCACGTTAGTAAACATCCTTGGTTGGACGGACAGATGATAGCAAAGCACTTAAATAAATCCGAGCTCTATAGAATTCGCCGGAGCGAATCCGATTGAGCTTCTTACAATACCATGGATAGGACGACGTGCAGTACACTGTGCATGACTTCGCATGACAAGTACGGTGCGACGGCGGAAGCATGATGGCATATATCGTGGCCAGCTCCTTCGGAGTAAGGCGACTGGGGTAACCGGAGCGCGTAATGCGAATCGCTTCAATCACACCAGTTGATGCAACTGCTCCACAATCATGCGCTTGTTAAACTTGGTCGGACTCTTATTCGAGTTTGGTTTAATGCAAGGCACGTAATGCGTGTTGGTGCACTTGATGTTTTCCATGAGCTGCGACAGCGACGTCTTGAATTGATTGCCCAAACTCTTCGGGCCCTTCTTGGCACGTCCACCACTACCGCGATCACTGCCATCCGACGTTGCCTCGGTATCTTCAAACAGCTCAGGCAGGAATGGGATGCTACTTAGCTGAATCAAGTCCAGCAAATCTTTCTGTAATGTGTCGCGGTGCTTCTCCATAAAGCCCACCGTCTCATACGTGATCGAACCGGCGTAGTGGTTGATGATGAACTGCGTGCGCTTCACCTTGGGAAGTCGATGCTTTCGTTTACGTCGCCATTCTTCTTTTTCTGGTGGTTAGTGCGGAACTTGTTCACAAGGGCTTCCTCCGTACCCTTGGGTTGACGCGAATGGCCATTCATTAAAGCGATGATGCCCAACTTACCCTCAATCACATCCACAATTCCTTCGTCATGCTGGTACTGAATGTGATCCCACTGCAAGCCTTCGCAGATGTCCTCGTCCTCGACTGTTTTGAACACATCAGTCGTAAAGTTCTGCTGCAGTTTCTTATTCACATAATTACTACAGAACTGCTCGAAGCCATTGTGCATGAAGTCCTCGTTACCGAAGATATCCAGAACACCGATCTGCCCGCTGATTTTGCTCTCGTCCGTGCTGATAGCGGTGTTGATTTTCACCCCCATCCAGTCGAACACCTTGGAGTAGATAGTCTTTGTCAATGCATCCCGGTTCTCCTTTGCTTCAACGGGGTCCAAAGGCACGATCACACTGCCATTGCGCGTAATAATCGTGCGATTGCACAATGCTTCTTCGATTCTAGTGGCAGGGAGCCCAAACATCTTCGCCACCCGTGAGAGTGCTGAGCCGCTCGAAATACGAAATCCACTCTGGCCACACTGTTGACATCCCGCACCCCACTCATGCCAAATGACACTTCACGGAGAAGAAGAACACCTGCCAAGAGCTTGAAGAGAGCCTTTTGACCGGAAGTGTTCAAACCAATAAGAGACAGCGACTTCTGTGTGCCTGCGAACCACTTGCTGTCATCTAGACCAGGGATCTGCATCTCCGACAAAGCACCGGCGTATTGGTACTTGCACTCAGGGTCTAGTCCTAACTCCTTCCGCTTTCGGTCGGGCAGACTAGCCAAAAACTGGTAGAAAATGTGATAGTTACGCTCGCCTTCGGCAATCGATATCACACGAGGATTCTCAGGCAAGTACGTCCCGCCTTGCAGGTCATATTTACGTGGAATGGACGTGGGGTGTGAAGCGTAGTGACTTCGGACGGGTCGAGAGAGAACATGACGGGGATACGACCAGCCCAGACGCGCTGGCGCAGTAGCGCTTCCGACCCGGCATCGGCGCTCGTACTGCTGATAGCAGTGAGGTTTATCCATGTGAAAAAGTGGGCGTGGAGAGCGTCAAATGATGAATACACGCACTTTACGAGACTACGTAATGGGCTTTAGATCCTTCGAATACCTGCGCGCAGGCAGCGCGAAGGTTACATCGCTCTGCAGCATACACCGATACAAAACAAAATGGATACCTGCCACCACGCATCGCGACGGTGGAAACAGCAACCCCATACCGATAACAGTGCTAATCGCTGCGGTTGGATTCGCTTCCAATCTCATTCTTGTGCTGCTGTCGCTAGGACTGACGTACAGTACAGTGAGCATGACTTCGCATGACAAGTACGACGCATCGTCTCGAGCATTGCAGATACAAGTGTAGCAAGTTACAAGTTCCGTAGGCGGTGCTGCACAGGGTTTTTGAGTGTACTTTAGCCGCCTACACAAATTTGAATTCAAAGAAGACACGATAGAAATGCAATTGTATTTAAAAATATTCATTGCTTTTGCTGTTTTTCAAATAACGTTTTACTTTCACAAACATCATTTCTAAAGCAAAGTGCGGTTCTATTGCAACATTTGAGCCGCACCTAACGCCCGATTGTTTTTCTCTTACAAGGCTTGGTCAAATTTGAGCCTCTGTTCCACCAAGCTTTGGATCTAAAATAATTCCATACTGGATTTTAGATCCAGTATGGAATTACTTAGACTCGTAAAGTGCGTGTATCCATCATTTCGACAGCTCGTCGCGCACTTAAGCCACTTTTTCACATCGATAAATCTCGCTGCTATGAGCGTCGATGCCAGGTCGGAAGCGCTACTGCGCCAGCGCGTCTGGGCCGGTCGTATCCCCGTCACGTTCTCTCTCGACGCGTCCGAAGTCACTACACTGCACGCCCCACGTCCATTCTACGTAAGTATGACCTGCGGGAGCTATATGTAAACTATGACCAACTCATGTATACTATTTTAGGCCATGATTCCCAGAATGAGCTATCTGGTGTCCCAGACTCGTGACGTGGTGGAATATTTCCGAGACGCAGCTCCGCCCATGTCCGGGATCCAAGGGGCGTCCATCTGGTTCGAGGCCAATGGTGTTCCTCTCCAGTGGCACCTGCCCTTTGGCCTATTACGAGATTTAATCTGTGGGCCTGGCTCAGAAGTCAGTGGCAACCTCCCGTGGGCTCTCACTGTCCATTTTCTAGGCTTCCCTAGTGATGTTTTGCTGCCTTGTGGCAATGAGCAAAGCGTCGAGTCGCACTTTATGCACAGTTTAAAGCAGTCCACATTCCTACGAATGGGGTCGACCAAATCTGTGATGGGGCTGCCAGAAGCGCAGCAGACTCAGATCTGGACAAGTATCTCTCAGAGTGAGAAATTAAAGGCCCAGGTCATGAAATAAGTGTGAACTAACGTTGTTGTGTGTTCCTACTTCGCAGATGACTATGACAGTTATCGGGAGGCGACACATACACTACAGCTAGATGGAGGGGTGGATATCTCGGCGTTAAGGCATCTGCCGCTGCGAGTGCACCTCAATGACGCACCCGCTATTCAGATGCCGATCGCACCGTTGCAAGACGGTAAGTTATGTTGGTGGGAACATTTTTCCCGATGTCTTGTTGACGAGGTGCTATGACTCATTGCTAGCAGGTCGAGAGAAAACGCTGCTAGAAGTACTGCAGTATCTCCTACCTGACCTTTTCCCACCAGACTCTGCGACCGACATTCAGACACATAACCTTCAGCTTGTGGTGCACGGCATTCCTGTACCCCCAGAAGTCTCCGTCGTGGCACTGTATCGGAACTTCGCGTACGCTGACGGCTTCCTCTATGTGGCAATACTCGCACAACAATCATAGGTCCGTTATGCACTGAACAAACTAAGCTGAAGCGGTGTATCTTATCCGTGCTCATAGTTGGTGGTCATCTCGTGAGTTGAAGTTGTATGGAATTATAGAGGGCTTGAAAGGCCCGAATCGATCTCTCAAGCGTCTGGATGATGTTGACCACCGGCACAAAGCACCAGTGAATACATCGATACAGTCTGGACGCGTTCTCGGTGCGCCCTTTGCATGGAAGAGGCAGCTCAACATCAGGTGAGGATTGAACTGCTTTGTGTGCGGAGTAAACAGTGCAACATCATGGTTGCACACAAGTCCGACACGTGACTTGGTTTCACAAGGCAAGTTTACTCAACTGGCAAGAGCAACGTGTAAACACCAATTCACAATGACCACGGGAACACGCGGGGCTTAAGAACGTGCTCGTGGCATCATAATTGGATTTATCGCTTTACTTTTTCTGGTGGTTGACAAACCGCATCGCAAGTAGTCGCAAGAAGCCGAAGAAAGCCACGAACGCCACGAGGATGCCGATGTTTCTCCACAATTCGCTGTACTGCATTTCGAACCGGATGTCCAAGTACTCTTTGACAGTCATCCCGGCAGGCAGTGTCGGTGGCACATTCGTCATTTGCTTGCATCCGATGTTGCTGGTGTCGCCGTCACTTGGACAGTTGCCAAAGACCACAGTTGACATCGCAGCAAACGTGTAAGTGAGTGGGTTGATATGGTAAATCCACTTGCAACCCGATGGCAGGGCGCTGGCTGGTGGACTGAAGCCCATGAACAGGAAAAAGATGAGGTCCAGCAGCATCCCAACGATCTCCGTAACTTCCAAGTTCGGAGTCAGGAAGACTAGAAACTCTCCGACATACGCGTGAAGCAGCACAGTCAGAACCAGGGCCAAGAAGAGAATGAAAAATGGTCCCGCGCCAGTGAAGCCCACCATAGGGAAAAACACCGCCAGGAACAGGAGCGCTGATGCCATCGTGTACGGGATCTCCATCACACTCGAAGCGAAGAAGTACCAGAAGGCATTATACGTCTGAGCTGCACGCTCGCGGTAGAACACAGTACGGCCCTCTGCTGCGATAGGGATAATACCAATGAACGACACAAGACCGAGGAATCCCATGGCCATGTATACCATCCCTAATCCCGAATTGATACCCGAGAACGAGCTGTACTCGGCTCCGAGATACGTGATCCCGTAAATCAACCCCAGCAACAGCGAAATGGCAAAGCGAGTCAAGTTGAACGACGGCGTGCGCCAGTACATGTTGGCGAACCGCTGTAGTAGGAACTTCATCTGCGTCAGTTCCGATGCGGCACGCTTGTCACTATAGGCCACGGCAGGCAACGAAGGAGATGGCCGAGTCACACCCTCGCGATCCAGCGTCGACTGCAGCAGAGCGTCGTGTGCGCTCGACTTGAAAATCTTCACGAAATCCGTCGAGTTTACTTCGCTCTTACCGACGCCAGCACCGATCGCCTCCAACATCCACGTCGCGGGGTTGTAGTTGTCTGCGAGTTGCTCCACACCGTCGATCGACTCGAAGTAGTCGATCATCTCGCGAGCATTTTTGCCCAACTCTCCCGCGAATACCGTCTCGCCGCCGCGTTTAAGCAGCAGAATACTGTCAAACACCTGGAAGACCTCCGACGAGGGCTGGTGGATCGTGCAAATGATGGTGCGGCCTGTGTCCGCCACCTTACGAACGCCATCCATGATCAGCTTAGCTGATCGAGCATCCAAACCACTCGTTGGTTCATCCAGAAACAACACACTCGGTTGTGCTGCCAGCTCTACGCCGATCGTCAGTCGCTTCATCTGCTCCACGGAGCTGCCACGGACAATGTTGTCGGCGATAGGTGTCAGGCCAAGCAGTTCCAGACACTCGTTGACCGAATCGTACTTCTCGCTGTCGGGAACTCCCGCGTCTTGGCGCAAGAACGCGCTGAGCGTCAATGCCTCGCGAATTGTCGACGATTCCCAGTGGATGTCCATCTGCTCGCAGTATCCTGTAGCACGGCGAATTGCCAGGTCCGTGGCTGGGTGTCCGTTGAGAAGAATTTGTCCTTGGATCTTGCCACCTGTCTTGCGTCCAGCGATCACGTCCATCAGTGTTGTCTTTCCCGCCCCTGAAGACCCCATGAGCGCCGTGATTGTTCCTGGCAGTGCGAATCCGCTGACTCCCTTGAGTAAATCGATGGTGCCCTTCGGGTTGGCTGGGTCTGGGTCTGGAACGCTGTACCACAAGTCCTTGAATGCCACCGTGACTGGAATGACGCGGCTCTCTTTGACAACATTTACCGCGAGTTCAGCCATGCCTTCCGATGATAAGCTTTGTGGTGTTTGAGCGAGGGCGTACTCGCTTGAGGTGTCATCTTTCTTCTTCATGTCCAGCGTGACGTTCTCAGGGCTCTCGTAGCGGCAGTATTCCAGCGCGATACACGAAAGAAACGTGAAGAATGCATACGTCGCAGCCATGTAAGCAATGCCCGTCCAAACCCAAAACTTTCCTGATGGCACCTCGTACGTGCTGAGCGAGTACTTGCCCATAGTCATGCCGTAATCCGCACAATAGTCGACATCCCCATAAACGCATGTGTCGAAGCGCGGGTCGGAGTACTGATTCACAGCAAGCGCGCGGATCCCCCACCCTAGTGGATTGATCCAGTAGATCCATACGAGATAGTCTGGAATTTGGTCTTTCGTGATCGTGAAACCAGCGAACAAGGTGAAGAACAGGACACACACACTGGAAATGGGGTTCGCCATGTTCAAGTTTGGCGACACCGACGCCAGGAGAAAGAAGAATGCTTGGAAGGAGATGTTTGTGAGGCAGATGATCACCAAGAAGATGATAAAACTGGCCGCAGTACTCACAAATCCGCACATCCAGTACACCACCGAGCCGAATACCAAGCTTTCAACGATGATTGGAACCACTTGGCTCGCAGAGTATGAAATCACGTACGACAAAGTCCGGAAGAAGTTGGCGCCACGTTGCTTGTAGAACACCTCACGCGCTGCCATAATTGTCGGGATTTGTGCGGACTGCGCCAATGACAAACATAGGACCGCCTCGAAGAGAACGCCCATAAGCAATTGTGAGTCCGTCGGATTGATCTGGTAGAAGATAGCGGAGTACAACAACCCCAAGACGGTGTTCATGACCAAACGACCAACGAGACCGGACGCTCTCTCTTCAATGTCGTGATCTGTCGCTTCATCAGCAAGGACGTGCTCGGCCAAAAGCCCTGGTTGAACTCAGGCTGGGACTTCAAAAGGGCTGGCATGCTCTGAAGAAGAGTGGGGCTCACGGGCTCCTCAACTTCCTGTAGCACTCGCGTACAGATTGGTGAGCCTTCATACGCTTTTGCAAATTCAGCCGGAGTCGACGGGATGAAGTCACCACGACCATTTTTCACTTCGTATTGGTGCTGCATGCTGGTGCTCAGGTCCAAAAAGAAGTCAGCCTCATCACGATGCGGAGGACACTTAAATCCGAGATTTTCGAAGTAGCTCAACATTTTCTCTCGCGGTCCATTGTACATGACGTAGCCATCGTTCAAAAGCACCACGTCGTCGAAGAGTTCAAATATCTCGGGCGATGGCTGCAGCAACGATATCACAATAGTTTTGTGGAACTTCTTGGCGATATTTCTCTGCGTGTTGATGATATCGTACGCTGCGGCGCTATCCAGACCCGTGGTGATCTCGTCCATCATCATCACGTACTTGTCACCGAACGCCATCTCGCCCGTCGTGACACGCTTGCGCTCACCGCCCGACACACCGCGAACCATAGCGTCTCCGACAATGGTATTCTCGCAGTTCCCAAGTCCGAGCTGTTGGATCACAGTTTCTGGGTATTGCTTGTGCTTCGCTTCAAAAACATCAGCACTCTCGTCCCGTGGAACTCCCTGTTTAGATGACTCTCCACCACAACACGTGTGTGCAAACTCCAGCGTCTCTTTCACCGTGAGCAAAGGGTTATGGTGGTCCCGCTGAGCCACGTACGAGGCAAACTGAGGCAAGAGCGTGCGCAGATCGGCTCTTAAAGTGCCGTTGTACGTCACTTCACCCTCAATCTTCACATTCTTCTCCTCCGGGAAGCGGCCGCTTAGCAACTTCATGAACGACGACTTGCCCGAACCAGGTTGACCGAGCACAAGTGTGATGGTGCCTGGCTTGAAGACACCGCTGATGCCCTTAAGGATCTTCTTTTTCGCGGTGTGTTTGTTAGCAACCACCCCACGCGTCGCCTTGATTAGCTCGTTGCTGAGCGTCGGGAGCTCCACTTTGGTGCCATCTTGGTCTTTGACAGCGACATCCGCCGAGATCGACACATGTTTGAAGCGCACTTCCATTTTGACGACGAATGCCCGGCTTCGTGTGTGGGTGAAAGTCCGTAGTATCTGGCGCTCTTGGAGTGAACAGCACTGTTGTTAGTTGCTGTATTGAGTGTTTTTTTCTGGTACGAAGTAAATTGCTCAATGATCGCTAAGAGACTGGAATTGCTGTACTAAAGTTTATGATACGCTACGGATTATTGGACGCGCCGCGACCGTCATCTGGTCCATCCATAATCATTTCGTTTACAGATGATTCGGCCAATCAGATCTCGTTAAAGTCGCACACACATCATTTCGCACAATCAGTTGTTGAAGTACACATCTTTCGTCGACAGCTTTCATATTCACCACTCATTCACTTTGCTGTGTTTTAAACGCTGGCAGTATGTACATGTCAATGAGATATCATGCGCCACTTTGTCGTCGTTAAGCACCTTTGTCGTCTACTGTATATATATGTTTGGTGGTTCACGAGCGAATCTCTTGAAGAAGTACAACCTCATCATGGCAGACCAAAGGTGCGGCGCACGCACTTCCAGTATATGTACAGACTGCAACGATCACATGACGAGTGATAGGAATGACGGTAAATAGGTTGTCCACACAACTCTTATGTTAAATGCCATTACGAATCGTGACTTATGAAATACCTTTCTTAGTACGCCCTGCATGTACAATCGTATTAGCAATCAACGAATAAGGACCAGTTGGGTCAGACAACAACACTCAACTGCCGAATGGTCTTAACCGGAGAATGTTGACGGCCAATAATGCAGCTGACGGTAGACTGCATTGAAGAAAACACTGCACACGATCATCCTGCATCACGGTACAACGGTGAGCTGCTGAGGAGTTTCCAGAACAAGCTGAGTAAATATATATCTATATGCCAACTGCTAATGCATATACTTGCAATCACTGTCAGCGAGTCATTTTAGATCAGGAAAGACACGGACATTGTGTTTGAGAAGTAGCGACAACACCCACTGACGCGAGCCTGTTGTTGGGTATAACTATCTGTTGACAGGGCAGGTGTTCACTGTTTACTCATAATGATGACACAATTCCCCGGATTAGGTAGACATCTCACCTCACTACGAAGCAGCATCTACATTTACTCCAGTCATTCTGCATTTATCTCGCAAAGACCTCAACACCATGCCGTCCTCGACCTTCCAGTCCAAAATCAGCATCACGCACATCAGCACGGCAACGGCCATCCTGACTATCGACGATGTCAACTTCCTGCTTGATCCAGTCTTCGGGAAGAGTGGGGACTTCCTGCAGCCGCCCAATCTCGTGCTCACGATGACAACCGACCCAGCGCTCGGTCTAGAGGACCTACCACCTATCCACGCCATCCTACTCAGTCACGAAGACCACGTCGACAACCTCGACACCTTGGGGCGAACGCTGCTGAATGGCCGCCACGTGCTCACGACTGTGGACGGCGCCAAGAACCTGGCTCCTCGTCCGGGTGTGCAAGGTTTGTCTCCGTGGGAATCCACGACGCTCAAGCTGAACGGGAAGGAGTTCAAGATCACCACGACGCCGACACAGCACCTGCCTGGCGGAGAGTGTACGGGCTTCGTGCTCGAGTCACCCTCGTTCGGTGTCAACCAGTCTGACGGACTACCGAATGTCGTTTACGTGTCGGGGGACACGGTTCGCATCCCCGAGCTGGCGGAGGAGCTGCCGAAGAAGTTCCACACTGTCCTTGCACTCATGAATCTCGGCAAGGCCATCGCTCCTCTGCCGACTGGTCCTCTTCAGATTACGATGGATGGCCAACAAGCAGCTCAGCTGACACGCGAGATTGGCGCTGAGATCATGGTGCCGCTGCACTATGAGTCCTGGAATCACTTTACTCAAGACGCTGGCGGTGCGCGCGAAGAGCTGGCTGCGGACGCGGAGCTGAAAGCCAAGGTGGTGTGGGTTATCCCGGGCGAAAAGACGGCCATAGTGTAAGCGAGTGGACCCTGCTCAGCTGGGACGGACGATGCGATAACTTTGCATGATCAATTGCAGACAATCTTTGTTGCTCCTGGTACAAACCATTTATTATTCTGTCAACTTTTTTACTCTATGCACTGAGAAGCGGCAGCAACAAGACTGGTCGTCATGGCGCACTTATTTCTGAAGTCAATGGTTGGCATTATAGCTAAGAAATGCGTTTGGCACTACAGTATTGCGAAATGAATGATAAGAAAGCACGGTTTGTGTACGTTCGTGGTTGTCTATCCTCTTGAACTTCTGCGGATTCGCGCATTATTTCGGGGCATACGTCAGCGTCGAGGGCTGGATTCCCTCTCGAAAATCCGCAGCTCGCGACGCCACAATTTCGTTTGACGTGGCATCATCTTGTGCTCAAAGAGCTAAGACGAAGTGATCCGGAAACGTAGCGCTTGCAATGTAACGTTAAATAGTAAGACTCGCGGTTTGCCCACTGCTTGCTAGCATGCGTGATGTACTGTGGCGATAGCAGCTCTATCCGCGCTCGTTCACGTCAGGTAACACGAACTGCTGGGCTTTCTCGCAGAAGTCATCATCGAAAACGAAAGAGTCTATCCCAGGTTGCCACTGGTTGGGTTCCAAGGGCGGACAGACTTAGGGACCTCGCTATGTATCGAGTCTACAGTGGAGACAAGCCGCACGTGGCGCGAAATTTGCGCGTTGTTTGTATGTTCCACGCGATGAAACGACGAACAGCAAGAGGCAAGCCCGGCTTCCCATGAGTTGATACTCTATCTTCAAATAGGTGACGAACGCTATCGGGATATCGGGATATGAAGCACCCCAATGCATTCTCACGCAAGATGAGAGCTATCATATCACCATAAATGTAAGGACGACTCGAGCTCGATGCTCTAGATTGGATACTCGTCGAGTTTACTTTGCGCTTCCGGACGGTGCACAATCACTGCGGAGCGATCCCCGAGATTTGGGAACAGAGTCCTCAGCCATGCGATCGCCACCATACAGATGACAACATGTGCGCGAGAGGCGGTCTGCTGCCAGACCGGCAGTGCCGGTGCATAATATCCGTGTCGCGTAAGCTCTGCGATCTGCTTCGGACACCACAAAGTGCTCCCACGCCGCCCTATTCTCTCTCTACAGACCAGTCGACATGGATTAGTCGCGTGCGTGGCCGGACACCTCAGTCTCCGATTTCCTTCACCTACCTCAAGGATCTACATACGCTAATGGTCTCTTCGTATCTGACTACGTTCGCCGTCGGCGCTGCGATCGCCATGGGCGCCACTGACGCCACCCGTCTAAATACCGGTGTCTGCTACACCCCGTGGCACCACCCGAATGTCAACTGGGACGTGCTTTCCAACGACATGCGTCAGGTATCCCAGTACTTCTCGAGCATCAGGACCTACCAGTCGCAATTCGCCGGCGTCAATGCTATTGACTTGGCGGCTTCGGCCGGGATCCGTATCGCCGTGGGCGTTCAATTGACCGACCCGCGATGGATCGACTCGGAGATTCAGGCGGTCTGCGACGGCTACAGCCGCAACGCGTGGGCCATCGAGGCCGTTTACGTCGGTAACGAGGACCTGAAGAACGGAGACTTTGGCAAGTATTCCGCTGAGGAACTCGCCGGCTACATCCGTCGTGTCAAGAGCTGCGTGGGCGACAAACCGGTCGGATCGCCGCAGCGCATCAACGAGTGGCTGAGCGCACCCGGAGCGTGGACGCTGGCCAATGCCTGCGATCTTATCGGTGTTCACATCTACCCGTACTTCACCGCTGGCTCACAGCAGCCCGTCGAGAAGCTGCAGGCTCAATGGGAT
Organism: Phytophthora boehmeriae; assembly: GCA_011947355.1. NCBI lineage: Eukaryota > Oomycota > Peronosporomycetes > Peronosporales > Peronosporaceae > Phytophthora > Phytophthora boehmeriae. The sequence goes on along the minus strand of JAAVTJ010000265.1, from coordinate 218,005 downwards.
CAGATGGTGTCCAAGTTCGGGCCCAACAAGCTCCACCTGACCGAGACCGGCTGGCCGTACGCCGGCGAGACGTACCAGGGCAACGTGGCGTCCATCGAGAACATGCAGCTGTACCTGAACCAGTACGCGCAGTGGGCCAAGAACGTCGGCCAGTCGTACTGGTTCATGATGTACGACACGACGGTGAGCTACACTGGTTCCGAGTGCGAGAAGCACTTCGGTCTTTTCGGCACGGACATGTCCCAGCACGTGAACATCCCGACTGCCGAGCAGCGCCGTCTCCGCAACGATTAAGCAGGACACTGTGAACTACGACCAGATTGGTTCAAGAATTTCTGGTTGTCGTTGCGCGTGAAAAGAGTGGAATGCGCAGCAACGGATTAAAACATCTATAGACATACCCAACTTCTTCCGCTTAATGTTGTCGAGAGCTGCTTTGCAGAGAGTAAAAGACTTCATCCTAAACTCTTGAGTGACTCTACGCACAGTTCAGAACGATACGTCCGACATGCTCTCCACTCCCCATGTCCTTAAATACTTGCGGTAGATTTTGCAGGTCATCAATCGTGTAGTTCGACTTGACTTTTCCTTCCGCTGCTAGATCCACCGCCTCGACTGCGTCCTGGCGGTTGCCTGTGTTCCTCCCGAAGATGCGATACATAAAGTTTGCTGCTATACCCACGTGAATCGGAGTCGGAGAGCCGTCTGAAGGCACACCAACCAGCAGCATTGCGCCATTGGGTCGAAGGTACTGCAGCGCTTCAGTGTACGATCTGCTGCTGTTCGACACGACACAAGCAGCATGAACTCCCCTCCCGCCGGACAACTCCTTCACTTTCTCGACTACGTTGTCACTCTTGAAGTCGACAAAGTCCTTGATCCCGTAAGACTCGATGAGCTTCCGCTTTTCATCGCCCGTGTCGATTGCAATGACTCGGAAGCCCATTGCCAGAGCGTACTGGCAGGCGAGATGGCCGAGACCACCTCCAGCACCAGGAACCGACACAAATTCTCCACAAACCCCGCCAAAAGACTTGAGCGAAGCGTACACCGTCCAGCCGGCACAAAGGACCGGAGTGATCGATGCCAGGTCACAACCTTCTGGAAGCGGAGTCACGTGGTCTGCGTACGAAACACACCACTGTTGGAACGTGCCATCGATGGCGGATCCGTGGTGAATAATATTCTCGCAGGTGCTTTCGTTGCCCTTACGGCAGTCCTCACACCCGAGACAGCACGACGCCATGAACTTGATCCCGACCGGGTCCCCGATTTGCAACGAAGTCTGTGTGTACTCACCGATAGCGGCCACGTAGCCGGTGCCTTCATGCCCACCGGCAATCGGCAGCTTTCTGCCCGGGAGGTTGGCAGTGCCATCCCATAGCAGAATATCCGAATGGCAGACTCCGCTGTACGCCATGCGGACCAGAACTTGTCCCGGTTTGAGCTCAGACGGCTGCAACACAGGCCAATCCTTGCGTATTTGCAACGGGGCACCGCAGGCATCATACACGACGGCAGTCTGGGTCTTGGGGATGTCGTAGTGCTCTTGAGATTGCACCATTGTGCTCTAATTCTCTTGAGGAAGATCGACAAGTGAGGTGAATTTTGGCGGGAGGTATCCGTTCGACAGGATTCAAAAGTACCGCGGCGAGCTGATCAAGTTCGTTGTGGTCTGCGTCGTCACGACCCAGGATGGATGCCAGGAGCGACAAAGCGTTGATGCCATTTCTTGCGGGAGGTAACAGCACCATCGATTTGCAGTTGCAACGTGATGAGTGTCCGGTTTGCTTGAAGCATAAGTATGAAGCAATGCGCATAAAGGTCTTTGCAATGTAGATTGTTTTTCTTGCTTAAGGGGAGAGGGGAATCTACCATGCAGCATCAGCCGCAACAACTACAGCACCACCGACTTATTTCTTCTGGTAATTGATGAAACGCATTGTTAACAGCGTGAGAGCTCGGACGAGGAGGACGATGCCGATCAGGATGCCGAAGTTCCGCAAAATCTCGTCATGTTTCATCAGGAACTTGGTGGACAGATACTCTTCCACCGTGATACCGTCCGCCAGCGATGGCGGCACGTTCGTCATCTGCTTGCACCCGGTGTTGCTGGTATCGCCGTCACTGGGGCAGTCGCCAAACACTGCCGTTGCGATGATGGCGAAGGCATACGTGAGCGGGGTCATGTCATAAACCCACTTCGTCCCTGAAGAAAGCTTCTCTGCCGGTGGGCTGAAGCCCATGTACAGGAAAAAGGTCAAGGAGATCTGCATCCCCACGATCTGCGCCACCTCCAAGTTGGGCGTCAGGAACACCAGGAGTTCGCCCAAGTAACCTTGCAGCAGCACGTGCAGTACCAGAGCCAGGAACATGGTCGCAAAGGCGTCCACTCCTGTGAAGCCCACCACGAAGAAAAAGACGGCCATGAAGAGCAATACCGACGCGAAAACGTACGGGATCTCCAGCACGCTCGAGCCGAAGAAGTACCAGAAGGCGTTGTACGTCTGAGCGGCGCGTTCGCGGTAGAAAACCGTTCGGCCCTCTGCTGCGACTGGGAGCATGCTGTTGAACGACACGAGCCCGAGGAACGCCATGGCCAAGTACAGCATCCCCAAGCCCGAATTGATGCCCGAGTACGAAGTGTATTCGGCATCAATATACGTCATGCCGAAAACTAGACCCAGCACCAACGAGATACCGAAGCGAGTCAAGTTGTATGAGGACGTGCGCCAGTACATGTTGGCGAACCGCTGCAGTAGGAACGTCATCTGCGCCAATTCCGATGCAGCACGCTTGTCACTGTAGGCCAAGGCAGGTAACGAAGGAGATGGCCGACTCACACCTTCACGATTCAGCGTCGACTGCAGTCGCTCGCAATGCACGCTCGACTTGAAAAGTTCGACAAAGTCAGTCGTCTTTGCGCCGCTCTTTCCAACACCAGCACCGATCACTTCCAATATCCACGTCGCGGGATTGTAGCTGTCTGTTAGTTTCTCCACACCGTTGATCGACTCGAAGTAGTCGATCATCTCACGAGCATTTTTGCCCAACTCTCCCGCGAATACCGTTTCACCGCCACGCTGCAGCAACAGTAAACTGTCAAACACCTGGAAGACCTCCCACGAGGGCTGGTGAATCGTGCAAATGATGGTGCGGCCTGTGTCCGCCACCTTACGAACGCCATTCATGATCAGCTTAGCCGACCGAGCATCCAAACCACTCGTTGGTTCATCCAGAAACAGCACACTCGGTTGTGCTGCGAGCTCAACACCGATCGTCAGTCGCTTCATCTACTCCACGGAGCTGCCACGGACGATGTTGTCGGCGATAGGTGTCAGATCGAGGAGATCAAGGCACTCGTTGACCGAATCGTACTTCTCGCTGTCAGGAATGTCCGCGGGTTGGCGCAAGAACGCGCTGAACGTCAATGCCTCGCGAATTGTCGACGATTCCCAGTGGATGTCCATCTGCTCGCAGTATCCTGTAGCACGGCGAATTGCCAGGTCCGTGGCTGGGTGTCCGTTGAGAAGAATTTGTCCTTGGATCTTGCCACCTGTCTTGCGTCCAGCGATCACGTCCATCAGTGTTGTCTTTCCCGCCCCTGAAGACCCCATGAGCGCCGTGATTGTTCCAGGTAGAGCATACCCGTTGATTCCCTTCAGAAGATCAATCATATTCTTCGAGTTCATGGGGTCTGGAACGCTGTACCACAAGTCCTTGAACGCCACCGTGACCGGAGTGATACGATTGTCTCGTGCGGGCGTCATGGCGAACTCCATATCGTTGCCGATGGTCGAGTGATGTGGAGTTTGAGCGAGAGTGTATGGATTAGCGGAGTCATCCTTGTTCTCCGTGCTCAGCACAACGTTTTCGGGGCTTTCGTAGCGACGGTATTCCAACGCAATGAAAGAGAGAGTCATAAACACAACATACACGACCGCAAGGAAGGCCATGCCGTACCAGAGCCAGAATTTATCGGACGGAACTTCGTACGTGGTCAGCGAATATTTTCCCATCGTCATGCCATAGTTCGCGCAGTAATCGATGCCTTTATACACACATACGTTGAAGCGTTCTTCAGAGTACTGGTTAATAGCGAGCGCGCGAACGGTCCAAGCAATGGGGTTGATCCAGTAAATCCAGATCAAGTAGTCGGGGATTTGCTCCTTCGTTATCGTGAAGCCGGCGAAGGCGACGAAGAATAGGATGAACACAATGGAAATCGGGTTGGCCACATTCAAGTTTGGAGAAGCGGATGCCAAAAAGAAGAAGAAAGCCACGAATGCGATGTCAGCCAAGCAGAGCACGGCAAAAAAGATGAGAAAGTTCTCAATCGTATCCACGAAGCCGCACATCCAATAGACCACTGAACTCAGCGCCACGCTCTCCAAAATGACCGGCAGCACCTGGTTCATGGAATGTGACAACACATACGAAGCTGTTCGGAAGAAGTTCGCGCCACGCTGCTTGTAAAAGACTTCACGAGCAGCCATGATCGTCGGAATTTGAGCGGATTGACCGAGAGACAAGTTGAGTGCCGCCTCGAAAATGATGCCCATTACCAGCTGCGAATCTGCCGGGTCAAACTGGTAGTACACGCTCGAGACCATGAATCCGACGATAACGTTCATGGCGAACCGCCCTACAAGAGCCGTTGCTTCTCTCCGCATCATCGTGATCTGCCGCTTTATCAGCAGCGAAGTACTGGCTCGGAAGCTCTGCGCGAATTGAGGTTGGGAGTCGACAAGCTTGTTCATCAATTGCAACACGTTGGAATGCACAGGTTCATCGAGCTCGTGCAGCATTCGATTATGAATTGAAGATCGTTCAAACACTTCGGCAAATTCACTCGGAAAGCGAGGGAGAGTATCGCCAGGAGCAATGTCCACTTCGTATTGGTATTGTTCGTCGGTTCCAAGGTCCAGCAAGAAGTCAGCCACATCGCGATGCAGTGGACGCCAGAAGCCGAGACTTTCAAAGTACCCCAATGTTTTCTCGCGCGGCCCATGATACATCACGCGGCCGTCATTCAGAATCATCACGTCGTCAAACAGCTCAAACACCTCGGGTGATGGCTGCAGCAACGAAATCACCACTGTCTTGCTGAACATTTTGGCGATACTGCGCTGCGTCGAGATGATGTCGAATGTCGCGGCACTATCAAGGCCCGTACTGATCTCGTCCATCATCATGACGTAGTTGTTGCTAAATGCCATTTCGCCCGTAGTTACACGCTTCCGCTCACCGCCAGACACTCCACGCATCATGGCGTCTCCAACCACAGTGTTCTGACAATTTTCGAGCCCCAATTGCTTGATCACGGTGTCTGGATATTGTTTGTGCACTCCATGAGCTGCTTCCAGATTGTCTGGATACGTGCCAGCGCTTTCGTCTGGAGTGCTGAGGTTTGCTGCGCGGCTGGTAGGGTCGCCGCCACTACAAGCGTGTGCAAACTCCATTGTCTCTTTGACGGTGAGCATGGGGTAGTGCTTGTCACGTTGGGGTACGTATGACACAAACTGAGGCAGGACCTTGCGGAGACCAGCAGCTGGGACGCCGTTGTACGTCACGTCACCCTCAATCGTGATGTTTTTCTCGTCTGGAAAGCGCCCGCTGAGCAACTTCATGAGCGAAGACTTGCCCGAACTTGGTTGTCCGAGGACTAACGTGATGGTGCCGGGTTTGAACACCCCATTCACTCCCTTCAGAATTTGCTTCTTGACCGTGTGTTTCGAGGCGGTCAGGCCACGAATGCCCTTCATCACCTCGTTTTTCAGCGTGGGCAACTCCACCTCAGTGCTCTTTTCATCCTTGACCACGATGTCCGCCGAGATGGACACATTTTTGAAGCGCACCTCCATTTGTGGCATGGTCTTGCCTGGCGCTCTATTCGAACCGAAAGACATCTTGTCGCGAAGTTCCAGCAGCGTTTTTGCGTTGAGTTGTGTCGTTCCAGTTGCGAGTGAATCGAGGAAGAGGTAAATTGGAAAATGGTTTGGCCGATAAAAGCTGCCGCGGCAATAACGTGCAGCCCTTGCGATTGTGCCGGTAGACTTAAAGATGTTTACATACGCTGTTTCGGGGATGCTGGATGTGCGCTGTAATCCGATCGAGCTACAATCCGATCGAGGCACAATCACGACGGATTGCGTACGGAGTTTTGCATGAACGTAATCGAGAACGATTCATATGTGTGTGAATCCAAGTGTTTGCCTTCTTTTCTCAAGTTCATGGAGTTGAGTTTGCAACACTTTACACTCCCAGATCAACACCAAAGATGGTTGAGGACGCTCAAATGGACGACGACTTCCTGGCTGCTCTAGAAGACTTTTTGAGTGATTGTTCAGTGCCCATACCATCGATGAGGGAGTTGCCCAGCGAGAACGGCAGTGGTGTAGTCGATGAGAAGATGATTCATACCGACAACGAAGTTCTAGCGGAGACCGAGACACTATTGGCATCCTGGAACTCTGACGACAACCTCCTTGCCACCTATACTGGAAAACCGGCAGAAGTCGTAAGCAGGGGGCACGAAAGCCCACCCGACACTCAACAGAAGCAGGCAATCGCCAAAAACGACGTGAAGCTCGAAATGCTCAAGCTGCGGAGCGACGACGGAAGCTCCATCACAAGGTGAAAGCCGAAAAGATTGCACTAACTCAGATGAAGAGCGAATTGTCCGAAAAATTAGCCAAACTTGAGAGTACGCGGGCTCTCGCAAAGGTAGAATCAAAGCCTGCTAACACTTTGGCATTGGGAGCGTGGAAGACGATTGCGATGCGGCAAATGGAGCAGCGATTTCAGGCTGAGGAGCAGCAGCGTCAACTAAGAACCGCCGTGGTTAATCAGTCGAGAATAATTCACCAGATGAACAACTTCTTGCAGCAAAGCTTGGCGAACGATGACACGGACGGGATCATGCCTCGTGACGAGCAGAAGTCCAGCGAAACCAAGGATGGCGCAGCGGTGTTGGCCACGTTTATGAGCGAGCTCGATTCGCTTTACGGTCAAACCGACAGCATGTTTGTCCAGTTGGAGATGAAGATATCGTCGCCGTTGGCTTATGGCCCGACTCCGAAAGCTCACCAAGGTGTTGAGTACTTCGATGCAGCAGATCTCACGGTGATCCCATTTTGCTTCGAGGGCACGTGTCGTGCTCTGTCAACGATCATTATTTCAGACCCCGAGGGTTCTACATGCAACCAGTGTATTGCAGACCCCAATACTGCTGCCTTCAAGAATACCATCAGCCACCGTTTGGAATCGGGTGATGTTGCAACGATGGCGAGCTACACAGCTGCAAGACGATACAAGGAAGCTGACCGTGTCGTGTTCGTGTGGCGCGCACTGACCGAAGGCCAAGGCAACTATGCTGGATTGCACGCGGATGAAACAGCGTGGGTGGTGGTGTGTCCGGCACCTGCAGGTCAAGCAGGATGGACAACTAACTCGACGATCGTACAAAGCTACGCTCGCTTAGTCCCTGTTGGGTTTAACAGCGATCCCGAGTCTGAGAGCGACAGACAAGCTCGCGACTTCGCCAAGATCGTCGCGCAATCCGGACAAGAAGATGTGAAGGTCATGATGGACAAGTTCGAAAAGCTGTTGCTTAGTTGAAAGGCGAGAAATTTTCGTATTCTGGTTGCACGTGTATTGAGCTATGCTATGAATCACAATGCACAAACTGTAAGCTGCGTAGTCATCACGTCGCAAGGGCGACCTGGAATTCTTGAATCAATCTGGTTGTGGCAGGTTGTAGCTGAGCACCAGCTTAGTCGCTGCGAAGGCGACGCTGCTCGGCGCTCGGGATGTTCACGTGCGGGGACATGTCCGTGCCGAAAAGACCGAAGTGCTTCTCGCACTGCTGACCAGTGTAGCTCACCGTCGTGTCGTACATCATGAACCAGTACGACTGGCCGACGTTCTTGGCCCACTGCGCGTACTGGTTCAGGTACAGCTGCATGTTCTCGATGGACGCCACGTTGCCCTGGTACGTCTCGCCGGCGTACGGCCAGCCGGTCTCGGTCAGGTGGAGCTTGTTGGGCCCGAACTTGGACACCATCTGGTCCCATTGAGCCTGCAGCTTCTCGACGGGCTGCTGGGAGCCAGGAGTGAAGTACGGGTAGATGTTGACGCCCATGACGTCGCAGTTGTTGGCCAGCGCCCACGCCTGGTCGGAGCTCAGCCACTCGTTGATGCGCTGCACCGATCCGACCGGCGTGTTGCCCACGCAGCTTTTCACACGACGGATGTAGCCGGCAAGCTCGTCGGCCGAGAACCGACCAAAGCCGCCGTTCTTCAGGTCTTCATTGCCGACGTAGACGGCCTCCAGAGCCCACGCGTTGCGGCTGTAGCCGTCGCAGACCGCCTGGATCTCTTTGTCGATCAAGTTCGGGTCGGTGAGCTGGACGCCCACCGCAACGCGGATCCCGGCCGATGCCGCCATGTCCACGACGTTCACGCCGGCGAACTGCGCGTGGTAGGTGCGGACACTCGAGAAGTGCTGGGCTACCTGGCGCATGTCATTCGCAAGCACGTCCCAGTTGACATTCTGGTGGTGCCACGGGAGTAGCAGACACCCGAAGCGAGACGGGTGGCGTCGGTGGCGCTGATGGCGAGTGCAGCACCGACGGCGAAGGTCGTCAAGTACGAAGAGACCATTGTGTTGGCGTGTAGCAAGCGTGTAGGCGCTGTTGTAGATCCTTGTGCTAGACAAAGGAAATAAGAGAATGAGGTCTCCGATCGAGACAGCCACGAACGCGACTAATCCTCCTGCTACGTCGGCAGATGGATGGACGATAAGGTTGATGTCTGAGTCTTAATAGCGGAATCATACTCTGGTTGTTGGTCGTGACGGCATTAGTGCGAAGTAAGAGTTTTGCTACAGTGCTGTTTCCTTCCAACTGACCCTCCCCTCCTCTACACTAAAATCGTCAGGATCTTTCTACCATGATTGTGGGCTGTTCATAAACCATTGCAGGACGAATATCAAGAGGAATCAGAGTACTTGAGGCAACAAGTACGGACATTAAAGTGAACGCCAAGCCATTTCAAGTATAAACTACTAAGACTCTTTCGGCTTTAGACGTGGGCGGAAGTCTGCTCTCCGTCGCACCACGGACACACAGAACACACGGATTTGTAATTGCCACTTGGCGTTTGTCGCTTCATCGTGTGGAACGTCCAGCAAGAGCAAATTTCGCGTCACATGCTTGCGTATACATACCACGATGCCCAGCGCTGGAGAAAGCTGCGTTCTGCTCTTCCGAACTCGAAAACCCTCCACGACCATGCAACTGCAAAGTATGTACCCACAGTGGTAAACAACTCGCTCGTTTCGGTGTTGACTCGGGAAGAATGGAACATTCGTTGAGCCACGACGCAAACGACCACAGGAGCTGCATTCACGACGACATTAAACTACAATGCATTAGGAACGAGGAAGCGCCTACGCAGTTCATGCGGCTTACGACCCGTGTGTGCGTGGTTTAATAAGACTTGATTATGGCCAGGAGTGACGGTGAGCTGTACTGCATCTACCCCTCAAAATCCTGCTTCAGTTTTACTGTATCTTACAAATCTTGTTGATCACACGCACAGTAAAATGCACATCCCCAAGGTGGTCACGTGGGGTTGAGCGACTCTCCGTTCAACGAGTCGTGAGTGCGATCGCCGTAAATGCTAACGCGTGTCACGAAATAATAGGCACGGCGCACGGAGATACCACATACACTGGGGCGATGTGGTTACATGGGCGTGCAGATTTTTGTTCTCACTCAGGCAGGATAAAGGTTGTGTTTTGTGTTAGCTAGTACGTCAACTGTCGTACTCACCGAACGACATACTTACGGTTAGTTTTGCATGCATAACACAAAGCCAAGAACGCTGGCCTTTCAAACAGAGATCTACATGCGTATTAGCCCCCCATTATTGTGCGACGCCGACACCATTTTCGTGTCTGGAACTGCTGTGGTACTAAAGCGTAGGATCGATAGCTGTTTGATTGACCCTCTCTCACCTTCTTTTTCGTGGCACGTTTAGTCTCGTGGCCTTGATTTCGCTCGCGCCGTATTCACAACACAACTCAACGTCCAACTCAGAGATCGTACAGTAAACTTCTCTTCAGAGTAAGAGTTGTTTCTTTTGTGTTTGATCGACACATACAAAGCAGAATTTGAGAGATAGGTGTGATTCGCTAACCTTTCGTAGACCAAAACACAGGCTAGAGGCCCACAAACAAATCCTTCTTTCTGCCTCTTTAAGCAGGGGTGAACTATTTTACTCTCTGAGCTAGTTTCTTATCCAGTACCCCCATAGCTATCAGTCATCTGGCGTTAAATGCATTCGGCATCACGAGATGTCCCAACGCACCTCTTCTCAGCAGAGCGCTCGTCCAATTGACATAATGAAGAGCTTCCCGCTAGATACAATCGAATTATCGTGAATTACTTCGAGGGCGGAAGAGCATAGAGCGCAGGGTTTCCATCCGCAAAGCGCCGACGTAGACAAGTCGTGTGTAGCGTGAATTTTGAGCTGTATGTTCCACACGATGAAACGATGATCGAGTGCACCAACTCTATGATAGTGTGCATTCTGTTCATTAACCATACCGACGATAGAACATCGTGTCCGAGTCAGCCGCATGCGCAGTGTCGAGTTCAAAGTGTGAGGATTCTTTCAACATTACCATTAGAAGCTCACGGGCAGCTAAGACTAGCGAGCATATTCTTCATTTTCGTCGTGCCTGACCATGCACAATCTTCGAGGAGAAATCCTGCGAACCGGACACTCGTTGAAGTATACCGGTAGCTAGACGTGCGAACGACAGAGGAGGACCGGTTGATAACATGGACGAATTGAAGCTTCTTACTTGGTTTTGATTAATGAACGACCACCATAGGATTCGGACACCAAAATGCACCCACGTCCGCCACATCGTCTTCCTATGCATCAATGTAGCATGAGGATTAGTCGCGTTTGTGGCTGTCTCGATCGGAGACCTCATTCTCTTATTTCCTTTGTCTAGCACAAGGATCTACAACAGCGCCTACACGCTTGCTACACGCCAACACAATGGTCTCTTCGTACTTGACGACCTTCGCCGTCGGTGCTGCACTCGCCATCAGCGCCACCGACGCCACCCGTCTCGCTTCGGGTGTCTGCTACTCCCCGTGGCACCACCAGAATGTCAACTGGGACGTGCTTGCGAATGACATGCGCCAGGTAGCCCAGCACTTCTCGAGTGTCCGCACCTACCACGCGCAGTTCGCCGGCGTGAACGTCGTGGACATGGCGGCATCGGCCGGGATCCGCGTTGCGGTGGGCGTCCAGCTCACCGACCCGAACTTGATCGACAAAGAGATCCAGGCGGTCTGCGACGGCTACAGCCGCAACGCGTGGGCTCTGGAGGCCGTCTACGTCGGCAATGAAGACCTGAAGAACGGCGGCTTTGGTCGGTTCTCGGCCGACGAGCTTGCCGGCTACATCCGTCGTGTGAAAAGCTGCGTGGGCAACACGCCGGTCGGATCGGTGCAGCGCATCAACGAGTGGCTGAGCTCCGACCAGGCGTGGGCGCTGGCCAACAACTGCGACGTCATGGGCGTCAACATCTACCCGTACTTCACTCCTGGCTCCCAGCAGCCCGTCGAGAAGCTGCAGGCTCAATGGGACCAGATGGTGTCCAAGTTCGGGCCCAACAAGCTCCACCTGACCGAGACCGGCTGGCCGTACGCCGGCGAGACGTACCAGGGCAACGTGGCGTCCATCGAGAACATGCAGCTGTACCTGAACCAGTACGCGCAGTGGGCCAAGAACGTCGGCCAGTCGTACTGGTTCATGATGTACGACACGACGGTGAGCTACACTGGTCAGCAGTGCGAGAAGCACTTCGGTCTTTTCGGCACGGACATGTCCCCGCACGTGAACATCCCGAGCGCCGAGCAGCGTCGCCTTCGTAGCAACTAAGCTGTGCTTCATCAGCTACAACCTGCCACAACCAGATTGATTCAAGAATTCCAGGTCGCCCTCGCGACGTGATGACTACGCAGCTTACGGTTTGTATGGATCGATACACGTAGAGATACTGTCACTTTTTGTTGGTTGATGGCATCTATGGATAACCTTTGTGCAAATTTAGACTTTTGGTTATACTAAGGCGATTCATTGCGTCATGATCACGAAGCTATTATCGACAAGCGAGGGCCCGACGGCTGCTCTGCCTCGACGGTGCGCGAACGGATGGTTTCACATTGTGAAGGTTTTCATTTCCACAAGGGCTCATGTTAAGTGCAAGACAACGGTGAAGACATTGTCGGAAGGGCATGGTTGATACCGTGTGTTTAACGCGGGTCATTGTGGAGTCCGCTTCCAGACAAAGCTAGCCGGATATTCTCGCAGTGTAGTGTGACAAAAGGCAGAGGCATCAACAGCAAGGCCCAGCTGCATTGCTATGCCCTACTACTAAGTTACCAACCACAACTAGTTGGAATGCCCCACCTTCAATGTATACTCCTCTGCTCACCCTCGGCACTCACCAATTTACCGCAATCAAACAGCAGTTTCCGCATCGTAACAGCACTCAGGAATCGTCACTACACATAAGGATGAAAGTCGTGGCTGTCAATTGTTTCCCGTCTCAGAATCATCATTGAAACTAATATCCACCATGGCGTAATCCACTCTTATATTCGAAAAGATGGTGTCGTATGGATCACCTCCGATGGACCAAGGCATTGTCATGATCCAATCCAGTTCATAAAGAAAAATCACTCTTGAATTCGCCACCTCCACAGGATATCGACAACGAACTCTGATCTCGAGTTTTTCTGCAGCGGCAGATGATGGAGGTGCGGTTTAAGAGCGTGTCCGTCTCGGTGGATATCGCGGTCAGCGGTGGAGAAAACTCCAAAAAGGAACTCCCAACTCTACCCAATGCGGCGATTAACGGGCTTCACAGTGTTTTTGGTGCGAAACGATTGGTGACCGAGCAGCTTTTGACTGCGGTAAGTGGCATTTTCAAGCCCGGCACCGTCACTTTGGTGCTCGGACAGCCCCACTCTGGAAAGTCAACGCTTTTAAAGTTGCTGAGCGGAAGGCTGCCGGACAGCAAACGCATTTCGGTCGAAGGTGAAGTGACGTACAATGGAGTTCCAGCTGAGAAATTGAGCAACGTGTTGCCCCACTTCGTGTCGTACGTGGCGCAGAGTGATAAACACCATTCGATTCTTACTGTGAAAGAGACGCTGGAGTTTGCACACGCCTGCTGCAGTGGGAACGATTCACAGAGTCTTAGTGGTCTGGCATGGCGAACTGAGGCTGCAGAAACAATGCAGAAGCAACACCCAGACGCTGTGATCAACAACCTTGGACTCAAAGAATGCCAGAACGCCATCATCGGTGATACCAGGATGCCGGGCGTGACGAGTAATGAATGCAAGCGCGTAACAACGGGCGAGATGGCTTTTGGAAGCAACTGCGTACTTTTGCTGGACGAGATCAGCGCCGGCTTGGACAACGATGAGACGTTCGATATCATCGCAGCCCATCGCGACTTTGCCAAGAAGTTTTGCAAAACGGTCGTGATAGTGCTAGCGCATCCATCGCCCAAGACGTTCGCGCTTTTCGACGACGTGGTGATCCTGAACCAAGGCCGTATCATCTTTCATGGGCCGCGTGAAAAACCTTGAGCTACTTCGAAAGCCTTGGCTTGATGTGTCCTCGCCATCCGGATGTCGCCGAATTCTTGTTGGATCTTGGCACCGAACAGCAATATCGGCATGAAGTGAAATATCTGTCCGAAGAACCCATTCCTCGCACTTCAAGTGAGTTCGCTGAAAGGTTTGAAAGATCCTCCTTTCATATTCGAATGCTGAGAAATCTTGACGAGCCTATGTTTCTCCAAAGAATTCGTCAACTTGTGGCTTCCCAACGAGAATTCGCGCAAAGCTTTTGCAGAAACACCGTTCTGCTCTTGAAACGCCAGAATACGATGCTGGGGAGAGAGCTCTCGGCTCTCGTCAGACGTGTGGCCATGAGTGTCATCATGGGATTAATCATTTCAAGTATGTCTTACCAGCTCGATCCAACGGACTCGCAGCTGATGATGAGCATCATCTTTGATGCGGTGATTTACATTTCAGTGGGGCAATCTGTGCATATTCCGAAAGCGATGGCTGCACGTGAAATTTTCCGCAAACAACGAGGTGCCAATTTCTTCAGCACGACTTCGTATGTGCTATCCAATTTCTTGAGCGAGATACCGTCACTCATTTTGGAAACGGTTGCATTTGGCTCTGCAGTGTACTTGATTTGCGGCTTTGGGAGTGGTATCGTGACCTTCGTGGCAATGCTCTGCTTAATAAACTTTGCCTTTGAATCGTTCTTCTTCTTCGTGGCATCTATATCGCCAAAGTTGACGGTGGTGAACCCAGTTTTCCACGTTTCCGTTGTGTTCTTCGCCACGTACGCTGGATTCGCGATCACGAAAGACCAAGTTCCGGGATATCTCGTTTGGATTTACTGGATCAACCCCGTAGCATGGGGAGTTCGTGCACTTGCTGCAAACCAGTACTCTGACTCCCGGTTCGATACTTGTGTGTACAAGGACGTCGACTATTGTACCAGCTACAACATGACAATGGGCGAATACTGGCTTAGTACGTACGAGGTTCCATCAGGAAATCTTTGGCTCTGGTGGAACATGGTGTACATGGCTGCACTTCGCGTACTTTTCGCTTGTCTTTCGTGCATTGCGCTGGAATATCGCCGGTACGAATGGCACCAGATTGCAATGCTGGACAGTATCAAAAGAGTGACTATGCTGACACATACGTCTTTGCTCAGTCGCCACATCGATCGTCGACTGGAGCTGAGAATATCGATGCGGTGATGGCGGTCAGAGATAATCGTATCACTCCAATCACGTTGGCATTCACGGACTTGTGGTACAGCATTCCGGATCCAAACAACCCGAAAAGCACGGTTGACCTTTTGAAAGGTGTCAGCGGATTCGCACTGCCAGGGACAATCACGGCGCTCATGGGGTCTTCAGGGGCGGGAAAGACAACACTGATGGACGTGATCGCTGGACGTAAGACAGGTGGAAAGATCCAAGGACAGATCCTGCTCAACGGACACCCAGCCACGGACCTGGCAATTCGCCGTGCTACAGGATACTGCGAGCAGATGGACATCCACTGGGAATCGTCGACAATTCGCGAGGCATTGACGTTCAGCGCGTTCTTGCGCCAACCCGCGGACATTCCTGACAACGAGAAGTACGATTCGGTCAACGAGTGTCTGGAACTGCTTGGCCTGACACCTATCGCCGACAACATCGTCCGTGGCAGCTCCGTGGAGCAGATGAAGCGACTGACGATCGGTGTTGAGCTCGCAGCACAACCGAGTGTGCTGTTTCTGGATGAACCAACGAGTGGTTTGGATGCTCGGTCGGCTAAGCTGATCATGAATGGCGTTCGTAAGGTGGCGGACACAGGCCGCACCATCATTTGCACGATTCACCAGCCCTCGTGGGAGGTCTTCCAGGTGTTTGACAGTTTACTGTTGCTGCAGCGTGGCGGTGAAACGGTATTCGCGGGAGAGTTGGGCAAAAATGCTCGTGAGATGATCGACTACTTCGAGTCGATCAACGGTGTGGAGAAACTAACAGACAACTACAATCCCGCGACGTGGATGTTGGAGGTGATCGGTGCTGGCGTCGGTAAGAGCGAAGTAAACTCGACGGATTTCGTGAAGATTTTCAAGTCGAGCGTGCGTTGCGAGCGACTGCAGTCGACGCTGAATCGTGAAGGTGTGAGTCGGCCATCTCCTTCGTTGCCTGCCGTGGCCTATAGTGACAAGCGTGCCGCATCGGAACTGACACAAATCAAGTTTCTGCTCCAGAGATTCTCGAGCATGCACTGGCGCACGGCATCGTATAACCTGCCTCGGTTCGGGGGCTCGCTATTGTTGGGTCTAGTTCTCGGCGTGACATGCAGCGACGTCGAGTACAATTCGTACTCCGGTATCAATTCAGGACTGGGAGCACTGTACTTGGCCATGGCATTCCTTGGACTCGGAACAATCCTCAATGTTCTACCTGTTGCAGCAGAGGGGAAGTCTGCTTTCTACCGGGAGCGCGCAGCTAGCACATATCACGCCTGCTGGTACCTATTCGGCTCGAGCGTGATGGAGATTCCGTACGTTTCTGTGTCGGTGGTTCTGTTCCTGGTACCGTTCTTCGTCTTGGCCGGTTTCTCAGGGGCGGACACTTTTCTCACAATGTTCCTGGCTTTGGTACTACATGTGCTACTGCATGTATACCTGGGCGAGCTCGTGGTCTTCTTGGCACCAAATTTGGAGGTGGCGGAGATGGTGGGGGTCCAGCTCTCCAATGCGTTTTTCATGAATATGGGCTTTTGCCCACCAGCTGAACCACTTCCCCTGTCAACCAAAAGATTCACACCATAGCGCCGCTGACATACTCGTTGTCTATCGTTTCGGCAGCAGTATTCGGCAATTGCTCCAGTGACGGTGATACCAGCAACATCGGATGCACCCAGATGGCGAACGTGCCACCGACGCTGAACGAAGGCATCACATTAAAAGAATATTTGGACACCAAATTCTTGATGAAGCATGATGAGATTTCGAAAAACTTCGGTATCCTCATTGGCATTGTGCTCTTCGTACGTGTCGTGGCTCTTCTAGTGATTCGGCTCCATCAAAAATAAAGCCACTACTTCTTCGGTCTGAGGGAGTTGAAAACATGTCCAGAAATTTCAAGGCCAGTGCGAAGGTACACGATGGCAAACCACAACAATCGAGAATGTCAGTTTGCTTCTCATAAGACGTCTTGACAAACGAAGAAGCTGCAATCAATTCGGTAAGCAACGAAGATACCACCTCGCTGTGACCAGTATTGTACCTTTCTCGTCTGCTAAATCAATCAGCGTGGCCTTCTCGACAAGAGTTACAAGTATCCACGCTCACATGCAATTCGTAACGATTTGTTCACCTTTGTTTCTTGATGCTAGCTCCTTTCTCCAACAGCAACTCGACCACATCGGCGTGACCCTCCTCCGATGCCCGCATAAGAGCTGTTTCTCCGGCATTGTTTGTCATGTCAACTGATGCACCGCTATCCAACAGCAAACGAACGATCTCAAGATGCCCTTCCGATGATGCCTCCATCAGAGCACTATCGCCGTCGTTATCTTGCATATCAATTCTCGCGCCAGCTGAAATGAGAAACTCCACAGCATGAAATTGTCCGCTACAGCTCGCACCTTCGAGAGCAGAGCAGCCGTTGAGTCCTCGTTTGTCGATATCAGCTCCATTCTCCAGCAAACATCGAATTACATCGATATGGCCATTAATCGAAGCTCTTCTAAGAGCGGTTTCGCTAGCTTCGCCACAAATCTCGTCCATAAAGTCGATGGTTGCACCTCTCTTGATGAGTTTTTGAACAACATTCAATCGCCCAGCCTCGCATGCGATTCGAAGAGCAGTACAACCATTTGAACGCTGTTTATCAATACTAGCCCCCATCTCCAGCAGCAGCTTGACCACATCACCGTAACCTTTCCACGAAGCAACCATTAAAGGTGTCCACCCGAGGTTACTAGACAAATCGATCGATGCTCCGCTGGTCAAAAGAATTCGAGCTGCTTCCAAATGACCAGCCACGCAAGCGTATGCAAGGGCAGTATTGCCCTTAAAACACAGGGTGTCTATCGTAGCCCCCTTGGCCAAAATAATTCTTATGATGCCGGTAAATCCGTTTGCCGCAGCAGTCATCAGCGGTGTTAAACCAGTCACATTTGGCAGATTGACACCTTCACTATTCTCCAAAAGTTTTTCCACAAGTTTGAACTTTCCCTGCTCGCAAGCGATCCGCAACGCTGTGTCTCCGTTCCGGTGCTTCTGATCAATAGACGTGCTTACTGAAGTAGCAGTGCCCTGAGGCGGATCTGTTTCCAACAAAATGTCGGTAGTTGAAAACAACTTCCCATTACATTGCCCATTACATGAAATCGTGTCTTGCCAGATCCGTTCGTAGATAAGCTGGACAAACCCCGTAAAACCGCTGAAAGAAGCCACCACCAGCGCTGGCCAGCCCATATAATCTCCACGCACATTAATATCAGCACCGTTATCAAGAAGAATGCGAACAACTTCCAGCCGTTTGTGCCAGATCGCTGTAAGCAACGCCGTGCTCCCACTCGGAAGGCGCTTGTCAACAACAACACGTCGGCTGTATAGAAATTGAACGATGTCGGAGAATCCCAGCTGAGCTGCAGTGATCAACGGCGTATAGCCTTCATTGTCGGCGAGCTCGATATCTGCTCCACTGTTCACGAGGGCCACCACAACACCGAATTGGCCGTGCTCGCAAGCGATATTCAGGGCAGTCGCTCCACTAGGAAGCTGCTTGTTGATATTAGCCCCCATTTGTAGCAAAACTTCCACTACATCAACATGTCCTCTCTCAGCTGCTCGTATCAGAGGCGACCACCCCAGATTGTTCGTCAGATCTGTAAATGCGCTATTCTTTCCAAACAGTCGAACCACGTGAACGTCGCCCTGGATGACAGCTTTCATCAACGAACTATCGCCGTCATCGTCCGTGATGTTACCCACCGAGGTCACAGGAATGAGAAGCCGAGCCGTTCCCAAGTGACCGTACTCGATTGCAAGTCCTAGTGCAGCCTTGCCATTCGGCAGTTGCTTGTCAGCACTAGCTCCCTTCTCGAGCAGCAGCGCCACCACATCGGCAAGACCTTCCGCCGCCGCAACCATCAACGGCGTCCAGCCGAGAGTGCTGGACAAGTCGACGGACGCTCCGTTGTCCAGCAAAACCCGAACGGTTGCTAGACACCCAAACTCGCAAGCAATTTTAAGAGCAGTGGATCCGTTCGAAAGCTGCTTGTCAACACTGGCGCCGTTCTTCAGCAGCAACGCCACCACATCTGCATAGTTATGAAAAGAAGCAGCCATCAGTGGAGTCCGTCCCTTGTTATCTGCCAGATCTACCGACGCGCCACGTTCTATCAGAGTTTTAGCAGCTTGTAGACATCCTCCTTCACAAGCAAAAGCAAGGGCAGTACTGCCATGGTGAGACCGGGCATCGAAGTGAGCCCCGGTTTTTAATAACTGCAGCATTATATTAATGTGTCCATTGACAACTGCTGTCATCATTGGCGTACATCCCTCCGAGTCCTCTGCGTCCACATCTGCACCATGTTCTAAGAGATGCCGCACGATCTTTAGGTCTCCCCTCACACAGGCGACGTAGCTCGCTTCTCATATTTTTTAAAATATGAGAAGCGAGGAACATTAAAATATTAAAATACAGACTTGTGTTTTGATAAAATGACCATTTCATTGGCTAAAACTACTTTTGAGCCAATCAAACTAGCCGTTTGTCTACAGACGGATCCAAATGATTTCACCGCTCTTGTGTAGTTAGCAGTCTTGATGTTGCCAAGTTATTATTTCAGCATAGAGAACCTGCCGATTCTGACGAAAATGGTGAACCCTAGCTGCGTGTAGTAATGGCGTTGATGTGATTATGTTTCTCCTGGAGAATGCAGCTGAGGATACTCACCTCTTCTTCTTGCGCGCAACGACGTACATGCCGTCCAAAATCTCACCTTAGCTGGTGCAAACGTTGACTTGCAAAATAATGACGGGAGTACTTCACTTATAGAGGCATCGGCGAACGGACACGTTGAGGTCGTTCATTTGCTTTTAACAATTGGTTCGTCGATTGATTTGACAAGTAATGCTGATGAAACAGCACTTATTCGTGCAGTACAAAGTGATCAAGCTTAGATTATATTGCTACTTGTGGAGAATGGAGCCGCCATCAGCAACTAAGGTCAAAACGGTTGTGAGGAGTGAAAGATCTCCACTTTCATTGCATTACCCTCCCACCATCCCTGTGGGGCTACCTCATCGAGCCTTGCTTCGCAAGCCACTCGAGGCTAGCCTCATTAACCGATTAATGAGAAGCTCTGGTTTTGCCTCAACATGGCTGAGAGACGAAATTTGCCACGAAAGTAACCTCGATATAATATGTGGAGTGTCGAAGCAGATTAATGCTTCGAGATTTGGAAATTCTTGATGTTTACATCATAGATTGCTAGGAACCGACGGTTACGTATTTCTTCAGGCATTGCTTTATTTGATTTACAACCGTGTTATCACAAATCGGGCACATCATATATCGAATATATTATTACAGAGTCACTCAAAATGTCCTATCCTACAATATCTGATCGCATTCAGTCGAGTAAGAAAAGAACTCCACCTATCCTAGTGCCTTATCACTAGTTAACGGTGGCTGGAGTGTGAAATTGTCGATGTCATACAATTGATCACCGGGATCAGACTCATCACTTCCATAACTTGACTCATACTCGACTCTACGGAGAATCTCACGACGCATCACGGATCTCATGTAGTACCAAGTTTTCGTTTCGGTACATATGCTCAGGAAAATCCGCGTTCACCTGTAGATGTTCCACCAAGAAGATCGGGCCCAATTGCTGTGGATCGAGCTCCAGAATTATCACATTTCTATCTCCCTTCCTAACACGTTGGTTGGCCCAATTCTCAGCATGCTGACGACTCGAGAACGTTGACACGAAGGGTGTTGGGCAACGCTTGTACCAATTGAGATGGAGCTTGACATTTGTCTTGAACTCAAGTTCGCAGCGGAAACCCAATTCGGTTCTGGCCGTGAGCTTTGTGTTTCCGCCGTATTGAACTCGAAAAAGCTGAGCAGGCTTTTCCATATCTGTGCACTGGTACGGGCGCACAACTTCGTCGGTCATAGCCTACTACTACTGTGGATGACTCAGTGTTTTGAGAAGTGAGGCCGCATTGTTTCATTTCATGCGTTACCTCCCAAAGATGCTCGAGAACTGAATAGTTTTCCCGCCAATTTCGAGTCAATCCAGCTTTCGAAATTGGCGGGAAAACTCCTTACGGTCTCAAATAGCGGGAATATGTCGTCGGAGTCTTGAGTTTCTTCGCCGACATCCCACTCGTCTGGATACTTGATCTTCTTGCGCTGTCGCCCCATGGTGCAACAGGAGGACTGAATCCACAGGCCGGCCCCAATCAATGCTTGCATGATAAAGTGCAGACATCTCGCTGATATGTCCGATGCTCTGTTTGTCTGTCTTACATGCAGCAGTGACAATTGTCACGCCATTTGACAAGGGGCTCGGCTCGTGTGTTCGTTACTTGTGGAGAATGGAGCCACCATCGGCAACTAAGGGTGAATGAGATTCTCTCCCAGTTTTAAAGCTGTTATACACTATCCAGCAGTATAGCATGTACTCTCCATAGTCAAACAGGAGGGAAGCTTGAGATAGCTCAGTGATTGTACAGTCAGTATGGTTTACTTCCTAATTTGTCACCCCTCAAGAGAGCTACAGCCCCTGATGCTTATGATAGCAACGCTTTGGTGTGCTCCTCGGATATGGATATTACCGCCAAAAGCGGGAACCTCGATGTGCTCTATCGATGGATCGCGACTTGGAGATGGAGCAGCAAAAACGACTATGAAACTCTACACAGGACGCAGTCGCTACCGACGATGCACGACGAAAGCCACGGACGCCTGCGTATTCTGGGCATTTGAATGTGGTGAAATGGTTACACGCTAATCGCACTGAAGGTTGCACCGCAGCCATGGATCATGCTGCTGCTAATCGTCACTTGGAAGTAGTGCAATGGCTACCCGCAAATCGGTCAGAAGGATGCACAGCGTCAGCTATGGACGGAGTTTCTTCTCGCAGCTATCATCAAGAGGGATGTTTTGCTGTGAGCGCCTGTCAAAATTGTTACTGTGAGGACAAAAGGTCCGAGTCATTCGTCGAGAATCAACTGGCGGTTTTTGACTGGTTGCACTTTAATCGTGCACAACTGCCGCTCTTGACGGTGCTGCCGCCAATGGAAACAAGAAGGTGGTACAGTTGTTGCTTCTGAACATGACTGCAGGCTGTACGATCTACGCGATGCGCAAAGCTGCATTGTCACGTTTCTAGGGTAATAACTAAATGTTCACTTCAACGTATACCAGTGGCGTATACGACGCCCTCCAATCCCAATGCTAATCCGTATACTTTCGCCTTCCTGCTACTCTCCGCCCTTATCTGACCCCACCGTGCTACATGACATCTCGCCCCGAATCGCCCGTTCGTGAGCCATTTCTGTCCTTTAATCTTGTGTCCAGACGTTCTGAATTCCGTTCTGCTACGTCAGACTTGCATCCGATCAGTGTCTCCAGTATCTGAAAATGGAGATCTGGTCGCCCTGGGAGACGTCCGTTCACGCCCGGGAGCGTCTCGGGGCCAATGTGGGCGGAATTCCGGTCGAAAACGACCCAATTCCGGCCCCGGAGCCTCCGATTGAGGCCCCGGAGCCGCCTTTCAGAGGCTCGTGGATCGGGCCTTTAACTTGTGTGCGTGTAGTGCGTCGTTCGCGACCAGATATGTCGGCTTTGCCCCACGTTTGGGAGGCCGTGGGGGCGTTCCTGGACTGCTCGCCAAGCTGCTCTTTGACTCAAGCAGCGGCCTTCGGGTCCATGCGCTTGTTGCGCGGAATCTC
Organism: Phytophthora boehmeriae; assembly: GCA_011947355.1. Classification (NCBI taxonomy): domain Eukaryota; phylum Oomycota; class Peronosporomycetes; order Peronosporales; family Peronosporaceae; genus Phytophthora; species Phytophthora boehmeriae. The sequence goes on along the minus strand of JAAVTJ010000265.1, from coordinate 195,382 downwards.
GGCCAGATCGGCGGCTATGGCGGCTCTGGACCCGTTCTACAAGCAGGCGCAGTTTTCAGGAGCGATGCAGCACGCGGCGGCCCGTGGAGACTTGGAAATGGTGCGGTGGCTGCTGACCTTCCAGCCCGGAGGACTCGTGACCAGAGCAGTGGAGCAAGCGGCCAGGAACGGACAGCTGCAGGTGCTGCGGTGGCTGAAGCAACACCATGATCAAGTCTTCTGGGGCGCGAATGAACTGCGGTATGCTGTTGAAGGGAACCATGGCCACGTGGCTCGCTGGCTGCAGGAGAATACTCGACCGCCTACCAAGTTGAAGGCGATGAATCTCGCTGCTGCCAATGGGAACTTGGAGCTGGTGCAGTGGCTGTTTGAAGTGCGACAGGAAGCGTCGTCGACTGCTGCAGCGAAAGCGGCGAAAGGAGGATACTTTGACATGCTCAAGTGGATGGACAGACACAGTTTGTGCAAGCATCAAAGCATTTTAGTGGAAGATGTGGCGTCAAATGGACATTTGAAAATTGTCAAGTGGCTGCACAAGTCTGGGGTTGGCATTGCGACTCCACGAGCGATTGATAGAGCTGCAGCGGGTGGACATCTTGATGTGGTCAAGTGGTTGCATCGCAAGAAGGAGTACGGCTGTACACATATGGCTATGGACGACGCAGCAATGAATGGACACTTGGAAATGGTTAAATGGCTTCATTCGCACCGACATGAAGGATGTACAACAGATGCAATGGATGGCGCTGCCAGGAATGGGCACTTGGGTATGGTTCAGTGGCTGCACTCGAACAGGTTGGAAGGCTGTACGACCCGAGCCATGGACGAAGCTGCTGCGAATGGACATTTGCATACGTTGATGTGGCTTCACAAATATCGCTCACACGCGCAAAATATTGGTAGCAGCAGCAGCAGCAGTTCAAGAGGACACAAAGGAGCAGGTGGAGGGTGCACAACTGCAGCCATGGATGGTGCAGCTCGTGGCAATCATATCGACGTGATTCGCTTTTTACATCGATATCGAGAGGAGAGATGCACAGAAAAGGCCATGGATGGAGCGGCTGCGCTTGGGCATTTGGAAATGCTGCAGTGGCTGCACTTAAACCGAACTGAAGGCTGCACAGCTGCAGCGATGGATGAAGCAGCTGCAAACGGGCACTTTGAAGTGGTGAAGTGGCTGCATGAAAGCCGTATCGAAGGCTGCACTGTGCGAGCTATGGATGGAGCTGCTGCTAGAGGACATCTTAGCATTGTCAAGTGGCTACATGCAAACCGCACAGAAGGCTGTACAGAAGAAGCAATGGATGGCGCGGCAGCTCACGGCAAGCTTGACATGCTGAAGTGGCTACACAAAAATCGTTCGGAGGGCTGCACAACTGCCGCGATGGACAGAGCTGCCGCTAGTGGTCACTTTGAAGTATTGCTGTTTCTGCACAACAAACGCTCGGAAGGCTGTACCATGGACGCAGCAGTGAACGCCAGTCGCAACGAGCACATGGAGATTTTGCAGTGGTTCTTCCGTTTCTACCCGCGTATGATCCATCGCGAGAAGGTCATTGTCTTTGCTAAGCGATACAACTACTATCTCATGGACTGGTTGCATCGAAATTATCAAGCCTCGGGGAACGTACTCTGCTTGCTGAAATCAACTCTTCTTTCTACCTCACGCCACCGGAGACTGAGGTTCTCGACACATAGTGTATAAAATTCAAGGCGATGAAAATCGGGGGCGTGAAATCGACAACTGTAACGCGAAATGCCCAGTATATGCCTGCCGTTAGAGACTGGAGAGCTCTTCCTCCAGCCTGTAGCGCAGTAAATGTCAACGAACCGACCAGCTCAAGACAACAAAATTAAAGAAATGCCGTTCGAAATCGAGATCGAAAACTTCAGTGCGGTGTAAATTAATTAATGATCTCGTGCTCTCCCCAAGATTTACTTACGCTCCGGGAGAACGCAGTGCCACATAACTCGGGCTCTTAGGACCATCTTGGACGCTATTTTTCCTGGTGCTGCCCTGCAGTGGCGAGTGAAGCACAACCGAGAGCGATGCCTGATCATCACATTCGGAATTATTGATCGTTGCAGAGATAACCTGACCTTCCGATGGAGCCTTCCGCGGGTAAATGAAAGTCAGGATCAGCTGAATCGAACCAAGTAGCGCTCCAGAAGCATTGGGCACCAAAATGACCATATCGTCGACAAGGATAGCATATACGACCCAGCAGGAGCTGTTGATCACATTGACAACGCCCATCGTGAATGGCATCGACGACGAAGTTTTGGTCTGGATCACTCGTCGAATGGTGGCCATCGGTGATCCGTACAGTCCGATGGATGAGATGATGACAATGATGCCCATTGCAGTGCCCATAGAATCTCGATCCTGACCTGTAAGCCCCAATGCACCGATGACGCCGTAGATCGTCTCAAGTAGTATGATGACACCCGAGATGATGAAGATTTTCATGACGTACTGCTTGTGGACCGTCCAACGGTAGAAAAAGTAGGCGAGGATGGCCCCCGTGACGACTCCGAGTGCTGCCGTCAAGAACAGCGGAACAATATTGCTCACGAGGTAGGCGTACCAGCACAGCAAGTAGCAGTTGGTGTAGAGCATCACGCAGGGCATGACGGACATATCGCCGGTGCTTCTGTTCTTTCTCATCCTCTGGAAGTCCGGAAGCAGCGAGATCCGCATCAAGATGGTCGTGACGATTGTGACGATCTCGAAGACCAGAATTGCTGTATCGTTGCCGCTCATTGTCGCTTGGTAATCGCGATGTAGCCGTCAAGGAAATGGTGTTGTTGAGGTCAATTGCAAACTGAAGTTTGTCCCGCCACAGGAGATTTGACGAAGATGTGCAGCACGCTTCGTTAATCGTGTTTGGACGCATCACGCACTATCTATGTCGATAGTCGTCGATATGGACCACCAACGTCATGCGTTTGCAGAGTGATACAATGTCGTTGGCGAGGATATAATATCATTCGAGTGTTGACATGATCATGGAGAACGAACACGCTCGTTAATTTTGTGTGATGCGGAGTCTCGAAGTTCTCACTGCGTCATTTCTGGATGCGACTCGACAAACGTGGACTCGACAACGTTATGGAATCTTTAGGACTTGGAGACTGGAGTGACACAAAACTCGAGCTGCTTCGAGCCACAACGTTGTTGTCCACGGCTCCGTCGCCGTGCTGCACGGATGAGGAAATTGCGTTAGAACACGCACGCTCGTTGATACACTCGTCAATTAATGCAGGTGTGATCCATGCTCCGTCCGGATTCTTTCGTGGATAGATGAAGGTTAGGATCAACTGAGTGGAGCCCAGTACAATCCCAGCAATGTTCGGTGAGAGGATGAACCAGTTCCCGACAAGTGAAGAATATACGGCCCAGCAAATGCTGTTGCCCAAGTTGATAACTCCCATGGTGAAAGGCATCGACGACGCCGTCTTGGTCTGAAGCACTCTTGCAATCGTGGCCATCGGCGACCCGTACAGCCCGATCGTCGTTGCGATCGTGAAATACCCCAACGTCGTGTCAATGGAGTGCTGCGACTGACCGGTTTTCCCCAGAATTGCCAGGATGCTGTAGACCGCCACCACGACAGTGACTATCCCTGACCCGATGAAAGCCTTGACGACGTCGCGCTTGTAGTCTGACCAGCGGTAAAAGAAGAAGGCGAACGTGAGTCCCGTGATTACACCTAGCATTGAGGTCGCGAAAATCGGGAGAATGTCGCCGATAACGAAGCTGTACCAGCACAACGTGTAGCAATTGGTGTAGAGCAAGACACACGGCATCACCGACATGTCGCCTGTGCTTTTCTTCTTTCGCATCCGATTGAAGTCTGGTAGCAGCGAGAAGCGCATCAAGCTTGCCATGATGATCGTCAAGACCTTGGCGACTATGACGGCGACTTCGTGCGCGCTCATCTGCCACAATTCACTGTCTTGATCTGGAAAAAGATGTGTGCTCTTGGAAGTGAACTACGAACTGGGAAGTACTGAGCTGAGCTCTAGAGACGTCTTACAAGTTTGGTAGTCGTGACTGTCGAACCATTTCCGATCGAGTGAGGCTGAGATTGGTCAATCGTGACTTCGTGTGGGCCAAAAGTATGCTTTTGTGCTGAGAAAAGATGTGCTGATTGAAGATCTCGAAGACAGATTACGAATTTGTGAGGTGAGCCGTAATCGAGTGAGGCTGACTTGGTCGCTCGCCAGTTTGCGTGGCCAATCAACTGCCAAAAGTGTGCTTTGTGCTGAGATAAATGTCTGCTACCTAAAATCCTCGAAGACAGATTACGAACCAAAGGTCTCGTCCATCCTACCTTGACAAGGATCAGTATTCAAGAACCATTTATGCCTAATGATTTCCAAACAAGGCCGAGTTAACGTTGAGACGAGGTGGCAACTTAGATGTAGCATTGCTACTAGCAAGCGGCGTTGTAATTGAAGTCATGTTGCCTGGCCAATGTTAGTTTGCAATACTTTGTCGTGCAGCCGAAGTTACGATTGAAACAAGACCTGGATGTGCTCCTATCTATTTCTTAAAAGTATGAGGCCTCATCATTGTCGACTACTGCTGATTCTTGACTCTCGCCAGCCTTTACCCCCTTCCCGACAAGGAGACTGGAGTGCAACGTAGCTCGGACTCTTATGGATCTCCAATAAACTTTTGTCTTTCTCTCCATCTTGAACAGGAGAGAGAACTACCACAGATAGTCGATCGCATCCTTCAACAGAAATGACCTGAGCGTCGGCCCGCGGATAAATGAATGTGAGGGTCAACTGGATCGAGCCCAGAGTGAACCCCACAATGTTGGGCGCCAAGATGAACCAATTGCCAACTAGTGAAGCGTAGAACCCCCAGCAGAAGCTGTTGATGACATTGACGACTCCCATGGTGAAAGGCATGGACGACGAGGTCTTGGTCCGGATCACTCTTGCGATTGTCGTCATTGGCGACGCATACAACCCCACAGTGGTCGTAAGGGTGATGCATCCCAATGTCGTGCCTTGCGAAGAGTTCGACTGGCCTGTGACGCCAGTCATGGCGAGGATGGAGTAAGTCGTCACCAACACACACACGACAAAGGACCCGAAGAAGATCTTGAGCACTTGGCGCTTGTGGTCGGTCCACCGATAGAAGAAGAAGGCGAGGAGTCCGCCAGCGATGACCCCCAGAACGGAAGTCGCGAACAATGGCAACATGTCGTCGATGACGTAGGCGTAGAACAGCAGAGCGTAGCAATTGGTGTAGAGCAAGACACTCGGCATGACCGACATGTCGCCCGTGCTCCGGTTCCGTCGCCACCGATTGAAGTCCGGCAGCAGCGAAATGCGCATCATGATGGTCGTGATCAGAGTTAGAATCCTGGCGACCAGGACGGCGACCTCGTGGCTATTCATCGCGGTCGACTAGGAATGCTACGCGTGATGTGAAGCCAATTGCGAAGTGAGACGCTCGTGACGGCCAGTCGCATGCGGATCCTGCTGTCAAAGGACAACAGAGCGCTCTTCATTCGCGCATGATTGGATGTGCTCTGTGCATCCACGCATCGTTTATGATTTGGAGTTTCGCACTGGATGCTGAAGTGACCGCCAGACTGTGAAGAGGAGATGGAGTTGAGTCGCCACTCGCACGCGTTACGTGGAGCACGCACGTTCCTGTGGTCGAGAGCGATTCTTGAAGTTGTTCGTGCGTTACTGGAGCGTGCAACCGCCATGGCGTGGTAGAATGTGTCCCGGGGTCGGACCTTCCAAGAACGACTTATGGAGTGCCGCATCTGGGCGCTGATTGACATCCCATTGACGTTTTAGATCCTGTCCTGTTCAGGTCTCCTACATGGGCTGTCGTTAACTGAGAAGGCCAGCTTGCAAGGGAGAAAGTAATGTTAAACATCAGTGTTGGCCTCTCGAAAGAAGTATTAGGTTCGACTACTTTGAGTTGGAGAGTGCAGTGCAACGAAGCTTGGGCTTTTACAATAAGATTTTCCTCCGACGTCTTGGTATTCACTTTGACTTGGCGAGAGAAGCACTACGTTGACTCCCCTTGGTTTCGTGGATCAGTGCTCGCTATTTGATCGTCTGTCGATGGCTTCGACCTGTAGATGAACGTGACAACCATTTGAGTTGCACTCAGCGCCACGCCGACGACGTTCGGGGCCAGGAGAAACATGTTGCCGATGAGATAACCGTAGACGCCCCAGCAGAAGCTGTTCATGACGTTCACGACACCCATAGTGAACGGCATAGAGGACGGTGTCTTTGTCTGTATGACCCTCGCGATGGTGGCCATCGGCGAAGCATACATCAAGCACGTCGCCGCGATCATCATGAAGCCTAGTGTCGTACTCACAGACGAATCCGACTGCCCGGTTACTCCAGAGAGCGCTAAAATGCTGTACGTTGTTGTGATCACACACACCATAAAAGCTCCAACAAATATCTTGATGACGGCGGGTTTATTCGGTGCCCAGCGATAGAAGAACACAGCGAGGATAATCCCCACCACCACACCAAGCGTCGACGTAGCGAACAACGGCAGCCAATTGCCAATAGCGATGGCGTAGAACAATCCGCCATAAGAGTTGCCGAAGATCATGACACTCGGCAGCACGGACATATCGCCCGTCGTTTTGTTCTTCCGCCAACGATTCAAGTCCGGCAGCAACGAGATCCGCATCAAGATGGTGGTGACGATCGTCAAGACCTGGAAAATGGACGTGGTGATAGCGTGCGCACTCATTTGTAGTCTTGCGAAGGCGGCTGGCGCCGTAAACGCAAAAGCAAAAGTGATACTGATTGCTGAAGCTGCAGAGCTGTTGGTGTGGTTTCCAGTACGTCTGTATGCATTGTGGTCTTCACTCGTGGTGAACGACAGGATGTGAAGAACAAGATCGAGAGGTGCACGCACGCTCCGTTTATGGCGCGTCCGATGAGACGAGTCACGAGCGATTGCGCTGTTCATGGTCCATAGTTCTTTAGCTACTGTCTCCTTTTTTCTGGAGCACCAAAGAAAAGGAGTGCGTTGGCGCGCTCAAGCTGTCTCGTCAAGAGAGCTGTGATGCTAAGCTGGCGGAGTAGGATTGTTTGTACTGGATTCGTGCGTGCTCCATGAATAAATGCGATTTGGCAACGAGTGCCATCGTAGCTTGGCTCAGCACAACACACTGCCACCCATAGAATTTGATATTTGACGGAGCTATCCCGCACAACAGAATGCATCAAATGTGATGTATGTACATATGTCTACTTCTAATCCGTGTACCTCGAAGCCTTTGAGCTCCTACCGCTGTCCAGTCCGTGTAGCAGCTTCAGTTCATTATGATCTCTCACGTACAATGTTACCAGGATATAGCTTCTATGGGTGCCCAATGTAGGAGGACGTTGATATAGTATTGCTTGCCGAGTTTTGCGCGTTAGTGTCAATGAACTAGTCGTCATCAACGTTTTTCAGTGATCGCGAGGTCGTGGAGCATGTTTGATTTTCATTCGAACTTTTAGCGGGTTGAGGAGTGGTGGGTCGAGAACGAAGGAAAACCAAACTGAGCTCAGCCGAGCTCCTACAGACTACACACTATCCGTTACTCTGTTACTCTTCACGATCAGAAAAAGAAGCCTTCCTCATTTAGCCAGCGGCTTTCTTCGACGTCTTGGCTTGAGGAAATCGCCCATTTTCAGTGATCGAAATCTCCACATATTTTATAAATTGCGTGCACATAGTATCTTTCTTTTCGCCGTCCTCGTCATGGTGAATCACCATTCCTAAATGGACTTGTTTCCAATAGGTCGAAGGAGATGATGTTGATTTTCCACCATTTTGTGCCCTGCAAACGTGAACAACCATAAGAATATTTAGTTAAGGACCCATTTTCTTGTAAGACATGCTTAGGTGGTACACAGAACACTTTCTGGTTTTCACAAACAGCTTGCAACAGGGATTGAAGGAGAGTAATTGCTTTGTTCGCTTAACTAAAGCAAATGCACTACCTCCATCTCGTACGACTCAACATCTTGCTTGTTCATGACTTGACACTGTTTGTTCTTGGTTGGTCTACAAGAACAACTTCTTCTACTAGTGCAGAAAGTTGTAGTAGGTTTTGTACTTGTCATACTTGTGGCTGTTCAGGAACTCCCGGTATTCTCGTGGGGTCATCTTGCTGTTCAACTTGCTGAAGATGCCCAGTTTCTGGGCGTAGTCGTCAGCGGTCATTTTATCTTTCTTCATATTCTTCATCTTCAACTGTGTCAGAGCCCGCTCTTCGTTTTCGTCTTCGTCGTTCTCGTCATTTTCATCGTCCTCGTCATTGTCGTCGTCTTCGTAGGTCGTGTGGCGAGTCCTCAAAATCGCTGGCTTTCTGCTTGAGGCGAAGACACTTCGGAGAGCTTGACCTGGTTGGAATCCGAGGCCGTCAACAAGGCTTCGCTGGTAACCAGAAAGGCAGCAGCAATCACCACCAGGACGTGAGAAAGACGCATGAGTGTAGTGTGTTCTTGGAAGTGGGCACTTAAGACCTGGAGAGCAAATTGCGAAGTGAGAAGCGAACTGAGAAGCAATCTATCATGAATAAAGTCGGACAGTACGACGAAGCACCATTGGACCTGTGTGGCGCTCCCCAAAAGAGAACATCCGGGATCTATCGAGGCTGTGTTATCGTCGCGTTGGCATCGCAGTGCGATCTATTTCGCAGGATCGTAAGAGCAAGAGTCCAGAAACTGCGAGAGCCACCTAGTACTGTACGTATGTATACAGGTAGGTACAGATTGCGACCTTGACATTGAGAGAAGAATAACCTTATTTTACGATATTATTTAATTATGTTATCCAAACATACTCATTTATTTTTGTATTAGGGCTCTAATTGGCTAGATTATGGCTACTGGAAAATGATAAAACCTCGGTGTATCACCTTGCTGGTAGTAATCATCACATGTCGTAATCTGTACAAAAACGCGAACCTACCGGTACTGTCCACATGCACACTTTTTCTTTGAAAACAGCACGATCAACCCAGCTTTCGTAGCTTTCGTCCATAGCGTTGTGGCTCCCTCAACAAGCAATTGAACGCTACATGCTCGCATGCAGCATTCAAATGGTAGCACGAGTTTAATCGTTGCACGCTTTTCAGATGATCCGAAAGGATCGTCACTACGTGACAATCCCGCTCATCTTTCGATTAAACAAAGCATGTTGATGTACACCATTTCCAGATCAAATTCGGAATTTTCAAGATCAAAACAAGAATTGCTAAAATCAAAACAAGAAACCTCTATCATTTAGTACTCTTGGAAACATATAACCTATTATAATAATTACTTTATTAGTTGTGACTTACTGAGCCTCTCTATCCCACACCGGTGGAAGCCTCCGGAAAGCAATAGACAGTACAGCAAAGCATTTTTGCTGATCTTCTTGCTGTGAATTTAGCAATTCTTGTTTTGAACTTGAGAATTCCGAATTTGATCTGGAAATGGTGTCCTAAACAGATAATAATTCGCCATTCCCGAATTTCCTGCAAAACGCCAAAGAGTCCACTCACTACTCATAGTACCACACAAAAGCACAGCCAGCTATGCCACTTTCGATACGTGTCGCCACCCTTACTCTCCTCGTTATCGCTGCAGTGTTTACTGCTGCTCTCGAAAACCCACCCACGCAAGTGCCGTCTTCGATCCAACAAGTGCTGTCTTCGACCCAACCTCACGACCCACAGAGCCCCTAGCCGACATGCCTTCGTTGCGACTGCGTGTCATCCTCAAGCGCAAATCGATGAAAGTCCATGGACAGCATCTCTTCGACGTCTTCACCAGACCGGTTCTATCGGCCGACGGATCCAGGGTGCGCTATGACGGCTTTGCAACATTCATTAAAGGAGACATCCAGTTCACTTACATGCTCGTGGACGGCGCCGCGTACGTGGCGGAAACAGTAGGTAACGACACCACTGAGGCCGCGACACAAACCGCACGATGCGTCCCGCTGCCAATCCCATTCGAGTCGATTGTCGCTGCCCTGAACAACGCCACAGTGACCTCGAGCGCGTCTGCTGATGGCGAGGCACTTGAGTGCTCAGACGGAAGTGTACTGAAGACATCAGTTGGAGAGTGTTGTAAGATACTGGTTGCCATGGTGATGTTGAAGCGTGCCACAATTAAAGTAGCCGAGGGTACAAAAACCTGGGACAGGTGAGAGAAGAAATGAAAGCTGTAGAAGGAAAAGAAGCTTTACTTTACAAAATACACTCGGCAGCACCTAACAGTCTTCTCCACAACACCATCTTGTCTTTGATCTTAGTGTGTGTAGTGTGAGTGACAATGTCACAATCTTCCTGCTCACGTGTGAGCTGGAAGTTGGAGTTGGTAGCACTAGGCAGAGGAAGTCTGGGTTGTGTTGCTTTGTGTATCTAAATGCCCGAGATCACGTCTTGAAAGCACTTGGTACTTGTGGTTAAGGTGCCCGAGAATATGCTTCGAGGTCACCAAACGCCTTAGCCCACGTCTGCTTGGCCAGAGCAGCAGTCGACTTTATTCTTTAGATTCCAGAATGAGCTCACTTGCTCACCCACGATTCTGCTTCGAGCCTTACTATCCGTTACATGCATTCCTACTTACTTGTTAAACGCCCTTTGCCATGTTGAAGTTGCCCTTTGGACTCAACGGTATTGCTTCTCGTTGCTAACCATCCACTTGTTGCACTTCTTGATGATCTGCTCACGAGAGTTCTCATCAATCTCGTGACATGCCGTTTCCTAAGAAGAACCCCTCCTCGATTTCTTGCGTTGATGAAAGCGATTGATCAGGTCGCCTACATATTTCAAGTTTTCGAGAGGTTCCCAGGTGCTTCGAGCTTGACCAATCCACTTGATCTTGTACATGGGCTTGCCTCGCACACTCTTGTAGTCCTCAACGTCTTCCACTAACTCGCCCTCAGTGTTATCAGGTAATAGCACTTTGAATGTCCTCTGTTCTCTGTTTCCACTGCGGACGTATGGTTTCAGGTAGCTTGTGTGGAACACAGGATGAAACTTCACTCCTTTTGGTAGCTTAATTTCGTAGTAGTCGTGGCCGAGTCTGCTCAACACAGCATACGGCCCAATCCACCGTGCCCCTAACTTTGCTTTACTCGTCCCCGCATGGTAATTTGCCAAATTTTCTGTTGAAAGCAGCACTTCCTCCCCGACCTCAAAGCTTTGCACCGGTCGATTTTCATTGTAGTAGGTGCTCATGCGATCAGAGGCTTGCTGCAGCTCGCGACGAACAGTAGCAAGCCGGTCGGCCTGCAGCTCGAGGAACGTCTTCCCCGTAGATTGCCGGTGGCGCTCAGCACCTGTCGCTTGCGGTGGACTTAGCAGTGTTGCCGGAGTCGATGGCAGGTAGCCCAGGTCGGCTTCAAATGGAGCCATACCAATTGACTGTTGAAACCTCGAATTATAAGCAAACTCTGCGAGTGAGAGGTAATTGTCCCAGTCTGTTGATGCGCCATTCGTAAAAGTTCGCAAGTAGTTTTCAATAGTTTGATTAACACGCTCAGTTACTCCATTTGCTTGGTGTCGAAAAGCGCTGGTCAGTTTTTGCCGAGTCCCCAACATTCCACATAATGTCTGCCAGACCGTAGCCGTAAATTTCGGGTCACGGTCCGATAGAATCTCCCTGGGAACTCCATGCTGAACGAAAATGTGGTCGCGGTAGAGCTCAGCTACTGCTTTTGCAGTAGCCGTGCTTTTGAAGCCACAAAATGCGCACGCTTGGTCAACTGGTCAATCACCACGAGCACCGAGTCTTCCTCCGAACTGGTCAGCGGCAACGCAACAATGAAGTCCATCGCCACATGTGTCCATCGCCCACGGGGTATTGGTTGGCTCTGGAGTAGACCGGGAGGTTTAGTGTTCCTAGCTTTAGTCCGCTGACACATTTCGCATGACCTCACGTAAGCTCGTACGCTCCTCAGCATGTGCCTCCAATAGTATCGCTGCTCAACGAGACGAAGCGTTCGTTCGACGCCAGGATGGCCATAGCACTCAACGTCATGAAATTCGAACAAAACTCCATTTATCAATTCGTCAACAACCGGTAGAACAAGTCTAGGAGCCTCGTCATTAGGACCGGTATATAGCAACTTGTCACCATCCAGCGTGTAACGCTGAAGCTGCCGAATCCGAGGCGCAGCCTTTGCTGCATTTCCTTGCAGCGCTTGCTTAATTGCAACCGTCTGGGGGTCTTCGTCGTACCGAGAAATAGCCTCCTCTACAATCGAGGTGAGGCCCCTTCGCACTCGTTTCCTAATGACACTAGCTGTAATCACTTGCTCCAACGACTCTCCTTCGCGAAAATCGGGGCGTCGTGATATGCCGTCTGCCACCGTGTTGGTAGCTCCCGGTATATACTTGAATCTCAGTGGATATTCACTTAGTTCGTCATACCAACGTGCTATTCGCCGCGATATACTCTTCTGGGCAAACACACTCTCGAGCGACTTGTGGTCGGTCTCTACGACAAAAGGTTTGTCAAGCAAATAGACTTGCCAAACGCGAAGACCGAACAAAATCGCGAGCAATTCCTTCTCTCGAATGGAATAATTATTCTCTGCACCTTTGTATTTGCGCCCCTGAAATGCTACAGGACGCTCCACCAGCTTTCCATTGTGTTCTTCCATCTGAAACAACACACCACCAAACGCAAAATCACTAGCGTCCATCCTCAGGTAGAACGACTTACTGAAATCAGCGACGGCAAGGACAGGCGTGGCAGATATTCGCTGCTTCAGCTTTTCGAAGTGCTGCACTTGCTCGGGCATCCACTTCAACCTTGCTTTGGACTTTGTGACGTCTTTCACCTTCAGCATCTCGAAAAGGGGTCCAGCATCATGAGCAAATCCATCACAGAAACGTTGCACGTATGTGGCAGTCCCCAAAAACGATTGCAACTCACTCTTAGTCTTTGGTAGAGGCCAATTCTGTAGTACTGCAACCTTTTTTGGATCAATTCTTACGCCATTGCGGCCAACATAATCCCTTAGACAAGGAATCTCAGCCGAACAAAAGACACACTTGCTCAATTTCACATAAAACTTGTTCTCCTCTAGTCGACTTAGAACGCGATCCAGTGCAGCGAGATGAGAGTCGAGATCGTTCCCACGCGTAAACACGTAGATGTCGTCAAAATACGAGAGGCAGAAACCAGCCAAATCTTTCAACAGCTTGCGAATTCCATCGTTAAAGGTAGCTGGTGCGTTGGATAATCCCATTGGGATCACAAGGTACTCGAATGAGCCATCAGCAGTTTGAAATGCCGTGTACTGAATGTCTGCATCACGCATTCGAAATTGGTAGTAGCCACTTAGCAAGTCCATGCAGCTGTACCAGTATGCACCCTGCATTTTCTCGAAGATAATATCCTTCCTAGGCATAGGTAGCGTCCTGCGCACGGTGTGATTGTTCATCGCCCGGTAGTCGTGCACGATTCTCCAACCTACGGGTTTCTTCACACAGAATGTGGGTGCCCCGTGTGGAGAAGATGATGGACGAATCAATCCTGCGCGTAACATCTCCTCAACCCAAGCCCGAATTTCCTATTCTTGAGCGGGAGACTGGCGCCACTGTCGCCTGAAAATCGGTTGCTTGGTATCCACTTCCATTTGGTGAATACCATGGCTTTCCGGTGGCAATTCACGCGGCAACTTTTGTCGGAATACGGCTTTATGTCGTTTTAAAACCGGGTACACAGGCTGGTCACAATAGTCTTCGACCTCAGTGAGTGGTTTGTTGTCACCAGACTGTTCCTTTTCGGTCGCGGGTCGAATCACAAACACGCAATCAAGGTCTTGCGGCTTGCGCAGTAATCGCTTGAACTGCTTGCTTGTAATGAACTTCATTTCACCACTCTTTACCGAGAAATATCCCTCTTGGAAGTTACTCCTGCACGAGCGGTTTGTATTCCCACGGACTGAAAAACGTTGCCCACCGATTTGCAATGCAGGCTCAGTGGGAATCGTCGTTGTCCTGGGTTTGACGGTTTTCTTCTTGGTTGACTTCGATTGTTTGCTACCGACGTCAGCCGCCAAAACTGGTCGAGGCTTCACAGTATTCTCAATCCAGTCGATATTCGGGTTGGCAGCCTTCAACCAAGGCATGCCAAGCAATATATCTTGCTCTTCAGGCACTGGAAGTACCAGAAAATCATCGACATAAGCTGGGAATTCATCAATATACACTGTCAATCTCACTGTTCGCTTCGGTACATTCATCTCTTGCTTGTTCGCCAACGTAATCGGCATCTCTTCACCGTGGTCTTCGATCTTACTCTCCAATCCAACTCGCTGGCAGAACTCAGGACTTACCGCATTGATAGTAGCCCCGCTATCGATGAAATTCGAGTTCGTAACGATCAAATCATTTCGTGTAGTCTGCACGGTGCTGTTAACATGTATCAAGCAGTAGTAGTCCCGAGTCAAGTGTTTATGACCACCTAACTCTGTCGAGGAACCACCGTTATCGAAAAACGCCACCTTCTCCACTTTGTTCTTCACTGCCATGAGCATCGTCAATTGGGTTTTCTTGACTTTTGGTTGTTGAAGATGTAAATTCTTTTCTGATTAATTTTCTGCTTTGCATTACATACAGGTTTCTGCATAGCTGGATTTACCGGTATGGACCTCTGCATGTCAAAGCAAATCTCACTTTCACCCTTTAGTCGGCTGAGCTTTCGTGTATGTCCGCTCAATCGCTCAATATTGAGCGGACTTACTCGTTTAACTGCTCAGATTCACCGTGGGAGTGATTCTCCGCCATCGCCATATGCTCCAGCATCGCGAAAATCTTATTCATGTTGCTGTTTTTATTGTCGGGGCGCTTTTCAGGATGCTTGAACCAGCAATCCTCCACTCGATGGGGCCCACGCCCACAATATCCGCAGTTCTTGTCAGACTTCGGGGATTATTGCCTCCTCGTCCTCCATTGCCGGATCTGCGGACTGCTGGCGGCGCCTGGCTCACCGGCGGTGTAGGTGAGAATTTTCCACCTCCACCTTTGCTTTTTGTTTGCTGTCGTTGGACTTGTTGGTCGTTGTCTTTTCTTTCAACTCCCATTCAAGAAAACCTTCTTGAATTGCTGTATTTAAGTCCCTTTGTTTCTTCCGAAGTATTTCACGTTTCATCGTGACATCGGACAAACCATTCAAAAACAAGTTCACGCTGTTAGTGGATCGACCTGCACGATGCGATTTAGCTCTCGAAACTTCCCCACATAACCAGTGTATCCACCTGTTTGTTTAATTGTCAGCAAGCGATTTCTGATCTTTTCCTGAAATTTTGGCTCCATGAACTCAATCATCATTGCTAACTTCATCGCATTCCAGCGTTTATCCGAATCTCCGTCAGTCATATAGCGCTCGTACCAGACTAGGGCATTCTTCTGCACGCACTGATTGAGCTCCATGGCTACCAAATCATCATGCAGGAGCAAATCATACCCCTTTTGCCGAAAATACGACTCAAACTGGAACACGAAGCTGTTCAACTTTACACCATCGATTTCGCCGACGAAAACTGGCGGCTTCACATCCATTTTCCGCAACATTAGTCCTCGAGGACCTCCAACACCAGAGCTGGCAGTATTCGCTTCTCCAAACCCAGCTGCACTTCGTTGTTCCAAGGTCGGTGTTGCTTGAGGTGCTGCAGAGGTCGGTGTCGTCGACGTCGGGTTCCAACAGCCACGAGTGTGAGTGTCGCGAGCCAAACGGTGTGCGTCTTCGGCGGTCTGTTGTGCTTGATGAAGCCCTTGTGACAGATTCGTCATGCCTTGAACGAGATTTGTGACCGTCTCATTCAAAGCTGCAATATCAGAGCGAAGGTCTATACCCATGTTATTAATTGTTGCGTTGATGTTCGTACTAAAAGCCCTAACATCGTCGT
Source organism: Phytophthora boehmeriae (assembly GCA_011947355.1). Classification (NCBI taxonomy): domain Eukaryota; phylum Oomycota; class Peronosporomycetes; order Peronosporales; family Peronosporaceae; genus Phytophthora; species Phytophthora boehmeriae. Next base: position 179,463 of record JAAVTJ010000265.1, on the reverse strand, counting down.
GCATGTCGTCCAGCCTTGTCTCGAGGCGGTCGATTCTTTGGCTTTCAGCGCTGTGGCGATTGCCATCCAGCTGTTGCCTCACGGGAGCGGTGTCGCTTCTCAACATCCGCCTCGCGGTGTTTCGCTCTTGCATCGATACCAAGTTCTACTATGTCGCAATCTTCCTGCTCACGTGTGAGCTGGAAGTTGGAGTTGGTAGCACTAGGCAGAGGAAGTCTGGGTTGTGTTGCTTTGTGTATCTAAATGCCCGAGATCACGTCTTGAAAGCACTTGGTACTTGTGGTTAAGGTGCCCGAGAATATGCTTCGAGGTCACCAAACGCCTTAGCCCACGTCTGCTTGGCCAGAGCAGCAGTCGACTTTATTCTTTAGATTCCAGAATGAGCTCACTTGCTCACCCACTATTCTGCTTCGAGCCTTACTATCTGTTACATGCATTCCTACTTACTTGTTAAACGCCCTTTGCCCTGTTGAAGTTGCTCTTTGGACTCAACGGTATTGCTTCTCGTTGCTAACCATCCACTTGTTGCACTTCTTGATGATCTGCTCACGAGAGTTCTCATCAATCTCGTGACAGACAACTCGACGCAGAACAACAGCATTATAAGTGAGAGCAAGACTTTGCGATCTGTGCGGACGGTGCGATTGGTTTCAACGCGTACAGTCGTGACATGGCGGTAGCGGTGGAGTATTTGGACGCTCCGATTAAGAGCATCTCGCCTCCTTTGTTGACGAATGGGTCTGCGGCGTGCGACGGTGTTGGAGCATACACCTCTTTGACGCCAACGGGCTTTGCACTGCTAAGTGGCACTGAGATGCCAGCTTTAAGCTCAAGAAAATTGAAGGAGACAACGCCCCACGTGATCGACAGGTCTACAGGTTCTTGAGGTTGTGTTTTGTTAAAACACTATTTTCAATAGTTAAAAACAATAAAAGCGTTTGTCAAAGGCGATTTTGCTTCTTGACGTGGTAATCCCCTCATTCTCGCGCCATCAAGCTGCCGCTGTTCCGCTCACCATCGTGCTGCCGCCAGATGCTATCATAATACTCAGTCTCAGTCGCTGATGCTGGCGGCGTCATTGTTCGGGTTCGTCGCTAGGGCACTCGTGTCTGTCTGGTCTCGGTGCTCTTCACCTCTCTTTGCCTCGAGATGCTTCGCTGTCGCAATTTCTTCATGCAAGCGCCGCAGCGTTTCAGCAACCACTTCCTTGGTCCCATTTCGCCTTCAGATAATAAAATGAGCAAAGCATTTACATAAGACTTCAGGTCCTCAATATAGCGGGTTCATTCTTAGCGCTATCTTAATTTGTTTTCCACGCTATTCCACAGTGAAGGCCTCCGACACTGCTTCGTACGGCTTGATCTTCCCACCCAAACTCTTCGAGTTGCCACGGTGCACGAACCGATACGTACCAGGCACACTCGTTCGACCACCGACTCGGATGTTCCACTCGCACGTGTTCTTGCTCTCCGCAGCGAGGTGACGCTTCCAATGATAACGGAGGTCCCAGTGGGCATCGGTCATGACGGTGGTGAATACATTCTCTCCATCGACTCTTTGGACATCGCAGAATGACGTGACGAGCGTCAGAGAGTTCTTCGGGTGCGCTCCGGAGAACTGAGCGGACGCAACATCACCGATTTTGTAGGTGTCCGCTGGCTGTTTACGCACGTGGTCGTACGACTTGGAAAATGGTGCGGAATCCATGACGACACCAGTTCGGAGAGTGATAAGCGAGTCGCGTTTGATTTGCAGTGGAGTTGGACCCACATCCAGCGGCACGGCTGGATCTGCGATCGATGCAGCAACGCGAGCCAGCTCCTGCTGCACTGCAGCTAGCTGGTTGGGCCCAAACAGCGTCGACGCTCCCTCATAGTGCTGGGTGAGATACTCTTCTTTCGTCGTCACGTACTGTGCGTAGGCATTGCTCACCGACGCCAGCTCCACTTCGGTAGCGTTCAGCGCCTTCTTGACAGTGTCTCGCATCCGCCTCCCAGCCATAGTCGACGTCTCGAACGTGGTCACAGCAATGGCAAACTGCCCGATCTTGATGACTTGCACGGGGAGAGTCGTTGGCGTCCAAGGCACTGGCTCCATAAGTCCGACCGCTAATAGCGGTGCTTTGTTGGCGTGTTGGCAGTCCTGCATCCACTGTGGCGTCGTTTTGATGACGGCCCCGACGGCCTCGAAGAAGATGTTGCCTTCCAAGTTGCCTTCTTTGAACATGCTCAACTGACGTCCGTCTTCTGTTCCAGCAGCCATGTTCTGACCGACTAGTGCAGGACATGTCTTGTGCAAGTACGGCTCGCCCTCAGTCGGCTGCACTCCGTTCAGGGTGACGTTCGAGAAGTCCACATACGACAACTTTCCCGAGATGGAGCCTTCGATCAGTTCCGACTCGCCATCAAGTAGCGACTGCAACGTGTCAAACTGTCGTTGCCCCATGATCTCCGCCGACTCGATGTCTGTCTTGCCCTCGCCCTTGAACGTGCCGTCGCCGTTATCGATCAGGTTCGGGCTCACGTCAGCTGCGTTGGAGATGCCGATACCGACGACGGCATCGCCAAGCTTGTCTTCCATCAAGAACTCGGCGTACCCTTTGTTGTCTCCGCTGATGAGGTGGTTGTTCGCAGTAAGACTGGTGGGGTGGACGGGGTAGAAGGCCAGCACGCCGAGGAGTTTGCCGGCGTCGTTGCTGAATTGCAGAGCGCGCATCGTCGTGTCGATGTTGTCAGGGTAAAGCTTGCGTTCCTCTTCTGGGTTGGCCATGTACGCCTCTGGCGACCGCTGCTTGCCGCCCTTCTCGACCTCGCCCTTGTTCCAGCGGATGGTACCGCTCTCCGCGGTAGTGTGTGCCTGGTCGATGGCGTCCAAGATGCCGGCCACGATCTTGTCGAAGTTCTCTCCGATGTATCCAAGGATGGAGATATCGTAGAGGAAGTAACCGGCCGTACCTCCGGGTCCCGCATGTGTGTGCGTGGCATGGAGAACGACGTTCTGAGCGGTGTAGACGCCATCGTACTTGCCAGCCAGTTGGGCGATGACTTCTTGGTGCACGAGCTGCATGACGGAGTGCAAGTCACAGTGCACGAACAAGACGCGGGCAGAGGCAGCGGGGTCTTCGATCATATAGGCTCGCGCATACAGCCGATTGAGGATTCCGGCGGTGCCCTGTTGGATGTCAGCGTTGCCCATCATATTCACCTCTGCAGCCGGTCCCGTAATATCGCTCTTGCCGACACCAATGTTGTACGCTTCGCTCGGCTGACCGACCAGCAGTCCGACCAAGCATAGGACCAAACCGAGGAAGGTGTGTGGCATGGTCGTACGATGGATAGCCGGATGACAGGAGTAGTGAGTGGACTCTTCGGCGTTAGCAAGGAAATTCGAAAATGGCAAATCAATGTTCAGTACGTGAACATGCTTTGTTTTAATCGAAAGATGAGCGGGATTGGCACGTAGTAACGATCCTTTCAGATCGATTAAAAACGTACAATGATTAAAACTCGAGCTACGAATCTGAATGCTGCATGTACTGTAGAATGTATATAGCATTGCGAGGCGTCAGGCGTGCAGGAGAGCAAAAATGGTTTAACCAGTTGACTCCTAGCTAGGATGTCTGATCTAATGGTAAAATGTCAGCTAGCCACTCATGAGTTAGCTTTGGTAACAGAGCATTAAGCTAATAGTGCTCTTAACTCTTCAAGCCCCAGCCAAAATGTGAGGGTATACTTCTTCTAATGCTGGTAGGAGCCAACATAATAAAAAAATAAAAACTGCTGTTCCTAAGTGCAAAGTTACTGTCTGGAATAGTCGGTCGCTGCGGGAACGTAGGAAGAAAGAAATTGATTAACTAGTTATGTGGATTTCTCGTAAGGAAATTCCTGAAATGACAGGTGTCTATATGCACAAAGACTATGCTTGCGGAATCCAAATGCGCTGTCCGGACGAGTGTTCAGGTATGGTAGTAGGATCATCAAAATTCAGGCGACGAAGAACCATAGCAATCTCTTCGCCATCAATCTGGAACTCGTCTGCGTGCTTGAAAACAAATTGACAGTGGCGGCGGAAAGAGCTGCGGGAACGTAGTAATGTACATAGGCAGACTCTCCAACATATAACGAATTGGTGAGTGATCCATGATGGATAGGCCAACATTCAATATGCTCTTGCTACCAGAATAAAGGTGGACATTGCACTGTACAGTACACAGTACTGTTCATGAGCTTCCTGTGGCTGCCAACACATGGGAATGTGGCCAATGAAATTGAGTATGGTATGAATTGTGCCCTGTCGAGCACACCACACATCAGAGAACATGATCCTTTGGACAAAGAATCAGCACAAGTATCATTACTAACCGACTTTCTCGAATTTTCTGGCCCCTCGCCGTGGATAAGCGATCAGCACGAGGTTCCTCTATTGAGTACAGTAGCCTCGCCTGCGTTCGTATCGACGTGCTGCCAACGACCAAAGATTAGCAGGGTTACATCAACATTTTTTAGACTATTTAAAAAAGCATTAAAAATGCGACATGTAGAAAAAATGCTGACTCTCACCATTAAATCGTTAGAACCAAGGGGGTGTTTAGAGCATTTTGTTAAGCTCGTCATCTACGAGAACGCCATATGAGTCAACTGACACCATTCTCCGATCGGCTTCTTACCATCCAGGAGTACATAGAACTACAGCCAGCTATGCTGCTGTTGATACGTGTTGCCACCCTTACTCTACTCGTTATCGCTGCAAGTATTACTGCTGCTCACGAAAACCCACCCACGCAAGTGCCGTCTTCGATCCAACAAGTGCTGTCTTCGACCCAACCTCACGACCCACAGAGCCCCCTAGCCGACATGCCTTCGTTACGACTACGTGTCATTCTCAAGCGCAAAAACATGAAAGTCCACAGACAACACATCTTCGACGTATTTGCCAGACCGGTTCTATCGGCCGACGGATCCAGAGTGCGCTATGACGGCTTTGCAACATTCATTAAAGGAGACACCCAGTTCACCTACATACTTGTGGACGGCACAGCATACGTGTTGGAAACATCAGGGAACGTCACCACTAAGGCCACGACCACACGATGCATCTTGCCGCCAATTCCATTCGAGTCGAGTGGCTTTCAGTATCAGCAGGTATAGGCACCCGGGACATGACTGCCAACTTTACAGTCTTGTCCCGGTTGAAGCTAAGGCCGAAATGAATAGATCTACAAAAAGTTCTCCTCCCCTGGAACTATCGAGAGAACAGTGCGCTGGGACGAGAAGGACAAAACCTCTTCCGAGGATAGCAACCACAGTGCCGCAGCCTCAAATCTTGTGTGTCTGCGACCCCCCTCCCCAGCTGCTTGAAGGCCAATGTGTACACACAACACGCGGCATCTCCAGTCGAACGATTTCCGTCCGTAAATCTATCATACCACGTGTCGAACAAACGTGTTTGCAATGATGGCGATACTCCCCATCGTAACTTATTATTCATAAGTGTGTACCAAGACTACGTGACAACCACATGAATTCATGATTGATGTGGGGTGGTATCGTCATCATTGAAAACCGAAGAAGCGTGTGTATGATCTTTCGTCCCAGCCAGGCTGGCAGCCATAGCCTTAACCGCTCCACACATACAAGGTTACCTCGGAAGACAGACCATTTTTGTTGGGTCCTCTTTCAAACACTACTTCATCGCACTTAGTTTTCAATTTGCCGTCCAAGCAGCATGCCATACTAATACCACCCGCCAGAAATATTAATAAATAAATAGAAAAATAAAAAGGAAAATAAATAAAGAGAGAAAATAAAATAAATAAATAAGGATGCACATTTTCAAATACTGTTTCGGCTAGCCACTTTTTCCGTGTGCAGTAGCAACTAAGTTGTCAAGTAACACTACCTGCGTTTAGACCCGAATGCTTCACACACGGAGCCTTAACCACATGTAGCGTTCAAATCTAGACCAGCCTGGGCTTAGGCTCGCGTGCTACGCACAAGGAGCCTAAACGACAGGTAGCAATCCAGACCTGCGTTCGACCACTGTGAACCGAAAACTGCACCCAATCTCCTAACCCAATCATTCTCAGTGCACAAAACCCTAAGAACTCCCTCTACCTCCCCTAAAGGGGAGCACCTTGCTTCGCTCGGTTCCTTGCAGACCCGCCTTCGGCAATCCTAGGTGTTGTCGAGAACCTCCCTTGTGACCGTAGCCGCAGCGGAAGTAATTAGGTTGTTGGGATCGAAGAGAACGCTTCTAGAGCACATAGATAGGAAAGAAGTAACAAAAAGTCGTTTGATTAAGAGTACTCACTCGAGCACTAACCTCGACAAGGCAAATTCGCAACTAATCTATGCACAAGCAGCTCTTTCGTCTGCATCTAATTCTTGAGGTTGACACATCGTCCAAAACCACCACTGCTCACCACAGTCTTGCCGTCCAACCGTAGAGGTCCTCTCTTCTGAGGACCGCGCAAGCGTCTCACAGGACCTCCATGACTCGGCTCCGCGTTCACTCCGGACCTCTTAGGGCAGGCACCCGCGCTCCGTCTGCACAACTTCACGATGTCGCCGCTCAGAACGTTGGGAACGCATCCTGCCGATGCGTTCCACAAGTCCGGCGCCTGGCCGAAGGTTAATCCGACTTTAAGTATGGACTTTTTATTAACACTAAAGTCGGTAAAGTCGCTTTACAGTAAGCTGTTAAAAGTAAAATACCGTATTTTATTCTTTTCCCTTATACCGGTTTGATATCGGTACTATCAATTGAAACGATCGGATATCTGTTTTAAAAGGGATGTTATCTGTTTAAAGAGGAGACATATCTATTTGAAGGGGAGGGTGTCGGAGATGGTTCCGAGTCTTATGCTCACTCACTTAAGTAGGATAAGATAACGAAGTAGAAGCGCTATTTATAATGTATGTTGGGTCGATGAGGCTGCGGCGCTTGATGGCAAGGAGAGAATTCACTCTTGGAACTTCCATCTTCCTGCCAAGCGCCGCTGACCAAGACCCCGGAGCCTTTGGCCCCGCCATCCCGCGTTCTAGTACTTCCTACGTGCAGTCAACAATGCCACTAAAAACAGAGGGGAGCTTTCCATTTGAAGAACCAAAGCAACTGACGGCTGGAAACGCCGGACGATCGTGCGCTCTTTGGACATGCCACGTAAGTGTCGAGGGGCAGATTAGCTGCTAATACGCATGTGGAGGCTAACAAAAGCACATGTTGTCGCTTGCTGATGTCTTTGCTGCGGAAAACAATCTCTGCGCCGCAGTACTAGCGCAAAAGAGTACTTCATTGGACACATGGGTCCGGATAAGGATTCCGATGAAGACTTCGATCCCGAGGAGGACGCTCAACCCGATTCAGAAGCTGATGAGCCGCTAAGTGATGAAGAACGTAGGTATTTGCTTTGTTCTTTTGTTATTCTTTTCTAACTCACTTTAATCTGTTGTTTCTCTTGATTATATAGGTCTTAAAAAGAAACAGCGACAAGCAAAGGCACGAAAGAAGACACCAGTGCGTAAAGCAAGCCGACGCTTGCCGTTTAAGCAGTCGACTTCAGAGCAGAACAAGCACAAGTCTGAATTTATTCATGGTATGCGTAATAATGAGGATTGATCATTTTTAAAAACTGACTCTGATTAATTTATTAGGTGAGGCTTCTGCAGGCATGACAAGGCCCGAGCCGCTGCAAAAGCAGCCATTTGCAATGGAAAGAGATAAGGGTGCGTGCGTTTGACGTTAAAATTGCAGTATACTATTGTTGTGATCCTCGTTTGATGGTGGCAATGACTACTACACGTCAATTTTTAGCTGCAGCATCGGCCCAGGCATCCAAACTGTCGTCTAAGCAGGTCCGATCGTCGCCCAAGCCGAAGTCGCCAAAATCTTCCCAGCCAAAGTCGCCAAAGTCGCCCAAGCCCACGCAGTCAAAGTCTCCGACGTTTAAGTCAGATAAGACGTCCAAGCCGTTGCCAATGTCGCCTACGTTACCTGAGCCGTCGTCCTAGTCGCCCAAGTCGTCCAAGACATCAATGATGCCACGAAAACCGCCAGGAAAGTCGATAGCTTCGTCGGAGAAGCAGACCAACCCATCGAAGTCCCTGAAGAACGTGCTAGTGGCAGAAAAGTGTGACAAAGGCGAATATTGTTGGTATTATCGGATGATTACTGTGATGCTAATCGTCTTTTCAAATTTTCGTTATCGATTACTTCGATTAGCAGCCGCTTCGATGCCAGGTGCCGACGATGGAGCAAGCACGCCGCTGAAATATACACACAAAAATACATTGGCAAGGGTTTATACAGCGTTATCAGATATCTGATTGTAACTAATTGTTTTATTCTGCTATTGGTTGTATTGTGGTATGGATGTAAGCAGCAGACAATGCAGGCGTACCAATGACAACGTCTAATGAACTAGTACTTGGTAAGTACTGTTATGCTTAAGCTCGATGACTGATGCTAACTTCGCTTTGCCTCTGTGTACAGGAACCAAACGCAAACGTGATTCCGACTTTTGTCGCTAGGCACAGTGACGTCGCCTCCAACGGAGGACGACGAGTGCCCAAGCGAGTTGATGTATATGGAGGAGAGGTTTCCTGGTAATAGAACGTCGAAGACGTCCGGAGAACGGCAAGCAATCATTGAAGCTCACGCGCATATCGTGCAGCAAGTGCCGCCGGTGCCTCGCAAGCTGTATAAGAGCTGGACAGACGTTCAACAAGCCGTAGAGGCCTACCAGAGGACCACTGGCTTTGTGTACCGAGTCCGGGACTCACAATCAACGGACGCCTTCAATTTGTAAGTACATTGTAAGTACTATTAATGTATCGTACAATTTCTAATTAGCGCGTTGTTTTGTATACAGGAAATACAAAAGACAGCTGCCAACGTCGTTTGAATTTGCGCGACGGACGCTTCGCTGCCCATGCAGCATCCTTCAACCTTCTCGCGCGAAGGGAGTACGCAACACTCCCACGAGTTTTACTGGGTGTAAAGCTCAGTTTTTCGCGGAGTTAGCGAGCGTGTCGCGCAAGGGTGAAAAGCCATGTTGGCGTATTTTGTTTATGGACGAATGGAGAACGCATAATCACCCGCCCCCGTATGGAAACGGGTCTGTGCGGACGCTTCCTAAGGACGGCCCTGTCATCGAGAACGTCGCGTTGCTGGCAAGTACTAACACACCAGTGAAGGAGATCAAGTCTTTTCTGTCAGGACAGCTGGGTGAGGGCCCTCGTGGTTGTTTGTGATAGTTTTGTTTTTTGCATGTGATTGATTTAATAACCTTGTTGTTGATTTAGGGGGATGTGTAACTATCCAACAAACTAAGAATCTTCTGTCTCGCCTGCACAACAACGGTTCTGCTCAGGATCGCTTACGGGAATTGTTGCACTCGCTGGTTCAAGTTGAGGGGACCGACGTGCTACTCGTTCAAAATGAACTCGAAATTACTTCAGGCATCGTTATTCAGACGGCCGCTCAAAAGCTTTGCTTTGAGCGATGGGGGCAAAATTTAACTATGGATTGGACTCACTCGACAAACAATTTGGGATATCACCTAGGTAATCGTGTTTTGGTTGCACTAGGTGTGTCTTGCACTAACCTATAGTTTATTGATGGGGTAGGTTCGCTTGTTGCGACTTCAGCGTCCGGCCGTGGCGTGCCAGTGTTGGACTTCCTATCTCTTGACCAACGCGCAAATACAATGGAAACTATTCTCGACTATTTCAAGAAGAAGAATCCCAGCTGGGAAGATGTGAGATCATTCATCATCGACAAAGACTTTGTTGAATGAAGAGTTTTGAAGAAGTGTTTTCCAGCCGCGCAAGTTCTTTTGTGCCAGTTCCATACCCTTAGTTGCTGGAGGAAAATGGTAAACACACGCTTCAACTTAAAGATTGCGGATCGAGACGACGTGCAGCGCTTTTTTGCGGATATATTGTACAGGTATGTTCTACGACTTTAAGACTTTATGACTTTATGACTTTGTGACTTGGTGACTTTGTGACTTTGTTCGACCCTTCGACTCTATTGTTATCCTGTAGCACAACGAGTGCTCGATTCGCCAAGATATACGACGATTTTTCAAACTATTGCAAAACAAACAAGTGCATTGATATTCAGCTGTACTTTGACGAAAATTGGAAACCATGTGTCCCACAGTGGTCCAACCATGCGAGAGGCAAGTATTTTTCGGCGGGTAATACCACCACCAACCGGATCAAAACCAATTGGAACCAACTCAAGATGCTACTTGAAAAAAAACTGGGATTGATGCGGCGGTATCTACACTGCTATCTCATCAAATAGACGTGGTATCACAAATTACGCAAGTTTTCCGACGACATTCGCGACTTTCGAGACAACCAGCCACAGTACTAGGGTTTCTTCGGTCCGCTGCGGGACTTATGAGCGATTATGTTTTAGCTCGGGTGCGTCGTCAGTGGGACCGATTCGTCGTAAGCGGTGACATTGCGACGTTTAATGCTGTGCCCCGGTCTTGCTGCTGGAAGGTGCACGTGAATAGTCGTACGTACACATGTAACGATGTTGAATGGACGTGCAGCTGTCTATTTTACTGCAGTCAGGAGCTACCCTGTCAACATCTGATGATTGTGGCTAACAAGGCGAGAGGTTTCACTCAGCTACCTACGATGGCGTTAAAGAATCGCTGGAACATGAAGCATGGGATGCAGGTCTGTGATGAGTTGGAAGAAGCCGTGTTGATGGGACGTGAGGTCGTGAATGCTACACAGCGCTTCAACTTGAAGTCAGCGACTTTAGCCGATCAGACGACTTTGCGTGGTGGTGTGGGTAACTGCAAGCCAGAGACAGAAGCCCTCCACAAAGGAGTTACTTTTATTCGACTGCGCCGCCAAGAAAAAGGAAAAGCGATTGTGCTTTCATCTCGAAAAAGTACAACCTTGCACAAGCTGTTTTTGAGCCCGTCGTAAAACGTTTGCAGAATCTTTCGAGTGCTGATTTCTACTCTTCATTGACAACCTGGGAGAGGGTTGTCCGCGATACGATAAGAGACGTGGATTTAGGATCGGATACAACAACCGACCCAGAGGACTTTAGCGACTTTGACTCTGAAAGCGTCTTATCTTCTGACATCTCCAGTATATTGGAAGATTTAGAATCTTGATTCCTGGCTGACCCTGACGACCCTACAAACGATGAAGAATCGGCTATGTTGCTAGACGCTGCAGATTCAGAGTGCGATGAAGACGTCGACCGCAAAACTGATGTTGGCCATGATAGCGCACACCCGGCTTTTGATGACGATCTAGAATACGCAACAAGGGTGCCAGCCTCGCAGCTTTCGATACCTGATTTCGAGTTTTCAGAGAGCACACAAGCCATGCTCAACACTGAGCGGCTGCATGGCGAACAAGCCAAAATTGAATTGTCAGAGAGCGGAGAAAGACAGGTCGACATGCTGAATTTGCCGCTCTCAATCGCGAAAGGAAGACCTAGGAAAGAGAAAGTAAAATACTGGGCCGGAAAAGCGTCGCAGTCACGCTATGTTTGTGTCAAGTACCCAAAGGGCCTCTCTCGCACTATTATAGACGTCGCTGAGTGGGCGTTTAATACCAGTTCGGTGCAAGTGGTGGGCGATATCCTTCAAGAATATCCAGTAATCATGGATGAGTCATGCTTGCGCGGGAGAGCTCCAGATGTTGACGAGAGACCAGCTGACGATGCATCGCTGTATGCTTGTTCGTACGTAATTCCAGAAGTTTGGTCAGATCTCTGACAACAGCAATGGACGTGCATGATACTGACAAGGCCATTGCACCTTACCAGAAGGTAGACGATATCAGCGAAGGAGATGCGATAGATGTGGATAGCGACTTCAAGTCTTTTGTACCAGCAAACAAGCCAGAACTGACAGTGAAATTTAAAGGCGATCGGGCAAAGTTTTCAAGGTACGCGACTTAAAGTGGTAAAGTTGTAAAGTAGTAAAGTTGTAAAGTCGTAAAGTCGTAAAGTCGCTAACAAATGCGTATATTTCCTTTGTGATATCGCCACAGAACCTGCGTGAGAGCGATGGAAAAGTTCTATAGGGCTCAGCGTCTAGCACGGGCATGGAAAGAAGATCTAAAATGGCTGCAACAAGACTGGAGCAAACTTACTTCATGTCCCACGTTACTTTTCGTGGATGAAGTAACTTTACCGAGCACAAACAAAATGAAGATGGAACTGACCAATGGTACTCTAGCTCAAGATATTCTACCGCGATACCGGTCTGCTTGTTTAAGCAGCAAGTATCGTCTTGGGTCGTCGTATACCGAGATTGTTTTCAGCGACATCATTGGAAGGGTTGCAGGTTGCAGCAGGTTGAATGACACCGTTGTAGTGTACGGCATTAAAGCCATTGTGCAGAACATGGCAGCGGTTAGAGTAATTGCTCCGCAGTGCGTGACTTCGGGCTTTCCAGAGAGGAAACAGAAGCACAAGTTTTCTGACGTGCGGATGGTGATTCTACCGGTGAACCATCATGACATACATTGGACGCTCATCATGGTGAAATTGAATAGTCCCGGTTTGAACACCATGGGAGTGCACTTTTACGATCCGCTAAAAGGAAATTCGTACAAAGAAGACATGGAAAACGCCTGGTACAGCGGCTTAAAACCGTTTTTGCAGAAATGGCATGGCGAGTCAGGTATTGGCAAGTTTCCAACGGAGTACCACAACTGGCTTAACTACCCTAAACAACCTGATGGAGCAAGTTGTGGCATTATGGTGATGCATCAGATGTACGTTGCTGCGCATGAAAGGGTGCAAGCTACAGCGCGAGATGATTATGGCCCCATCACTACCGACACAATTAAGGTAATGCGTCTGCGGCTGCTTTGGATGATTATGTACAGCTCGACGCCATATTCTGCCCCTAAAGTTGGTCATAAAGTTGTGCTGGATACTAACAAAGAGCTGAACAGTGTATTTGCGGAAGTTGTCAAAGCATTGAAACATTGTTAAAAGTTCAATAAAAATGGGTTTTGCTGTTCAAGTGCATATCATTTCGTATACTCCTAGGGAATAATGGCGACTAAGGCAACTTTAAGAATCCTGAGCTTAGGACTCTATCCAGTACGTATCATTTAGCTTTCGCAATACGGTTCTCAAGCGCCCTAGTTACCTAGCAAACAACAATTAAATCACATGAAATTTTAGTATAGATTCACTTGTAAATTAGTAATCTCCACACTCACTTGTTGCACAATGACTTGCAGTATTGCTCCAGAAGCACAGAAAACGACGCTACGTACGTCTGATCAGACGAATCAATGGAAATGCTGATGCCAACTCCAAAGCATATCCTTTCTCCAACGCCAACATGTCCTGTAGCTCGCCCTGAACAACGGCGATCCTGTCCACACACTCTGCGAGCTCTGACAGGTTGCTTTGCATGGCGGCTACATCGACAATACGGGAGCGGACAAGCTCCCCGAAAGTTGTGCATTTGCTTCAGCGCTGGAGTGTAGTTTAGTGGGGCGTTGGTGCTAGCTCATTGAGTTGCTACTGGCGTCCATTACGCTAATGTCGCACCTTGGGCACTTTTGCTTCTACAACCTCGTGTTCCTTGATGTGAGGTGGTCCACTGAATATAACCATTTTGTCGCCATAAAAATAGAATATATTTCAAAAAGGCAATCATTAAATGTCAAAATAACCGGTTTTAATGTCGCAATAAGACCTCTGTGTACATATAAAGGTCATAAATATAGTCGGATTAACCGGATTCGCGCCTGGCACGTCGGCGTTCTGCCGGGACTCGGGACAATGTTGTCATTAAAATACGATTTAGAAATAGCGCTTGAAAATTCAATTCATTTTTAAAATTGAGTTTATAGCTAAAATGCATCATTAATTTTGATTTTAACAAGCGCTCTCGGTAAGAACTAGGACGTGATGGAGGGTGATTTCGAGATAACTAAATGCGGGAGATTAGGAGGGAATGTAGATAACTATTAAAAAACACTTCATGCAAAGTTTGAGCGAAAGAGGCGCAGTACTTCGAGCGCAACTGCCGTGCATGTGACGGTGGCGGAAGGGGTGTTATTCTTGCTTTTCAAGTGCAACTTCAAAATACGTTGCCTATTTTAAGTTAAGGTCTAACTTTACATAAATAACCTTAGCAATTAACGTGGTTTTATTAATAAGCAATACAAACAGAAAGACACTGCTAATCAGTATACGTGGGCAGACACGTGGTTTATCTAATTCGTTGTAGTATTTCCTCAGAAATAAGATGAGGGTAGGGTTTATTTAGCTTTTCGAAAATGGACCTAGACGAGACTCTAATTCGACGGCCCGAGGTGCTCCGATCGCAAGCCTTCCACGCAATTTTCTTGGAAATTCCGCCACCTAAGGCCATGAAATTAACACAGCTGTTCAAGGTATGTCAACCCTTTATTTGCGGTGCTGTACGCGACCAACGTGAACTACTGGGAGTTGCCTTGAACTGGATAGGAACAGCTGCAACGTGTAGAGCACAGGAAGTTATCTTCGACTTGTCATATTCTACAGTGCACAAGTACAGAATACGCGGCGTCAATGACATCGTTCAAGCGCTGCATGGACGTATGTCCATTCCGACGGCTGTCCCTGAATCATTTTCATCAACACACCTGTATTTTGATCAAGCTATTGGAGCTATCGATGGAAACCATATCGTTATAGAAGTGTCGCGGGATGGCATTGCTCGCTTTCGAAACCATAAGGGCTACATCACGACAAATGTGTTGGTGTTGTGTGACTGGAATATGAACGTGAGTTTTGCGTATGTTGGGGCCGCCGGGGAGTGCACATGATGCCTCTGTGCTACAATGGAGCGGCTTATTGGAGCACATACCAGAAGCTTTTTTGTTTTGGGGGACGCTGGCTATGGACTCAACGAGAAGGTGTTAACTCCGTTTCGTGGAGTACGTTATCACCTAAAGGAATGGGCTCAACGAACGGCAGGGCGACCTCAAAATCTGAAGGAACTTTTCAACCTGCGGCATGCCAAAGCACGTAACGTAGTGGAGCGTGTTATAGGCATATTGAAACGACGGTTCAAGGTTCTTCGAAGCTGCATGGACTACGAGATGATCACGATAAAGTCGACAGTATTTGCTTGCATGGTCATCCACAATTTTATTCGAGAATTCGAGCCGAGTGACACAGGGCGCGACCTAAGACGAACGCGCCGTGAAGCCACTCGCGACCAAGCTGCAAATTCGACTAACCAACCTATTCCGTTTGACTTCGAAAGCGGTGACAATTGGCGTGCATACATCGCCAGCGAGATGTGGACTGAATACCAAGGCTTTTTACAAGCAGGATACGATCCAAACAGCTATTCTAGCGAGGAATCGTCTGAATACGATGACAGTAGTTCCTGTGAAGATGACAGTGACAGCGAGAGCAATAGTGATTACAGTAGCACACACTAAAGCCATAGGGCCCAAGCCATTTGGAATATTGCACTTGACAAGCCTCATACTTCTTGTGACTCCGATAGGGACGATCGACGCACGCATGAACTTGAAGGAACTGGGCTTTCAAAGCTACTAAATAAAATCGATTAAATTGAATAACGTTACTTAGGTGTGGCTAAAACCCACAGCGGTCGATAAAAGCTGCGTTGACAACGATAAGCTCCATGAATTGTGCCTCTTGGAGACCTTCACGCTTATACTTGCGCAGTGAGGACGTCTTCGTCCTTGTCCTCAAGTTCTTCATCCTCGGCATGCGACATCATACTCGGAATGCTTGTCACGGGGGATTGCCATTTCCTGGCGCAACTTGAACTCGAAATACTTACTCGCAGTCACCAGCAAAGCTTGCAATTGCTCGTTGTCACCAGTCTTGCTTCCCTTCCGCTGCTTTTTTGAGTTCCTCCTCGTTTTAGACGCACCGTCGCGAATACGTTTCAGATTGATGGCGCGGTGCTCATGGCTTGGTGGCGGCTTTGGGGCAACCTCATCGGTACCTTTCGAAACCTCTTGGTCATCATCACCACCAGAATTTTCACCAGCAAGAGCTTGATTACGGGAGGTCACCTGTTCTTCTGCAATGCCCTCATCGGCGACTTCTGCGCTACTATCACACCTATCTAGCTTTTTCACAAGAGTCTCCACACTGTCGGCCTCTGAGCCAGTAGCTCGTACGTCACCTAGTACCAGAACACTATTGGTATAGCAACAACAAATACTGTAGGAGAAGTTCCCATAGCATACCTGCAGCGAACTAACATGCAACCTCGTGCTCAAAGCCGTGCTTGCGGAACTTCTTGCTCTAGTTCATTATTTTCTTTGGTTTCGAGCTCTCCAAGTTCTCCCACACCTCATCAGGAAACGTGAGCTTTCCTGTCGTTGGGCATATGCCCACTCCACTCTTCCCTTCATCTCCATGTAGATGTCGTAATCCTGCAACAGACGAGAGACCTTGGACTTATATTGCCCTGACACGCATGCACACATACTATTAGTTTAGCCCAAGAATCTTATCTCTGTAGCATCGTACCTTTGTCGAACGTCCTTTTGTGCTTGGCATTCAGTTTTGCCGTAAGCTGATTCCATGCTGACTTGTTTATACCTTTATCGGTGGCAGCTTTGGGGTCCTTTCTAGCTTCCTCGTACGCCTGCAGTAAGTCAAACTCTTCATATACTGCCCACGAGGATCTGCTGGCTCTGTCACTCTTCTTCACCATCGCTGTCTGCTTCTTGTCCTGTGATTGGTTCGAAGGCAATTGCAGAATGAGGAGCGCCCAGCAGCTATTCGTAAGACCCTTTTCGCTATGTCAAGGGGAAACATCTCAATTTATGAACCTTACACATACGAACATCGGCATTTTGAAAACGCGATTCTCTGGAAAACAGGGGGTTCCTGTTTTCCAAAATGGCGGGTTAATTGTGATTCCGAGACTTAAACGCAATTCCAACTTTTTCGTGTTCGCGACCTCTTTTTCAAGCCAAAACGTGATTATCTCCCTAAAATCGCGATTATCTGGTCATCGCGATTATCTGGTCATCGCGAACACGCCCTTAATCACTACAGTAGTGCATCGCCATTATAGGTTGTCATTCCCAACAGCACGAGGCTAATTTGCAAAACCGCCGGGTATGTTGTACGAATGTTGTTCTTCACCGACTGGGTCAACATTCGCCAAATTTACGATAAGATATAACGATTTATAAAACTATAAAGCGATTTGTTGCAGAACCCACTCATACTGTACTTTCTCAATATTACAAATGTATCCAGCTATTCGTTTATACAGGATTGTCGAGGGTTGGCGATACCCCTAAAACTGGATATAAATATCCAGAGAACAAACTTACACACATACACACACATTTTTAAGTCAATCAACTGTTGCTTCAACAACGCAAAAACCAATATTCATTTGAATTCACTTCTACTTTCAACTTAAAAAAACTCAAGTCAAAAAGGGAACAAGCACGACCAGCATGTACACAAGATGTTTGTATCCAGTTGTATGCGTATTTCAAACTTGAGTTAAATAAATTTACGAAAACAACGCGTCCATATGTCGTATCTCGCAGAAAAACGTTGGCTTGGCATGCTACACCACGCTTTGTGATGTTCAAACGTTACAAAATCTATGCCAAATACTGGAGCAGCTCCGAATACTTGAATATAGAATAATAGAATCCACCACCGCGCCGAATGCAGCAGAACGTCCATGATAAATTGTTCCTACCACTAACCTACGCAAGAGAGCGAACTAACGCTCTACGCTTCCATAAACCGTGTTAACTACTTTTGTTCTTAGAAAAAGATAAACAAATGTCCTTAAAGTTAGGACAAACTCTCGCCAGGTCACTCTGCGAGAGGTCGGTTTTACTAGGACCCGTTCGAAGCGTAAAAGCAGTTTCCAACTTCGTGGGATGGATGAAATTGTTAATGCTTGAGTCAACTACACCTATCTAAAAGTATTTTGCATTCGGACGTCTGTGGACATGGGGTTGAGCCATCAAAAATTGGTCCTTTTATTTGTCCTGAAAATCCAGGCTGTTGGGGTTAAGCGCACTATACGCTAGGCTGCGCGAGAGGCTATCTTCGTACAACTAGCTAGAGCACTTGTTACTTGTTCGCTGCGTTCTCCTTGAGCTTCTTGATGTAATTGTACTTGTCGAGCATCTCTTTGCCTTTGTCCAGAATGGGTTGATTCGCAAGGTTTTTCTTCACAATTTTGGCCCAGTTTATAGGGTTTCTGCCCGACAGCTCCCTGGTCGGTGGTAGCGCCCCGGACGGTTCCGTGCGAAGACGCCGAGCGGAGTCCGAAGTGACTACATTGGCGTTGACCGCCAGCAATGCGAGCAGCAGCACAAAGGTCTGGAGGAACGTCGAGACTGCCATGCTTGATGAGGTCAAGTCGAGTGAATGATTGTCGGTGCGGTTGCTTCAGGTGATTTGGCTTGGTGCTGTTGGGGCCGCAAAAGCTGGAATGAGCAGCGAGAAGAGTGTGCCAGCTTGCTACGACTACAAGACCCGGCCTAGAATACACACAATGTACGCTGTACTTATCCCGGTGCTGCCGGGATTTTGCTTTAGCAGATGCTGCGAAGATTGCTCCTCAATTTGCTGTTTCAGCGCAATCACAATTAGGTTTAGTTGGACTAGTTGGATCAATGTGAATCCAAGTGAATTCAATAAAAACGACGCCAACCTTTTGTTATGAAGTTCCGCGTAGGTGAGCAACTTGTAGGTAAACGAAGCTTATTTCTCGATTACGTTTAAGCTACTCTCTCTCTCTCTGCTAACTTCGCTTCGCACTCTCCAATGCAGATCTGACACTGAGGCTGCTACTCAACCTCACTCCTTCCACATGCATCTGCAGCAACTCTGCTGTGGTTTCTGTTCTTCAATCCCTGTCGCTGCTACTTCATCACTTTGTCATACATACTGCTGGCGTCTCTCATTGCACTTCAACATGAACCAAATTGGACAGGTTGATTAACGCTGTAACACGCCGCCCTCCGAAAATTCATCTTCGGAACAGCTACAGGTTGGTATCACAAACAAGTTGCTTGCGTGCAAAACTTGCTCGACGCACTTCATGCTGGGTTGACTGAGCTGTGGGCCACATACCCAACATACTCACCATCTTGTTCAGTTTCATCGAATTCTGTGGCTTGGTGAACAAGTCAGCAGGATTGTTTTCACCAGCGATTTTCCACAGTTTCACTGCACCTTGAGCTACTTGCTCTCTCACATAGTGATATCTCAGTTCGATGTGACGTGTCTTGCGGCTATAGGTGAGATGCGCTGCTAGAGCTAGAGCTGCTTGATTGTCAATTCCCAATGCAAAATCCACATCGTAGTTAGGTACAATCTCCATCACAATGTTCGCAATTGCTTGTCCTTCTTGGCATGCCTCGCAAGCTGCAACGTACTCTGCTTCTGCTGTGCTTTGAGCAACTATGCTCTGTCTGCGTGCCGACCATGCCACAGGGCCGCCAGCCACACTCATCACATAGCCAGAAACACTTTTCCTGGTGTCGGGGCAATTTCCCCAATCTGCGTCACAAAACCCATCAATTTTCACAATCTTCGGATCGCCTCCTTTCGTTGTATGCTTAAAGCAAATACCACGATCCACGGTAGCAGCGAGGTATCGCAACACCCGCTTGACTGCTCCTCCGTGAGCACACGTAGGATTATCCGCAAATCGACTAAGATAGCCAACACAGTAAGCCAGGTCTGGGCGGGTACTGGTTGCGAGATACATCAGCGATCCTATGGCACCTCGGTAATCAATTCCAGGCTCTTTATCACCATCATGTGCTGCTTTCAGCTTTAGATTCAGTTCCATCGGCGAGCGGGACCCGTGCGCATTCTCGAATCCAAATCTTTGCAAAACTTCTTTGCGTATTTTGTCTGATGAAGACGCACACCATCTTCTCCCAAATCAACTTGGATTCCCAAGTAGTTCTGCAAACGGCCTTGATCTTTAATTCCATACTTCAGATTGAGATCAGCGAAGAAGTGTATCTTCCACTCCTCACTGTTAGTGCTGCAAACGAGATCATCTACGTACACCAACAAAATTGCAC
The DNA here is from genome assembly GCA_011947355.1 of Phytophthora boehmeriae. Classification (NCBI taxonomy): domain Eukaryota; phylum Oomycota; class Peronosporomycetes; order Peronosporales; family Peronosporaceae; genus Phytophthora; species Phytophthora boehmeriae. The sequence goes on along the minus strand of JAAVTJ010000265.1, from coordinate 159,385 downwards.
TGACGCCGCCCTCACTGTAGGTATACAAGCACGGCTCGGTTGTGCATTGGTGCCAGCCGTACCTAGTCAGCCACTGGTGCAGTTCATCGTTCCATTCCTTCCCGCTCTGATGCAGGCCGTATAACGCATTCTTCACCTTGTACACCCAGCCACTCTTAAGGGGAAAACCTGCGATTTTCCGAATAAAGTGGACAATTTTCAACTTCGCGTTCAGGTACGCTGTGTTTATGTCACATTGGTACGGATCCAGCCCCAACAAGATACCTAGCGCCACAAACAGCCTGAACGATGCCATTCTGGCGACTGGAGAAAAGATGTCCGTCACCACAAAATCAATTCCCGGTAATTGCTTGTCGCCTCTGGCACACAATCGCGGTCGAAAGCGAGACACATTTCCTGCGTTGTCTGTTTTTAGCTGAAAGCGCCACATTGTTTCTAACACCTTCTTACCACCAGGAATTTCAGCTTCAGGGACAAGTTCTAGCACGCCCTTTTGCTCCATTGCGGTCATTTCGCGTTCCATGCCTTTCCACCACTCCGCGCGTTGAGGAGACGACATGGCTTCTTTGTAGTTTCGTGGTAGGCGAACTTCCGATTCATGCCACGTTCGCTGTCCGTTCTTCTCCAATTCGTCCACTGCAGTCACGAATGCAAATGCAGAATACACTACAAATGCCTCATTTAACTGGACCGAGTCCAAATCCTCCGACATGTTCTCAACTTCAACCAATCCTGTCTTTGTGCTGCGACCAGCGTGGTCATCTGCGTCGAGGGGTTGCGATCCGTTTACGGTCGACTGAAAAACTAACTCTTTACTCAATTCTGGCGAAGATCGCTGAAGCCAACTCGCTGTTTTGGGATGTGAGTTTTCATCTCCTGATTCGTCTGCTTCCACCTGATCGTGCAACGGCTGCGTACGCCTCCCTACGACCGGTAAGTCGTAATCGCTACGACCACTACTGGTCAGGTCTGGATAGTGGTCGTTTGCCCATCGCGTAACCACGTCATCAAACCGATCGCGGTCATAGCGGTCACGATAGAGAACTTGTTCGTTCACGGTAACTTGCCCACCGTACTGAACAGAACCTTCTGTGGGGAAATACACCTTACAACCAAGCTGGCCCTCACGATAACCAAGGACAAAGCCGACGCGGCAATTATCTGCGAGTTTGTGTCGCCCAGCACCCACCTTTGTGTGGACATAGGCCAAAGCACCAAACTTCCGGAGATGATGAATATTCGGAGTTCTTTGCCACATGGCTTCGTACGGAATGCCGTTGATGGCACTAGAGTAAGTGCGATTCTTGATGTACACGGCGTAGTGTAGAGCATCAACCCAAAATGAGGTCGGAAGACCAGCCTCCTTCATCATGGCCTTCAACATGCCGAACAACGTCTGGTGACTTCTCTCGACCATGTTTAACCGCGACGTGTTGGGGGAGTGACAGTGTGTGTGATACCGTGGCCTTGATACCATGCAGTTATCTCTGCGTTTTCAAATTTACCGCCGCCGTCGGTCAGCACTTCTTTCACTGGGTTCTGCGGCCACTGTCGCTCGGCCCAAACTACGTACCGTCGAATGAGGGCATTGATTTCGCTCGCAGTCTTCGTTTTAACCGGATAAACAGTCATGAAACGCGTGTGGGCGTCCATAACCACTAGAATGGCTTTGAACCGGGTGCAGTTGTAGTTGGTTGGTGGAAAAAGTAGATCAGCAAACACTAGCTGATTTCGCTGCTGTACTCCTCGATCCAAATGTTTGGCAGGCGTATTTGCTCTTTGCTTTCCTAGTTGACACGCCTCACACATGTCGAACTGTCTTTTGCGCAATGCCATGCCCTTTACCAGCCCTTCATCTGCCATTTTCTTGATGTACTGTGGACAAAGATGCCCTAGACGATCGTGCCAGCACTGCAGGTCTGCGACCCCGTCACTGAGCGCAAAATTTACCATGCTGCTGGGCACAGGATCCTCTGTGTTGCTCCTCAGAAAATGGTTCTCAGCGTGAAAAACCCACAAGCCACATCGGTGCATATCTGCTTGCAGAGCAATTATGTCGCGCATCAGTAAGGTGTAGCGTCTTCTCGCGTTGTCATACTCGACATCAAATCCTTGTTCATGTGCTTCCGACTGTGACAGCAAATTCTGGTGCTTGGGTGAATAAAAACGTTTTCCAGTCGCAACTGAGCACATTTGCCATCGACATTCACCCAGAGGGTCACGGCTCCCACTCCAACAGGTGTCGTCGCTCCGCTGAATCCCCGCACAAGGTGCTGTCGTTGCTCTTTTACCGAGAGATTTCGATACGAAACGAAGTATCTCTTGTCTCCTACAAGGTGGCGGTTTGCCGCGCAGTCAAACACCCAGTTTTCTGGACGATATTCATCCGCATCTCGTGTATTTGAACGCGCTGTGCTCAACTTCGATCCGTCGCTCTCAGCAACGAGGTTCTCGCCGATTGCCTCTGTCGGACCCTCTGATGTAACGGTGTAAAAGGACTCACTCTGTCCAGTCTTCTTGTCTGCGTCTTCCCGGTCAGGACAGTTTTGCTTCGTATGTCCTGGTTGGTGGCACCCAAAGCAGTTGCCTTCGGTTCGATCCAGATAAAACTGCGCGTACTTTTCATCACGCTTGAACTTGGCGTTGTCTGTTGACTTGGCACTTGCTCCATCACTTCCTGGTGTGCGGTTACCGCTATTGCCTATCTGCTTAATGTCTTTCGACATCTTACCTCCACCACCAGCTTTTTGATGATCTTGCTGCCCAACTGCTTGGTTTCGAGCGGCCACCAGTCTTTTCCCACTGTTTGCACCTTGCTGGTCCCCTCCTCGTGTTGAGTCACGACGTGCTTGAATCTGCTTGTCAACTTGAGCGTTCTTATCGAGGGTGAGAATCATCGCCTTTGCTTCCATGGGCGTACTTAGTGTTTGAACACCACCAAGTAGCATTAGCGTTTGCAACTGTCCGTAGTACGGTTGTTGTGACATTGACCGAACCATAACATCTACCATCCAGATATCGCTTATATCAGCATCCAATGCGGCCAGCCTTTCACGCAACGAGATCATGTACTCCAAATGAGTCTCGACATCAGCGCCAGACCGACATGACGCAGCTTCGAGTTTTTGGCGAAGCGTTCTTTGTGTGTAGAGCCTAGTCGTCGCATTTTCAGGCCCCTCGAAACGTTTCGACAAATACTCCCACATTTCTGCACCGTAATCGTATTTCATCACTTGTCGCGCGAGCGTGCACGACAACGAGCTTGCAATTATCTTCGCAAGTAACTCGTCTTGGCGAACATATCGTCGTTCCTCCTCCAAGCCAACTGCGCTCGAGAAAGGCACGCTCCGATCGCAGATGTCATCCAGATGCCACTCGTTTTCTTTCACTTCGTAGCAAGCGAGATACCTCATCATGATGCGTTTGTACAACGGCCAGTCCCGACTGTTCCAGTTCTCAGGACAGTCATCCTTGTTCCACTCGACATCCGCCGGCTTCTCCGACGATGATCGCGGCATGTTCAAACTTGGCGTCTCCCTCGCTTGTGCTCTTTCAACGACCCTCAAGCGATACAATCTGCGCGTCTGTGCGTGCAATTGGGCTCAGTACCCTGTTATGAAGTTCCGCGTAGGTGAGCAACTTGTAGGTAAACGAAGCTTATTTCTCGATTACGTTTAAGCTACTCTCTCTCTCTGCTAACTTCGCTTCGCACTCTCCAATGCAGATCTGACACTGAGGCTGCTACTCAACCTCACTCCTTCCACATGCATCTGCAGCAACTCTGCTGTGGTTTCTGTTCTTCAATCCCTGTCGCTGCTACTTCATCACTTTGTCATACATACTGCTGGCGTCTCTCATTGCACTTCAACATGAACCAAATTGGACAGGTTGATTCACGCTGTAACACCTTTGTGGAAAGCATTGAATGAAAAACCGTTGGTGTTGCAAAAGGAGGCTGTATTGGAATCAGTAGTGTCTAGGCATCGCGAAGTTCTGCACGCATAATTATTATCGGAGCTGCAATTACCTGCGCCTGTCGTACTGCCACAAAATGCATTTTGCGCTCCGCACCTCAAGCTGTTATACCAACTAGTGTTCCATGTCAAACAACTTTCACGACAATCGCCTCTTCCTTGGCAATCCGGTACTGCATGCTCATCAATTGCCTGATCGGAAAGCAAGTATTTCAGGCTATAGTGAAATGGGCGATGGCTCACACGACATTTTCAACACTTCGAGAGCACTGATGTTACTTATATGGACAGTCCCAGCTAGCAAGTGGGCATCATCGAGACCAGGACACAGCCGCGATTAAATAAATGGGCACAGCCGCAATTAAAGTCTTAAAAATTATGCCGTCAACAATTCTGTCACAGGCAAATCCTTTTTCTCCGATTGATTCCGGTAGGATGACGGCCTTCGACAGTAGGAACGTCAACACTGCTGCCATTGACAAATCCTCTTGCTTCGATTGATTCCGGTAGGATGACGGCCTTCGACAGTAGGAACGTCAACACCGCTGCCATTGACAAATCCTCTTGCTTCGATTGATTCCGGTAGGATGACGGCCTTCGACAGTAGGAACGTCAACACTGCTGCCATTGACAAATCCTCTTGCTTCGATTGATTCCGGTAGGATGACGGCCTTCGACAGTAGGAACGTCAACACTGCTGCCATTGACAAATCCTCTTGCTTCGATTGATTCCGGTAGGATGACGGCCTTCGACAGTAGGAACGTCAACACTGCTGCCATTGACAAATCCTCTTGCTCCGAGTCAAAACCAGCACTAGCCAGCTCCCAGTACTGTGCACTGAAGCCCTTGTCGGCTCCTGTGGTTCAGCATGTTCATCAAGCGTCACGGATTCCGATAGTCATTTTTTTAAGAAATCATATCATACTTTGAAAAACTCCATGCCAAGATGAGTCTTTGGATTCATATTCCAGTTGTGGCACCCTCACTTGGACTCATCCAAGCTATCACGCTTAGCTAAGCTTAACTTAGCTTAGAGTATATTGCGCTATTCCCAGAGACCAAGCTTTCGACCAACGAGGACACGAGTCCTGGATTATAATAGTTACGAGGGTTCGCCCATAGGATTCAAAGCTGCCTAAAAATCCGGTCAGTGGTGTCCCTGTGTATCGCCTCCTTCAGTCCTGGGAAATGATCGAGAATTGAACTAGGCCCCTCGCTGTCACTAGTTATAGACTGTGGATTCTCAAGCTCGAGCTTCCTGTGCCAGCGACAAATGGATTGGCCACTTTTTGAACGGAGTCAGTTCATGCCTACAAGTGCTCAAATAGCGTAGTGTTGATCATCTGCTAGAGTTCTAGAATGAGTGCGCACGCTATCACACTAACGACTACGGGTCTCGCTCCTCACAATACGTAGACAGAACTATGATTTGTACCAGGAACCACAACAACAATTGTCTGCAATCGATCATGTAAAGTTATCGCATCGTGAGTCCCAGCTGAACAGGGTTCGCTTGTTTACACTATGGCCGTCTTTTCGCCCGGGATAACCCACACCACCTTCGCTGTCAGCTCCGCGTCCGCAGCCAGCTCTTCACGCGCACCGGCAACATCTTGTTTAAAGTGCTTCCATGACTCATAGTGCAGCGGCACCATGATCTCAGCGCCAATCTCGCGTGTCAGCTGAGCTGCTTGTTGGCCGTCCATCGTAATCTGAAGAAGACCAGTCGGCATATCTACGGTGGCCTTGCCAAGATTCATGAGTGCAAGGACAGTGTGGAACTTCTTCGGCAGCTCCTCCGCCAGCTCGGGGATGCGAACCGTGTCCCCCGACACGTAAACGACATTCGGTAGTCCGTCAGACTGGTTGACACCGAACGAGGGTGACTCGAGCACGAAGCCAGTACACTCTCCGCCAGGCAGGTGCTGCGTCGGCGTCGCGGTGACCTTGAACTCCTTCCCATTCAGCTTGAGCGTTGTGGATTCCCACGGAGACAAACCTTGCACACCCGGACGAGGAGCCAGGTTCTTGGCGCCGTCCACGGTAGTGAGCACGTGACGACCATTCAGTAGCGTTCGCCCCAAGGTGTCGAGGTTGTCGAGGTGGTCTTCGTGACTGAGTAGGATAGCGTGGATAGGTGGTAGGTCCTCCAGACCGAGCGCTGGGTCGGTTGTCATCGTGAGCACGAGATCGGGCGGCTGCAAGAAGTCCCCACTCTTCCCGAAGACTGGATCAAGCAGGAAGTTGACATCGTCGATTGTCAGGATGGCCGTTGCCGTGGTGACGTGCGTGATGCTGATTTTGGACTGGAAGGTCGAGGACGGCATGACGTTGAGATCTTTACGGGGTAAATTGCAGAATGGCTGGGATAGTGTGAATGCTGCTTCACGGTGAGGGAGGTGTCTACCTAATCCGGGGAATTGTGTCATCATTATGAGTAAACAGTGAACACCTGCCCGGTCGACAAATAATTATACCCAACAACAGCCTCGCGTCAGTGGGTGCTGCCGCAACGTCTCAGACACCATGTCCGTGTCTTGCTTGATCTTTAAAGGGTTAAATGACTCGATGACAGCATTGTAAGTATGTGCTTCAGTATAATTTTATTCAAGCTCCCCATCATGCAGATGATGCAAGACGACTGAAGCGTCTGCTGTATTGCAGCCGGTTGAGACCACCTGGCAGTTGCGCGTTGTTATCTGACACAATTGGTCTCTGTTTGTTGTCTGCTAATACAATGGATTGTACATGCAGGACGAGTTGTACCTGATCAAACTGTATCAAAGAACAGTAAATAACAGTATTTTGATTTGCTGCCTTGGTCAGCATGAGGATCTGTTGAACCGTTTGGGACACGTCAGTTGGTTCAATCCGCGCCTCATTGTTGGTGGGCCATAAACCTTGTTCTGCTAGCACGAAATGAGTTCTAAGGTGGCTAGATTTACGCACGAATCACAGCAGATCAGTCCAATGTGTTCAATGTGAAGCCTGAAAGCAAGCCTGGCTCGCGTAAGCTTTCCATACCAAGATTGATTCGTGCTGGCTGCAGCAGAATTACACAAGACATCGAATGGCTTCAAGTGAATAGTCTTGTACACGTTAAATTCGAGTGTGTTGTCAAAACTATGGCTCGCTTCACTTTTCTTTCTCTTCTTCGTCGCGCGTGGCTCGGACAAAAGCAAGATGTCCTTCCTGCAGTCTAGAGCCAACAGAGACACTTATTTTCTGCAGAGGACCCTGACTCGAGGCAAGCTACATCAATCCACAAATACACAAATCCGTACACCGACTTCCTCTGTACCGCATAGTGAGCATGCGTGTTGAATCTTAGTGGCACGTACGCCTTGTTACTTCAAGCCGGAATATTTATCTGGGCAACAAAAAGTTGTCGAAGTTGTTGAATTAAAAGGTGTGCACTCTGCATCCATCTGCCATTCAGAGTGTCATTTGACAGAGTTACACTGCACAACAGCATGCAATGCATACCATGTTCTTGACCGTCTTTCGTTTCGTTTCGAAGGTGAGGTACATTGTAGTCACTTAGTTTGCTAACGACCTAACTAATACTTGATCGTCTTGACTGGAATGCAGACATCTTGACACGTTGCAACACTTTTTTAGCGTGGGATTTCACCAACAGCATGCATCAGGGATTCAAGGAGAGTAATTGCTTTATTCGCTTAACTAAAGCAAATGCACTACCTCTCTCCCCTATGACTCCGCATGTTGCATGTTCAGGACTTGAAACTGTCGTTTTGTTTGTTTGGTCTACAGGAACAACTCCTTCTACTTGTTATCTTTCAGAAAGTTGAAGTATTTCTGATACTTTTGATACTGCTTGGTTTGCAGGAACTGTATATATTCCCCTGAACTCATTTTGCTGTTCATCTTCTCCCAGATGTGAAACTTCTTGGCGTAGCCTGTAGCACTCATCTCATTCTCCTTCATAGCCCACACCTTCGACGTTGTCAGAGCCCGTTCTTCTACATCGTCTTCATCGGTCGCGTGGCGAGACCTCAAAAGTCGGTGGCTTGGTCCTTGAGGCGAAGACGCTTCGGAGAGCTTGACCCGATTGGAGTCCATAATCATCAAGCGAGCTTCACCGACAACTAGAAGGAAAGTACAATCACCTACAAGTGCTCGAGTGTACTTGTTAGGAGTTGGCACTCGGGACTGGGGAGTAAATTGTGAAGCGAGAACTGACTTGCAACGAATCCACCGGGTTAGGCATTATAAAGGGAATTCACCGTTCAATACACTAATTTATAGTGATAAATCTAAACACACGAGCGATTACGAAATGCCTGAAAGGATTCAGAAGATGTTCGTCGGGGACTAATCAGCACTAGTCGGCACAAGTTGTATTGTTCAACCGATGAACTCTCTCGTGGTCATGAGAATTCCTTTTTGAAAGCAACCATACTATAAACAAGTGTACTGTAAAATACAATATTTGCCGATTAGTACCGATTAGTCACTGACGAACACCTCCCGTAATCTTTCGGATATTTCGTATTCTTCGGAAAATTAGATTTGTCATTATAAAAAAATGTATTGAGCAGTAAAATCTCTTTTATATCGCTGTGGAATCGTAAGGCAGGCAGCAAAATTATCAGGGGCGAACAACTGCTTGTCTAAAATGACCTCACTCTGAAACTTACATTGCTGCTCGTAAATGCCACCTACCCTACGAATAGTGGCCATGCATCTACGTTACCTCGTGCTGATAATCGCCGCACTTTCAAGCTTCGCTGCAACATCAATGGTCACCGCGTTTGAATCCACGGCTTCTGTAGCGACTTCGCCGAGACTGACGCGCTCTATCGCGGATGGGTATGATGGTGGCGCCAACAAACGATCTCTGAGAAGTGTTGAGACCACTGGCAAGAATGATGAAGAAAGGGTGTGGGGACTATCGAAGCTGGAACGGCTGGCTAGAAAATACGAGGAGAAAAGGACGTTCAAACGTTATTTCCGTAATGGGAACGAGCCCAAGGACGTGGGGTTGAGAAGCTACGAAAAATACTACAACCTGATGAAGAAGAAAGAGTTGGCCAAGCAGTTGCCGAAGTAGAAGTACAGTGGTGGGGAGCAGGATGATGATGTTTTAATCACAGCCTGTGGGCCTGAATACAAGCGTCAGCGAGTTTTCCGGTACACTCCACAGAAAATAAATCCAAATATGAAGAATCACGCTGATGAAGATAGAAATCGCGAGTATAATAACCGCGTGGCTAACGCTTATAGGAGTTCAGCTTTAATGTCTTACGATGAAATCTACGTATGACTGGAAGGATCCCCGTTCTTTGTAGTGTGATGAACAGAGTTAGTGGAAACGCTGCCAATATACTTCCCGAATACTAAGGAATGTCGTGAGAATGTTCTTACGCTTACTAGAGGCTTGATTAGGCCGTACTCAAGCGTCCAGAGTTGCTTGGACTCTTGACTGCACGTGAGGCGTCGCTTACGCTCATCAACGCTTGGTCGAACTATGAAATGAACACAAGTTGATGCAAGCGCCAGTGGCGACGTACTTCATTTCACGTTGTTATGTGCTTGTTGCTTTTCTCGTCGTCTCACGGTGAAAACCGGTTAGGGGTTCCGCGGTACTCGGCTGCCTTCCAATCCAGTGGGAGCTGGGGCGGGGTTGATTCGATTGTAAGTGCCTTGATTCTCGCGGATGGCATTGGCACTCGTGCTGACTATAGCGACGCACAGCATGGCGGTGATTAGGAGCCACTTGATGAACTGCATTTCGATTGGGTGGTTTATATTCTTGGAGTGGATGGCGTGCTTCTGTGAGGAGAATTGGAAAATGAGAATATCTCCCCAACTGCATGGCTCAAGCATCGCATTTAACGCTGGATAGGAGCATCGTGCTGCATGATTGTTTATGATTGTTCATTGGATCGATGGATTCGAATCAGCAATCCAGGAAATGGCCTGTTACGCCTAGTCCATACCAAGCGCACTTCGCATACAGACATGGACACTGCGGATTAAGGTAGTATGCAGTCGCACAGCTAGAAATGACTGGACGTACGACACATTTAACCATTGCCCAACAGGAGCAATAACACCACTAACACTTGCTTATGTAGCACCCAAAGCCTCATTTTGACGTAAGTAATGCATCATCGTCATTTTCCCTCAACAATTCACTCCACTATCTAGACGTTGGTTGTGATTGCTGTTGTTGATGACCAACCGTAAACGCGGCTGACTCTGTCGTAATATGCGACAACACCATGTACAGTTCACGGCGAATTGGGAATACGCTATGGACTACCGTCAACTTGCTCAGACGTTCTACACCCGATGAGAGTGCCTTATCAATCAGAGGCAAACGCTTGTGGTTCGTCGTCTTAATTCACTCTCCTCTGACCAATGCTTCGACGCAAAATAATGCGTATTATGCTGCTATTATAGCTACGATAGCCACAGCATGTTTCGCGGCCAGCGACATTACTGCGGATCACGTCTCAACTGGGTACGTAGATGACGCCGGCCAAAAGCATTTTAAGCATACGAGAGCGATGTTGCGCTCGAAACGGAGGCACCAAGCTCTTATTACGAGGAAATACGAGCAACTTTGCAACGACGTCGTTGTTCCGCTACTACTTCTATCCAATGGTTAGGTCGTGCCTCTGTTATTATTGTTTTTTCGTCTACATCTTCATATTGGCATCGATGAAGTTTACACGCTAGAATTTGAATGAAGCTTGCTAGTGAAGTGAATACTTGAATCCCAACGTGAATTAGAATGAGCTAATTCTGCCCTAATTGTCTTCTACATACACAATGATATCTTGGACCAGCTCTATGATCTATACTCATGGGCGGAAACGCGTACCAATTTCAACAGAGTTGCCATCAAGTTTGAGAGTCCTCAACAATCAACCAATCACATAGCGCACATGTGCCTCTTCGCCAACCAAGTATAATAGATATACCATGCAATGAAGGCGTTTCAGAAGGAATTCTCATCATAGTAAGTATCCCAATGATTACGTTCTCTTTTATCGTCAAGATCACGGGGCAAATAAGCAGTCCATTCACGTTAAAGACTCGGCCTTGAATGGCCAAGATGAGGGACGTCGACGCGCCTGACTTCAGCCGCGGCGTCGGCCCGAGAGTTGTGCCGGAGAGGCCAGCCTTGGGAGAGGTGTGGTGGGTCGAAAAGTGTGTGGCCACGGCGATGTTGACGAAGCCGCGCTTGATGGCCACACTGTGAAAGTGTGAATGGTGCTGCTCCAACTATCACTAACAGTAACCTAGCGTGGGAAAAGCCATTCTACCGGAAGCCGCATCCATGCGGTGCCGTTCTGAGTGGAAAACCAGGCACCTATAAATAATACATATATCTGCCTCAGCGCTCTCGTACCGTTCTTGATCTTTAAGGGTTGGTCAGCATTGGAACTTGATTCGGGACCTTGGTAAGCAGTTTTCGTATGATCTCTCCTCCCCAGAGAAACATATTTTCAAACTCGCCTTCGGCTTGTCCCAAAATTCCCATTCTCAAAAAGTGACCGCCCAAGAATGCATCAAGTGCTAGAATGTTATTCGTCTCCCCAAACATAAGCTACGGCTTCTCCACCAGCACAAGAAGTGAAAGTGCTTTGGGCCAATGGAAAAAGGAGCGGCGCAGAGAACAAATCCGCATCAATGTCGCCAACTATCGGAAGCACAAACGGGAGCGCGAAGCGCAGGCCATTTTTGACATCGACAAGCTAAGATAGCATTCGAGACTACCTCTGATATCCTTCCAGTCCATCTTTCGGTTCTCAATGTACCGTGTGAGCCGTTCAATATTGAGAATCACGTGCTGACCGAGTTTACTGGTGAACTTTGATTGAGTATCGACAGTAAGAAACAGTCAGGATATGAGACTGCGGGAGAAGTTCGAGGTCGAGGAAGGCAATACTTCAGACCTATTAGGTATGCGTTGGACTCTTTGGCTCGAACTACTCAACACCGCTCCGAGGACACCGTAAACACGAGCCACGACCACGAAGAGCTTTGATCATGGCGAGTATCAAACGTAGTACTCGAGGATACTGCGTACATAGGAGTACAGCAATGGTTATGGTCAGTTCTAACGTCTAGTTTTTCGCTCTAGTTATCGTCCAGTTTTCGGTCCAGTTATCGTCCATGCATGTAATTTATTGCTCTATGCAGTGAATATTACGTCTCCATCGATCTGATGTACAACTGTACAACGAGCCAGAGATGTCTGAGTGATCATACAGCAAATAGAGCAGCCTGCTTTGAAGACTCCGACGTACGCAACTTAAACGTAAGTCGGAACTGAGCAAGCGCTAGTATGAGACTCACACAACAGTTTGTATTGTATTAGCACTATTTGGGAACGCTGAACTGTGTAATTGTCAATTACAGCGAACGTATGTACACACATAACTCGCAAGTGCTTCTTCGCCAATCAAGTAGATATGCCACACGCGATGCACGCGCCGAGGTACCCAGGCACGAGACTACGAAATGCAACCTCAACAGATTAGTTTCCTCCGTAGTGTCGTTTAGGGGCAAAGTTTTCATGTTAGGGAAAATACAAGCCCGCGGCCAGCTGACCCGAAGGGTTAGTTGAGCCTACGTCTGTCTGGGCCGGGTGGTGGGTGAAAAAAACTCATATTGCTGTTCTACTTCCGGATTGTGGAATGCTGCTGGGCTGCGCTGTATCCGCTCCGGGAGAAACTCCTCTCTGCAGAAACTCCTGCCTGCAGAAAACTCCTTTCCTCGTTCCTCGAAATAGCGCTTCATGACGAACACCTCCCGTAATCTTTCGAATATTTTGGGAATTTTGGGACAAGCCGAAGGCGAGTTTGAAAATATGTTTCTCTGGGGAGGAGAGATCATACGAAAACTGCTTACCAAGGTCCCGAATCAAGTTCCAATGCTGACCAACCCTTAAAGATCAAGAACGGTACGAGAGCGCTGAGGCAGATATATGTATTATTTATAGGTGCCTGGTTTTCCACTCAGAACGGCACCGCATGGATGCGGCTTCCGGTAGAATGGCTTTTCCCACGCTAGGTTACTGTTAGTGATAGTTGGAGCAGCACCATTCACACTTTCACAGTGTGGCCATCAAGCGCGGCTTCGTCAACATCGCCGTGGCCACACACTTTTCGAGTCATTGCGAGGCCGGTGTTCTCATGACGTTCATCGAGGCAATTACTCCAGTGATCCTCGTCGGCCGCTCTCGTCAGTCAATCTCGTGGATTTCGTTCTCATCGGTCACTCCCGTTCGTGGTCATCGCTCTCGTGATCGTCTATTACGCTCGTGCCTCTAGATCATGTAACCCTCGTTTTCGCTCGTGACCGTCGCTCCCGTATCGTAGCTGCCGTTCTCGTAGCCATCGCGTTCGTTCGCTGCCATCACTTTCGTGATCATCTTTTCGTCGGTCGTTCTCATCGGCCGTTCTCGCCACCATCGTTATCTTTCGTGGCCGTCACTCTTGTCGTCCGGACTCATCGGCCGTCATTCTCGTTGGGCATCACTCTCGTTTGTGGTCGTTGATCTCGTCGGTCCTCATTCTTGTTCGTCGCCGTCATTCTCGTTTGTGGCCGTCATTTTCGGTCGTGGCCGTCGTATTTTCTGGTCGTCAATATCGTTCGTGGCCGTCGCTCTCGTCGGGCGTCATTTTCGTTCGTGGCCGTTGCTCTCGTCGGGTGTCATTCTCGTTCTTGGCCGTCTTTATCTCGTGGCCGACGTTCTCGTTCGTGGCCGTCTTTTATCTCGTGGCCGACGTTCTCGTTCGTGGCCGTTGTTCTCGTTCGCAGCCGTCATTATGGTCGGTCGTCGCTTCCGGGACTTCACTCTCGGTCGTTGCCGTCGCTCGTGTCGGTCGTCATTCTCGTTCGCTACCGTCAGCTTCATTCTCGTTCGCTGCCGCCGGTCTTGTCGGCCGTCAGTCCTGTTTTGTGGTCGTCACCCTTGCGGACTGCCAATCTCGTCCGTGGTCGTCGCTTTTGGCGGGCGTCATTATCGTTCGTTGCCGCCGTTCGTATCGGTCGTTCATGATAGTCGCTCTTTCCGGGCATCATTCCCGTTCGTGGCCATCTTTCTTGGTCTGGATGCTAGTCGATCCTGGTCGTGGCCGTCATTATTGTCGGCCGTCCTCATCGGTCGTTGGTCTCGGTCGTGGCCGTCACTATTATCAGTCTGACTTCGGCCGTCATATCTGTTCATGGTCGTCGCTCTCATCTGTCATTCCCAGTCGTGGCCGTCGTTCTTGTCGGCCGCACTCTTCGGCTGTCGTTTTCGTCGAGTGTCATATAGCTCATGGTCATCGCTCTCGTCAGACGTCAAGCTCGTTTGTTGCCGCCGTTCGTGTCGGTCATCATTCTCGTTCGCTGCCGTCATTATTGTTGGTCGTCATTCTCGATTGTGACCGTCGTTGTCGCGGCTATCGTCCTCGTCGGCCGTTCTCATCGGTCGTCACTCTTATCAGTCGTACTCGCCGGTCGTCATTATCGTTCGTGGCAGTCGCTCTCGTCGGACGTCGTTTCTAATTTGCGGCCGTGGTTATCGGTCGTGACAGTCATTTTCGGTCGTAGTCGTCGCTCGCGCCCAGTGTCGTTGCTCTTACCAGTCGTTATCATCGATCGTCGCTCTCATCAGGCGTATCTACTGGTCGTCATTCTCGTTCGTGACGTCGATCTTGTCGATCGTTCTCATGGCCACCGCTCTCGTCGTGCATTTTCATTCGCCGTCCTCGTTCACGATCGAGCAACGCCGTATGTCAAACCAACGCACAACCAATTGGAGCCAAAGACAAACTGCCAAGATTTTCTATTCGGCGATACCTCAAGGCAAGATTCTGAACATTATTCTGCAAGTACTACGCCTTCTGGCCTCAGTCTTAAACACATGTCCCCAACTGCTCCGATGTTTGTATGATTGACGAAACGCGTCGGGTTTCCTTCATCATTCGATTCATGCTCAAGTCACTGGGTACGCACTTCCCAGCTGATACAAGGAGTGCCAACAGCGCCGCCGCTCGGGCACCACGTCGGTGCTCGGGCTGCTCACAACAGACCCACGGAGGACCGACAGCGTCGGAGCTTTCTCATCGGGCGGTTCATGCTCAAGTCTCTGAGTCGGAGCATTCATGAGCTTACTCAGATGAGCAACATCGGTCACATCTCTCTCTCTCGATTGTATGAATATCTAACTACCGTACATTGTCTGTTAGGCCTACAAACTTGCAGCGGACAAACGCCTTCGGTGGCCAACTCGGGCTGACAACCGTAGTTGGAACGGTGACACCAGTCACCACCACTGTACGACCTCAACGCAATCACGCAGAACATGGAGAAGCCAAGGACATTATCCTCCGTCGTGCTCACGCTCACTCAACTACACTACCTACATTCCACCTGGGGCTGCTCACGCTCCCACGACAGATGACAACGGGCCAAAGAGTAATCTATGCTCAGGGTCTATCCGGCCATTTCTGCCTTCGGGTCTACTCAACGGAAGTCACATGCTGCCGGCCGTGCACAACCAGAAAACACAAGCACGTCACAGCGCATGTTCACGCTACTAACTGTTTTCAAACTGTCTACGTTCATTAGGCTTCAATCACAGTCCATTCACACTCAAGCCTCACAATGGGGCTGGCCTCTCCGGCACAACTCTCGGGCCGACGCCGCGGCTGAAGTCACGCGCGTCGACGTCCCTCATCTTGGCCATTCAAGGCCGAGTCTTTAACGTGAATGGACTGCTCATTTGCCCCATGATCTTGACGATAAAATTTAATGATAATGTTTGCGCAAATTCTGCGAGCTGGTTCCTCGATGATCGGTCATCGAGGAACTGTAGCGCCGGAGCAATGGCGGCAGCTTGTGTCTGCACAGCGAAAATACTGGAGGTCAGTAGTAACTGACCAGCGTTATTCGTGTATCCGTGCAACTCGCCACCATTATAGGGCTAGTGGCACATCATCGAAACCAGAAAAAGCGTATCTAAACACTGTAGTACTTCACGAGAACACTTCCATAACATTAGCATGGGCGTAAGTCCTACTAAATTTTATGAAAAAATATGCATTTCGACACCTGCTACTTGAATCCAGATATGTAAGTCATGGATTGATTGCGTCAGAGCAATAGTGACGCAACCGAGGTGATGTAGAGCGTGATCGACCGTCGTTGATGCTGTGACCTATGGCTTGTGTGCGATTTGTAATATCCGTACTCAAGACGATAGAACGAGGAAGGAAAGGGACCAACACAGTGGAGTTTTAGTAAAGAGATTTCTTGTGGCTTTGAGCAAGAATACAGATACTTACAGTAACATTTGCCCATCATGTCCCGGCCGTAGCAGATCTTGAGTTCGGGATCCACGATGCATTAGATACGCAATGGGACAAGTACACGATCGACCGAATCTCGGTATCGGGAAGTTGGACAGACGGGCAGTATTCTACATATAAGTTGCATAGTAGCACCCAATTATTGCCTACATGCATGGATTCTTCGTAGGGAAGGCTTAGAGAAGGCCAGATGCGCTCGATCACAGTTATTGTAGTTGAACAGTGCGTCAGCGATTTAATGTTCTTCTTACTGATTGTGAGCCTTTAATCAAATGACTGTGAACAGGTTGATAAAGTGGAATAAAGCATTAAGAAACACCTACGAACTAGGTACGGCGTATAACTTCCCACACTCATTATCGTCGCGGTCGCTATTCCGATACAATAGCGACCTTCGTTGCAGCCCAACAACCTGTTGTGGAGCCCAGGACTACATGGAGATCGTCGCCATCACTATTAATGAAAACAATAGACAAGCAACTGGAACCCACCTTCGATTCACTTCTGCCAGCCACTCTGCAATTTACTTTCAATCTCCCAAGCAATCTTAACCTTTGGGCCCAATGACAACCGTAAAATCGAACACTATGCGACCGATTAGTTTTCTTCTCGTGGCTGCCTCTGGCCTCCTTGCAGGCTGCGTGGCAGTCTCGGCGGCGCCGGCCTCAGATCGAGCTCTTAATGATGCCCACGTCGGATGATGTCCAACTGCCTAATGCTGCGCACGTTAGCAAACATTGAACATCGATGAAGGTGGAGATGCTGTTTTTGTTTTTGTTTTGAATTGAGGTACATTGATGTCACTTAACTGTACGCTAACGACTGATGGTGGAGATGTTGACAAGGAGGAGGATAGACGAAGACGAGGTTGAAGAAGGGAGGGGTCTCCATAAATACTACGGTCAGGAATGGGTGGATAAGTGGGTATCCAAATCGAATACCTGGCAGGCAGAGGGAAGACACCAGGTCAATTAAACTGTCGTCTTATTCCCTGCTGGGCTGTCCGTACTTCGTAACCCGAAGCTCTACCAGGAAAACCTTGTGGTCGTTCGAAGAGAATCTCTATTCGTGTTATCAACTAACCATAGGCGATTTTTCTTCTACAGTATCGCGTTCGAGTTTCTCAGATACGTAGAACGCTACGAAGCGATAAAGCCCCGCCTATCTTGATATCCTTTGGGTGGCGTTGTGGAGCGTGCTTTAAATCCTGGCTACTTGAATCACGCCTCTTAGCCATACATACGTCGGAACGTTGCGTACTTCACGGCGAGACTGTTTGGCACATCCACTGCGACGTCATCCACGGTTTTTCCGTGGTTCTTCCAACGTCGGAATACCTTCAGGCGATAAATATCATCGTCTTTCATTCTCTGCAGCTTC
Organism: Phytophthora boehmeriae; assembly: GCA_011947355.1. Classification (NCBI taxonomy): domain Eukaryota; phylum Oomycota; class Peronosporomycetes; order Peronosporales; family Peronosporaceae; genus Phytophthora; species Phytophthora boehmeriae. The sequence goes on along the minus strand of JAAVTJ010000265.1, from coordinate 141,692 downwards.
AACGCGCCGAACATGTTCTGACCAAATGCCCTCTCTTCCTCGTCGCGTTCGGTAAGTTTGCCTTCGTCACTCGTCGATTGGTGGATTCGAAGAATTCTCTTGTCCTCGCCAGCGAGAACATGTGAGGAGTGAGCAACGTCCACGTTCGACACACTGGACTGATCGGCCTTTGTCACTGCTGTGCAACGTGCCAGGAGGGTGGCCGCAAGAATCACAAGGGTCGTGTTGAAGAGACGCATGGCTGGATGTTGGTTGTTGAGTCTTGAGGACTGGAGAGGGAATTACGGAATGAGTAATGCGGCAGTTGTACATCGTCCTCGCCAGTAGCTTAAGTGAAGCGACAGGCTAATGCCTGCTCTTTTTGTCCAACTCGGATTTGAAAGACACGATCCCAAGAACGATCCTGCATCATCTCCTAGCATTATCCTAACGCTTGCGACTCGCATATTGAGAGGCGCGAATAGCAAAAGATAGAAGTACATTTTAGCTACGTTTCTACTAGCACCACGAGGAGCCTGCCGAAGGTAGATTTTCGTCCCTGAGTGGAGTGAGACCAATCACATTGTTGATGCCCCGCAACTTACTTTCCACAAGCATTGTATGATATTGGGCGTAGTTTTCGGATTAAATTTGTCTGGCACTATGAACTACCTATTGAGCTATTACACATCCATACGCTGTGAATTGCTTGCACGTTTATTCACTTAGCATTTTGCTCTTTTACGACCATATTATTATAGACGCTCTTGATCTGAAGGGCGACGAAAAACTGTCTACTTGCGTTTTGTTTCAGATCTACGTATGCACATCAGCTTTAGCCGAAGATAATGCCTTCAAGCCTCCAACAAAGGTTGATTTCTATTCTGATCGCACTCTATGGTTGCACTGTAACCACAAGGTACAGATCGTTGAACTGGAAAACTCCGCCGTAGACGATACGGTTCAACGGATTACGGGTTTCGTGATACGGTTCGAGCGGATTATGGATTTCGTGATACGATTCGAACCGATTGTGGATTCCGTAATACGATTCGAACGGATTATGGATTTCGTGATACGGTTTGAACTGATTACGATTTCAGGCGTATTTCGTGACGGCTCCTACGGATTATGATTCCCGGTGGGTTTCGCAATACCAGATGCCTAGTCCTGATCCGACTTGGGATATCGCACCAGCAACAAATCCGACGAAGAGGTTATAAAGGTCGCCAAGGTGCTCCAGTTTCGTCACAAGCATAAGACAGCATTAGCCAATAAGTCCAGTACGCAGGGAGATAAGCCCCGCCACAGATTAACCCCTCTGACACCCGAAACAGAGCCTCTCGAGGGTCTTAAATTCGTTGCGGCTGCAAGTCAACGTGTGGGGACAGCTACTAAGTCGTGTGGAAATGGTCCGCAACACCACATCGGACAGCCAAAACGGTAGGTCATGTACATGATCTACCGCAGGTATTAGCTCGATATTTACATGTGAATGCACAACACTTCTATCACACAGAGGCTCGATACGACGTCTTCGTCTTCGTGGCTCTGGTTAAATCGTGCCCTTCCGTGGGGAGAGCATCCCGTATATGTCGTTAATATGGACAAATTGCTCGCTCACGAGACTTTAAGTGATTCCCGTGACAGGTGCTGTTGTTCTTGGATCAAATGCCTCAAACATGCGCTATGTCCCAACATCCTGTCCACATCAAGGCATTGGTATCTAAATGTTTCAGGTTTTTCTGTCGAAATTCCACAAGCCGCCCCGAAGTACTGCAGAAAGTAGCCTCCACCCACTCAGTAGTGATGCTGGAGGTTCTTCTGGGTACTGATGACTCCTATCTAGCCATGCCTTCTGCTAAAAGTCCGCTCTTGTCCATTAGCTAAGTCGCTGCCTGTAAATGAGAGCACTCACATAGGATATATCTACATATTGAAGAGAGTCCTTGGTGTGTCGCCCGGGTATAAGCGACTCCTAGTATGTAACACTAGTTCTGGTCGTAGGCTTTAGGTACAGTTATTTCCTCAGTGCTTTAATGACATCATCTTTATCTTAAAAAGAGATCGGCAATCCAGCTCTACAATGCATGTTAAGATCAGCCATCAATCACTGCAATGCATACAGTCTCATTTTGGATTTTGCCTCCCCGGATCGAAGTGTTCTCGCTCATACCATTCCGTCCTAGCAAGATTATGCGTCTGCACAAGCTCCTGCTAGTGGTGTCTGCCGCCCTCTTTGCAAGCTCTCATATCGCCTCAGCCGCCAGGGTTGCCGATACGTCGCCTGTGACCGATGTCTCGGCTTTTAATGCAGGCAACCGAGCTTTGAGAGCTCGTGGAGTTGCTCGTGATGATGAAGACAGCACGGAAGAGAGGACTGGTCTGAGCCTTAAATTCCTAAACGAAATCGATGCGAGGATTGCTCAGGCAGCCAAACTGGATGATGTGAAGGGCCTTAAGGCAGTTAACAGTATCCGCGCAGACCTCGAGCCACGACTCAGGAGCACGTTGCAGGCGATAAAGAACGACGGCTGGACGCCGAGTACTATGGGAAAACAACTGAACATCGGCGAGAAAATCAAGAAGTTGACGCCTGCCCAGTTGAGAAACGACGGTGACTACCAATTCTGGGTTCGATTTACAGCGTTCTACAAAAATCACGCAACTAAACGAGTTCAACTATCTGTAAGGACAACACAAAGATTGATTCAGTGATGCACTTTCATCTTCGTTTTTAGGTAGAGAAGTCTATTGTGACGTCCCCGGGTCTCACCACAACAGCTCCCGATCCTCCTGGACCTGGATTTCTACGTGAGCCTCCGTTGAAGAAGAGAAGTAAGTGACTCTTAGCCGCCGGTAACATGCTATGCGCCACCTCCTTCGACCCAGTAAGTGCCGTATGGATTACCATGACCACGGCGTTGATAACCTTGGGCACTGCATGAGGTCGCAGCCTCATAATGAATGGTCTGATATTCAATTCTTAGACGTGATTGAAGCATTGCGGGGTGATGCTGAGTATTATGTCGTTGTTCTCATCAAAATTGTTGTACGCGCCATCGCCACAGTACACTGCTCCAAGCCGCCAACAGCTTTCTGTGAGGGGATTCATTTTCAAGTATACACTTTAATTTTCAAATAGTCATATTTTAAAATACTGTTCTGGCAAGTCACTATTTTCCGTGCCATGTATTCACTTTTTTAAATCAAATGTATTGAATATTTTTAGCTTTTTTAAAATCATTGAACTTAAATAAAAATCAAGTTAAAATGCTGAATTGGTGGCTTTGAGAGTGGCTTGGTACCCCATGAAGCTCTTGATGATCTTCTCGTCTTCTTGCACGATTCTTGTCACGGTCTCCAGAGGCAATTTCAGGTCGGTCCACGATTTGAAAAATGGGTATGCTATATCGTCGCGATACGACATCATTTTGAGCTGGTGCGCGCTTGGTAAAAGGATTTTTTCTTTGCTGCTGCTGATGGTTTGGATTTCGGGTTGCTCTTCTTGAAGCTGTTCTTGAGAGTGCTGATCAAGTTAAATCGCCTCTCTTCATCGTCAGCGTCGTCTTGAGCTCGTAGCAGCCTCTTGTAGTCAGCACCGGTAGCACGAATCGAATTTGGCGACGCCTCCGTCGAGATTGAAGTTGGTTCGAGAACTGACACCACGGACGGTGCACCACCCAATGCAAGGGCAAGCACTAGCAACGTGTAGCATAGACGCAAGATGGCAGACACACTGGAGCAATACGGAAGGAGAGTGGTCGAGAGAAGGTTTTGAACTGGTGTTGGGCTTACATGCACAGTATTGTACCAGACGACAGCGACGCCTACACAATAGCAAGATTACGGGGCTGCCGCGCCGATGACGACGCGTGCCGACACTAACAGCCGACACTCGTATATTGTTGGTACGTAACAGCATATGGCTAAATGACTCCCATACAAATTTTAAGTCTTCTCGGGCAATCGCTCAATGGCTACATGCGTACCTCCAATAAGTACGCTATCGGACTTATTTGAGTGCATAGTAAAGCTAAATGATTTCATGTGTTGGGCGATTGGCGGTCGCCGTGTCGATTCAACCAACCGGGCACGGAAATTTCAATTATGGCGGGCAGTTTTGTTTTTCCACACTTTCTTTAATAGTGTGTACGCAGGATTGATCGCCATCAATTGGATGCCTCTATGGTTTGGAAGATATATAGCATGGTAATGTGAAAGTTGCGAGATGAAGGCATTCGAGTAAAGTTGCATGATCTCGATTTAAACGCAAAGACTCAAGGCTGGTAGTTTTGAACTTTTTTCTAGCAAACGTAGTGATTACGGAAGCGTGTGGATTCTAATTACAATATGCTGGAGCAGCAGTACATGGGGGTTCTTCAATTTATGATGGTTTGCTGTAGCAGCAAGAGTGATCAGAAGCAAACTGAACAGTGAACGCGATAATATTCGCTTTATAAGGACCATTTGCTTCGTAAACTCCCTCAACTTTTTACGGGTTAGTTTTGTAATCGTCCGTTTCATGAAAAGATTCTCTGGAGCACGAAGTGGTTGTTGTTGCCATCGGGACTCGAGTAAGCCCCCGTCATTGTACGTTCCTGACGATCGCCTTCGTATGAAATGGAACGAGTTACATATTACAATATATTTTGTGAACACAAAGCAGCCCGAGTTGTTGGCAGTCGCGATTCTGGAATGGTCACTCCTCGTCTTGAAAAGCTTGAATTTCGGTCATATTAGTCGTACAAGTAATCTACAAATTGAAGCTACCCTGCGTCAGCCGACAAAAATACAGCTTAATCAAAGTAACGAATGAATCCAAGTTCAAGTTTGCGAAATCAGCTACTGGGCCATAGAACCATAGGGATTAGCCCGAGCGTACAAAAGTTTCATGAGCTGGTGGGGGTCAAGCAAGAACTGGATAATTGCGAAGGTGAGCGAATGTGAACAGCGGACAACCTCGAGGTCTTCAGCTTCAACCGCATTCACTAGAATACTTGTAGGACTTCTCTCCTCATATACTTCTCGCACCTCTCCTTTAAGTATGAATACAGGGTGCACAAATAGCCACTTTTAGTACATATTGTTTTAATATATATGTACTAAAAAGTGGCTAAATATTAAGATGTACTGTTTCGCCTAGTCTTTTTTCCGTGTGCACTAGCAACTAAGTTATCAAGTAACAGTACGTGGGGATAGGCCCGAATCGCACACGGAGTCTTAACCACATGTAGCGTTCAAATCTAGACCAACCTGGGTTTAGGCCCGCGTGCTACGCACACGGAGCCTAAACCACAGGTATCGATCCAGACCTGCGTTTCGACCACTCTGGGCCGAAAACTGCACCCTAATCCTCTAAACCCAAAAATTATCAGTGCTCAAAACCCTAGCCCCCTCTACATCCCCCTCAAGGGGAGCACCTCGCTTCGCTCGGTTCCGTGCAGACCCACCTTCGGCGGGCGTTGGTGTTGTCATTAAAATACGGTTTTGAAATAGCGATTGAAATAGCGATTCAATATTTAACTTGCTTTTTCAAGCGAAAACACTTCGATAATATTGATTTAAAAAGTAACTACCTGTCACGGAAAAAAGTGACTTGCTAGAACAGTATTTTAAAATATGACTACTTGAAAATTAAAAAGTGTATACTTGAAAATGAATACCCATAAATACACCTATTCCTTCTGAGTTAACTCCAACTCCTACTACCGATGTCTTACAAATCTGTGCATTGAGCTACTTGGGCTGCGTACTACAGTGCCACCCAAATTCGAGTGGAATGGGGCCAATTCCGGCGGATTATCAGCGGAACGGCCAATCCGTTGACGCGTACTGCATATAATTCTAGTGGGAAAAATGGTTGTTTTCCACCGGATTGAGCCTTTTTAAACACATATTTTCCAACGCGAACATGTTGTTTCATGAACGAATGCTACCAGAAAACACATTATTCGCTTGTTCCGCTTGCTTTTCTTCGCTTCGCTCACTACACGCGGATAATACACATTTCCCAAATCAATCATACAGCATTGGGAAAAAAGTGGTTCATTTAGGTTACGGGCCGCATGAGGTGCCTTGGTTGGAGAGCAAGGTGCCGAATGGCAGCCCCTAGGATGGTGGGCGGGCTGAAAATTTTGTATAGCAGACTCGGTTGTGGCTGCTCGACGAGGAGGTTGTATCCAGCAGACCGTCGTTCGGTCTTATCGGGTCTTCGTACCGCGATGGGCGATGTCGTCGTGGACGTCGTAGACCTCCGTTGAACTTTGCCGTGACCACAAGCGCGAGCGTCGAGGAGTCTGCGGTGGCTCGGTCGATCAATGTGCTGAGCTTGCGTGGTGTTGCCTTGTGAGAACTTGTGACCGACCGACGAGCGGTCGTGCTTCTGCTGCAACTCCAAGGTATTAGACAACAACCTCGGTATCTGTACCAGCTACGAATACGAGAACGTATTTGCCGACAACGCGAGTGATGTTGGTGAAGACTACAACTTTGGCGAAGGTAACGACGAGGAGGAAGTGACGAAAGAACCAGCGAATAACGGCTCTTGTCGCCGCAGCCGTGGTCCCCGAACATCGCTCAGTCCGTCCCATGAAGGCGACAACAACTATGTATCCTCTAAGCGCCACAAAAGCACGGGGGAGAAAATGACCGAGGCCATCTTGGAGCTTACTGTTGCTCAAAAATCGCTTGCGGACACTAGTGCAGCGCGCCAAGAGGGTGATCGTACCTTCAAACTTTCGTGTTCTGACGTTGCGATCAAGGCGTTCAAGGACCAGCTAGCGAGCACGATTGAGGTGGCTGCACATTTCCGGTTTATTTAACTGCTGGCGACGAACCCTAACGCCGCAACGATGTACTGTGGCATGGATGACAAGTGTCGATTCTACTTTGTCCAGGAGGTTTTGGCGGGCAACGCGGATTTCCAGTAGAAGGCGTTGTAGTTCAGCATGGCAGGTTGTCTCTTCTTCAACTTCATACACGTTTGCTTTTGATGCTCTCGGTCTTGACTACATTTGACGGTTCAAGATCGGTGAGCAGTAAAATCGTGCACTACAAACAAAACAGCGGAACGGACAATCCGTCGGATCACTGCAGCGGAATGGCAATACGCATCCTTGATCTGCTCTAGATTTTTCCATCGAAAGACACACTCCATCGTCCGAATAAAATTTTGCTGTCTTGCTCGTGGTAAATGTTGCGCTCAAACATCCATCGAACAACATTCTAAGAGAACTTGGAGACTCTCGCTAGCACTTGTAATTGGTTTTAGCGTATAGGTTGTTAAACTAAAAAAACATTCAAGAAGAATTGACTTGTGTAGTTCGTATCAATACGAGTTGTGTCGTGTGTTTCACTAAAGTGTTGTTGAGTTCTGGAGGGGAAGCTTCGCAAAGCAGAAATCCCCTCTAGACGCGCTATAACTACTCCGGCCAGGAATTCACCTAGCAAGGGAATGCACGCATGCACTGGACAATTCGGGTATTCATTTTCAAGTATACACTTTTTAATTTTCAAGTAGTCATATTTTAAAATACTGTTCTAGCAAGTCACTTTTTTCCGTGACAGGTAGTTACTTTTTTAAATCAATATTATCGAAGTGTTTTCGCTTGAAAAAGCAAGTTAAATATTGAATCGCTATTTCAATCGCTATTTCAAAACCGTATTTTAATGACAACACCAACGCCCGCCGAAGGTGGGTCTGCACGGAACCGAGCGAAGCGAGGTGCTCCCCTTGAGGGGATGTAGAGGGGGCTAGGGTTTTGAGCACTGATAATTTTTGGGTTTAGAGGATTAGGGTGCAGTTTTCGGCCCAGAGTGGTCGAAACGCAGGTCTGGATCGATACCTGTGGTTTAGGCTCCGTGTGCGTAGCACGCGGGCCTAAACCCAGGTTGGTCTAGATTTGAACGCTACATGTGGTTAAGACTCCGTGTGCGATTCGGGCCTATCCCCACGTACTGTTACTTGATAACTTAGTTGCTAGTGCACACGGAAAAAAGACTAGGCGAAACAGTACATCTTAATATTTAGCCACTTTTTAGTACATATATATTAAAACAATATGTACTAAAAAGTGGCTATTTGTGCACCCTGTATTCATACTTAAAGGAGAGGTGCGAGAAGTATATGAGGAGAGAAGTCCTACAAGTATTCTAGTGAATGCGGTTGAAGCTGAAGACCTCGAGGTTGTCCGCTGTTCACATTCGCTCACCTTCGCAATTATCCAGTTCTTGCTTGACCCCCACCAGCTCATGAAACTTTTGTACGCTCGGGCTAATCCCTATGGTTCTATGGCCCAGTAGCTGATTTCGCAAACTTGAACTTGGATTCATTCGTTACTTTGATTAAGCTGTATTTTTGTCGGCTGACGCAGGGTAGCTTCAATTTGTAGATTACTTGTACGACTAATATGACCGAAATTCAAGCTTTTCAAGACGAGGAGTGACCATTCCAGAATCGCGACTGCCAACAACTCGGGCTGCTTTGTGTTCACAAAATATATTGTAATATGTAACTCGTTCCATTTCATACGAAGGCGATCGTCAGGAACGTACAATGACGGGGGCTTACTCGAGTCCCGATGGCAACAACAACCACTTCGTGCTCCAGAGAATCTTTTCATGAAACGGACGATTACAAAACTAACCCGTAAAAGTTGAGGGAGTTTACGAAGCAAATGGTCCTTATAAAGCGAATATTATCGCGTTCACTGTTCAGTTTGCTTCTGATCACTCTTGCTGCTACAGCAAACCATCATAAATTGAAGAACCCCCATGTACTGCTGCTCCAGCATATTGTAATTAGAATCCACACGCTTCCGTAATCACTACGTTTGCTAGAAAAAAGTTCAAAACTACCAGCCTTGAGTCTTTGCGTTTAAATCGAGATCATGCAACTTTACTCGAATGCCTTCATCTCGCAACTTTCACATTACCATGCTATATATCTTCCAAACCATAGAGGCATCCAATTGATGGCGATCAATCCTGCGTACACACTATTAAAGAAAGTGTGGAAAAACAAAACTGCCCGCCATAATTGAAATTTCCGTGCCCGGTTGGTTGAATCGACACGGCGACCGCCAATCGCCCAACACATGAAATCATTTAGCTTTACTATGCACTCAAATAAGTCCGATAGCGTACTTATTGGAGGTACGCATGTAGCCATTGAGCGATTGCCCGAGAAGACTTAAAATTTGTATGGGAGTCATTTAGCCATATGCTGTTACGTACCAACAATATACGAGTGTCGGCTGTTAGTGTCGGCACGCGTCGTCATCGGCGCGGCAGCCCCGTAATCTTGCTATTGTGTAGGCGTCGCTGTCGTCTGGTACAATACTGTGCATGTAAGCCCAACACCAGTTCAAAACCTTCTCTCGACCACTCTCCTTCCGTATTGCTCCAGTGTGTCTGCCATCTTGCGTCTATGCTACACGTTGCTAGTGCTTGCCCTTGCATTGGGTGGTGCACCGTCCGTGGTGTCAGTTCTCGAACCAACTTCAATCTCGACGGAGGCGTCGCCAAATTCGATTCGTGCTACCGGTGCTGACTACAAGAGGCTGCTACGAGCTCAAGACGACGCTGACGATGAAGGGAGGCGATTTAACTTGATCAGCACTCTTAAGAACAGTTCCAAGATGAGCAACCCATTTTTCAAATCGTGGACCGACCTGAAATTGCCTCTGGAGGCCGTGACTGCAATTGTAGGAGGAGACAAGAAGATCATCAAGAGCTTCGTATCAAACCTGCACTTGAAAGACAGTTTTTCCTTCTGTCGAATGTCATTGGCTGATCAAATGCTGTAACGCCTCATTATTGGTCAATGTATTTTTGCGAATATTTTGAAAAATAGCTGCGGTGATTCTATCAAATACCAGGTCCTGTATACTGTTTTACCATGCACGATGAGATTCCCATCTCAAATCTCACTCTTATCCTCTGGCGCTCATGTCTTCGTTGGCCGTCTAGTTGCGGTCACATTCACTGTTTTCAGCTGTCCACCGCATCATCACGTGTTTGCTCTCCCTGTGAGTGCCAATGCGTGTGAACCTCCTTCTTGTGGCGACTGCCACGCTAATATGCACTAGCGGAGCCGTTACAGCGACACCCTCGAGTTCGAAGACTGAGCATCTTGCTACACACGAATCGGTCAAGAAAGAACTCTACGACTACGGCATGCGGAGGTTCTTGCGGGTGCCCGAGACTGCCAAGGAAATCAACGCAGAAGAGAGAGTTTACGTTTCTCCGAACGCTATGTCAACGTCAAAGGCTGCGAATATGGCGAGAGCTAAATCTTTGGGCACCTCGACGTCTACAGCAGAATTGGCAGCGAAGCTCGCACGGATGAAGTTGGAGGCTGATCGGGCACAAGCTGCTCGTCAAGCACTCATTGATAGAGTGACGGGTTTGCTGAAGGATAGACAGACCCCAACAAAGTTCTTCAAAGATTTCAAACTCGGGACGTTGCCCCGCTCGGATATCAAATGGCGTGAATACGACTTACTCAAGGTGGTGTACAAGCATTACAATGCAAAGAAATATGACCCAGGCTTACTGGTAAAGATCCTTTCAAAGCATGCTCCACCCAAGCCAAAACCAAGGCTGAAGACAAAATCACAAACAAGACCAAGAACGCAACCAAAGGTTACGACTTCATAGAGTGGAATACATCGATGTATGTCGAGTCTTCGTTCCTTAGAGAGACAAAACCGCCGACAATCGGATACACTCTGGGCAGGACAGAATATAAAACTTCCCTTTCGTTCCAACGTTGTCATGATTGCCAACAATTGAATGTTCGATGCTACAGTTGGTGAATAGTAGATACACCAAGGGAAAAGATTACCAAGATAACACCTTTATGGAGCCGACTAAAGACGTCGCCTCACCAAATATCGCCTGTTGACACCACGTCTAGACACACCACTTTGCTTTCCTTTGAAAATTGAATCGTCCGAAGAGTGCTCTTACGATGATATTTCGTGTACTCATGCAGATACTAGCAAAACTCAGATGGCGCAACGACATTGAAATACTCCAAACATTTGTCCACTTCAAGCATCCGTACAAGTGTTTTCAATTACGTCTCGGCAGGCTCATCTCTGTTGAGGAACGTCAGTCGAACTCGTAGCCGATGGAGACACATCGTGAGAGGACTTAAACTGTATCCAGTTCAGCGATATTTTACAATCACTTAGCCGTAGCAAGGGTCAGTAACACTGTCGTCCCAGCAGTTTAGGTGCATGTCGAACTAGAACCCGTCGACGACGAATAGTTCATCCAGGTTGGGGCAATCTTCGAAATATAAATCATCATCTAACTAGTATCACGTCGCCATCGTCCTGGCGATCACAAACCTTTCAAAAATGGCCCAACCGCAGCAATGAATCTCGAAAGACCAGAAGCAATCGGAATCGTCTGCGAAAGAAGCTGAGCCGAGTTTGCCACGTTTGTTTAAGTGAAACATACTCTGCACGCCGAAACTGGGTTTGATCTAAGCCAAAAATCAAAGCATTCACTCACTCGCTCTATCAGTCATCGCTGAAAGTCTGTGCGAATGTTGTGGCCGCATCGAAACTGAGAAGACCAAATCCTGATTCCACTTGGCCTTGAAATACGAATGGGCCAACAAATTTGTGCACGAGGTGCAACAGGTGCTACGTTGCTTCCTGCTCCTCAATCTTGCCGTGTGGGCAATGAACAGGTCTTCCTAAGGGTAATCCGAAGCCGACAAGACAGATATGGCTTCCTCTTCATCTCTGAAAAACAATGCCAGCGATTTCAGGGTTTATTTTGTAAGCGCACGTTTGGAAAAGAAATCGTTGGCACCCCCACAACCACAGCGGTCTGGATCATAGCAAACACGTGCTGCAACCACAGCCGTAGACGTGATTGATGATGCAACGTAGACGAACAATGTCCAACTCAACAGACCCGAGACTCCAAACTCAGTGCACGCCCGAATTCAATAGCTTCGAAAACAGCATCCTCGAGGCGTGTACGTCAGCCAAGATGTCTTATATAGCTCCGAGGACAATGATAGGTTGGAAAATCGAGTCTTACCCCTCAGCAACGCTTATTGTACTGCTCCTTCTGGCTGGTCATCAGCTCTTCAGTAGCGTGTAGGTCCTTGAGTACATCTACTTCTTCGCCACGTCAGCTGCAGTACATTGCAGCCAGTCTTGAAAGAACGTCTAAACGAGTTTTGTTTCGCCTCAAGGGCCCTTGAAGTGACGTATTCCTTGCTTTAGAACTGCACGTGCAACGGAATGTGAATGTCCCGAGAGTGAAAAAAATCTTGGACTGCAACTTTTGTGAAGGCGTTTAAGAAACACCGAGGATTCCTTGGTGGCAGTCGGAAGACCAGCGTCCGCGGCTTCATGCTGAGTTCACTAAGTCTTACACGCACGTCACTGAGAGAAGCGTGCGAGATGTCCTCGCCATTGGTTCGTACATGTAATGATCCTGGCACAATGTCTCGATGGGCCCTTATTGCCATCACGCATCTTCGCAAAACCCATGACAACAGCACAATCCAGCACCCCACCATCCAGATTGAGCCCCAATGGACCAGGCAGTGCTACTGCCGTAACATTTTCAGCGTCATCAACGTTTTCATTGGAATCGTCGCGGTCAAATTGATTAGCCTGCGCCATGAGTGACGCAGTAATCGTGCCAGAAGACACACTAGATGCTTGTGAGAGCGACACGGACGATCGCTTGTCAGGCGATAGGCCTTGAGGCTCTACAGGGAGATCGACCTCGCGCTCTTAGTTACCACCCAGTTCGAGCTTTTACTAACCGGCATGTCTTCGTAGTCATCCTCTTCTTCATCGCCGTCATCGTCGCTCGAATCATCACTGCCACAGTGGCGACTCTGCGCCCTTGACCATCGTGCCAAAAGACAAATCAGCAGGCAGAGCTGCAGGAAGTCCTCGCTCTCCAGGCAGCGCTCTCTTTGTCCGTTCTTAATTGGAACAAGTTTCGTCAAGTGGAAACTGCTGTGTCTTCTCGGGTGACGACGAGCTGGCACTACTGGTGAGCGGCGACTTGGACCCCATGAACGTCCAGCTGGCGTCGCTCGTCCACAATTAAAGCTGCCTCTGCAGCGCCTTCAGCCATGTGGATCTCCTGGAACGAGCCGCTGCCAGAGACAGCAACGGCACTCTCCGGTGGGAACTGCTCCTCCTTTTCCTCATTAGAACCTTCTTCCTCGACGCCATCAACATTCCTCACGTCCTCCTCGTAGTCCTCATCGGGTTCTTCCTCTCCAGACTCCTCTTCTCCTGGCGGCGGTCCTCTTCTAGGCGCGAACTGCTGACTCAATGGCGCACTGCTGCCACCAGAATGACGCATCGTGGCCTTTACACTGGACGTAAAATTAATCGAGAAGCCTCTCCTGTAGCATTAGTCTGCATTACAGGTTGAAGCAGCGGCGCGTCACATGGTGGTGTGACGCGCTCGCTGAAACCCAAACAGCAGACATCAACAGGTCAATACGGACTAGCAGACCAGTCGCCGACTGGTGAAGGTGACCAACTACGCGCTCGTGCAGGTAATAAGGCCACGGTGGCGAGATCATTTAGAGTGGCAGCAGCGCGCACACACACCGAGAAGTCCCAGAGCTATCTAACTACCAGCTAGTTATCTATGAGTGCTACAAGCTATGAGTGCTACAAGCTATAGAAATACAAGACTCGGTATCATATCTACCACCACTCAAACTACCGCTTTGTTCCATGCATTGTCTTCACTCCGTGGAGTCTTAATCCGGCCCCGTCAAGAGCGTCAGTTGTGCATACTTTGGAACGATTAAAGTGCAGCCAGTCGAGAACCGCCAGTTGTCTCTCGACGAATGACGCGTGTCTTTTGTCATCACAGTAATAATTTCGTCAGGCGGGCACGGCAAAATATCCTTCCTCATGATAACTGCTAGAAGTAGCTGCGTCCATTGCTGACGTTGCGCATCCTTCTGGCCGATTTGCGTGCCATTGCACCACTCCAAGTGACCATTAGCAGCAGCATGATCCATGGCTGCGGTGGTGTACTTTTCAATGCGATTAACGGGCAACCATTTCACCATATTCAAATGGCCAAAATCCGCAACCCCATCCGTGGCTTTCGTCGTGCATCGTCGGTAGCGACTGCGTCCTGTGTGGAGTTTCATAGTCGTTTTTTTGCTGCTCCATCTCCAAGTCGCGCTCCATCGATGGAGCACATCAAGGTTCCAATATCCATATCCGTGAAGCACACCAAAGCGTTGCTATCATAATCATGGGGGTCGTGTACGAGATTGGGATACCTGTAGCTGTAGCTCTCTCGTGGGACGACGAAGAGGACAACATTCGAATCCAACATACTGACTGTACAATCACTGAGCCATCTCAAGCTCTCCTGGAGTTGGGATTTGTTTTCGGAGTGGAGAGGCGAACAGCTGCCGAACTGTGCGCCATGCAATCTCATCGCACACAGTACGTAGTTAAATGTGCTCAAATGAGTGCGAACAGGGATATAAGAAGATCCGTTTCGAATCATTGCATACGTGATATTATTCTGGCTACATTTCCCTAGAAGAAGCGGTTCGTGTTGTGTACCAGCCGTATCTAGAATTTGGATCTCTTCGTGTTTTCTTTGGCTTGTCATCTTCAATTCCTTGTCCGACTTGTTACCATCCTAATCAGAATATTCGGTTTTCTGAGACGGAAATGGCGTAATACGCCGAGGTCATTGACTTCAGGCATTATGAATGCTCATGTCAATTGTCACTTCCCGATTATCACCCGTTCAAAAACTCCAACCTAATAAGAGTCTTTTGGTTCGTATCGCAGTCGTGGTGTCCACGCTTGCGCTCGTTCAAGCTGCCACGCTTGACTATGCGGAAGTTGTGCCACTTCCGAGACCAAACCGACCACTACAGAGAACGCGATCGACCTGACATCCAGGCCGCAACTTTCAATGGCCCGCGGTTGTCATCCAGCCGCTGACGAGGATGGTAATGTCAGTGGTGGAGGTAAATCACATTTTCTTCTGGGCATATATTGCCAGGGGTCACACTATGGGTCCCTTATCTATTGTCTCTTCGCAAAGTACAAGAATTTCTGGGCGATCATGTATGCATGGTAATTTCCGGCAGCAGACTACACTCGTTACAATTGGGAGCACGTCATGTGTGGCTTGACCGCCCCGCAAATAATGCGACGATTACTGCTGTGTCAACGACGAGTGTATTCGGCGTCTATGATATTACCGCACCTGTGCCTCAAGCCTGATTGATGGGACCAGTGTCAAAATTTACTACAAACGGCTGTACGCTTCAAGATATATCAAGCCAACCACACACCGAGAACAATTTCAAAACTAACTCATGTGGAATGATATGCCTGAAAAGATACGAACGGCCTTGGAGAATGCCGATTTCAATCGTGCTACTATGCCTATGATTGACGACAACTTCCTTGCGAACCTAGAAACAACCTATCCGTCGTAGTTTTGCCGAGTTTTCGATAATGCCTACTTCGTAGAAAGCAAACGTAAAAAATGGACTTGAAAATGGATCATGTCCATTTTTTTAAGTTTTGTGTTCGATACTTTGATGCCACAGTTCGTGAAGTGTTGATTTGATTGCATCCCACTGAGGCGATCTAATATCGTTTTCAATCCACTAATCTCCTTAAATATGGGAGATCTCTTTGAAAACGCGCTATGGGATCGAAGCCCAGCAACTCATATTAGAGTAATAGCAGAATTTGATTGCACCATCTGGACCAGTTACTGGAAATCAACGAATAAAAGAATTAAAAGGAACCAGCAATGTGTCGTGTATTTCGAAGGATACAGAAGTCCAGTGTATGAGTCTAGAGCAGACACTTTTTAGTTCACCTTGAAATTGCTTCTCAAGTTCGCAGCTAAGAACAGTTTGTAAAGCTCCACATTCGGGTCATCCATGTCCTTCATGTTCGTGACGCGCAGCTCCTTCTTCACTTGAGCGGGACTGAAGTCATTGTACCTCCAATGGGAAATTCTCTCATTGGCCCCAGGGAAGTCATCGATTAGCTTTCGGAGAGCGTCGTCGGCCAGCCCCTTAAAGCCCCAGCCTCTCTCTTCATAGACGTCGTCGTCGTCGGAATCGAGATCGAGGTTGTCGAGGTCGTCGTCATCGTCGTCATCACCGTACCTCTGTGTGTTGGTAGACCGCAGAAACCTTTGCCTGCGCTAACGGCATCAAGCGACTGCACCGCGTCACGTGAGGCTAACGCCAGAAGCTTGGCATGTGCCGAAACCGTGGCCGCCGAGACAGCCTCGCAGCTTGCAAGAAAAGCAGCCGCCCCCGCGAGCAGGAAATAGGAGATACGCATAATTGGTCTTTGGTGGTAGCTGGTTGAAGCTTCAGCGGCGGGGAGCAAATTGCGAAGTGAAGTCTACAGGGCGAGGACAGCGCGGCGTCGGTTGAACTCCAACGTACTGGCAAAGGATAACGCTGTATAATTGGTAATGAATAAGTAGTTGTGAACTGGCTTACATAACAGATAACTGGTACTACACAATTGATCGGTTCAATGCTGAGTACGTATCCCAGTTGTTTCTCAATTACACGTCGACAACGACGCATCAATGATACGCATTTCAATATATGGCCTATCTCCACCCGAATACACTGTACGTTGACAGCAATGAGGTTACAGAAAGTTGATAACTAAAACGCGGTGGTGTTCCTCTAGCTGCACTAGGTCGCCTGCTACTTACCGGTACGCAGTGATGAGCATCCTACCGTGGATAATCAACAACAACACGGTAATTGGCAGAGATGTACAGTTGTGGGCGCCTCACTGCTGTAAGTTGCCTTTTTCTCTCCTGAGAAGCACTCGCGTCCTATCCATTCGATCCTATCCATCGGGGTTATCTAAACGCCGTCGCTTTGTCACAGTTTGCTGCCGTCTGGCATACGGACAGCGTGCATCTCGACGATTTAATGTGCTGCACTAGAATTTGGGAATTAGCTCGCGTGATTTACGTATCTTATCATCGAACCGTGTCTCGTCATGCTACAGAAATTGTTTCTCGCAGTCCTGGTGTTGTGTGGGTGCTATTCGCAGCCAATATGATAGAAACAGCATTTAGCAACTTACTAAATGTTTACTAAATGCGAATCTCTGTGCATGTATTTCGTCACTTCATATGGTTTTCACTGGATCCGTTTACTCCGTGGACTGAAGTTGCAGTGGGAAGGCGTCGCTTTTGTGACCAACCATGTGTTACAGAAGAAAGGATTGCGGCTTCCATAGTACAGTAGTCGTACAAGTTTCTTGCAGTCCGAAGCCGAAGCAGCAAACACTTCACATACTTCTTGTAGAAACCATGTAATCACACGAATTCCTTCCTACCACTGTTATAAGTAGCAGGCGACCTAGTACAGCTAGAGGAACACCACCGCGTTTTAGTTATCAACTTTCTGTAACCTCATTGCTGTCAACGTACAGTGTATTCGGGTGGAGATAGGCCATATACTGAAATGCGTATCATTGATGCGTCGTTGTCGACGTGTAATTGAGAAACAACTGGGATACGTACTCAGCATTGAACCGATCAATTGTGTAGTACCGGTTATCTGTTATGTAAGCCAGTTCACAACTGCTTACTCATTACGAAGAATTATCCGTCGTCGTCGATCGACTTTTGCTGTCCGTGGCCCGCAGAGAGGATTCTGAAAGGTATGTATCCGTCACTCCACTCTCATTTACCAATTCGCCTCGTACAGCTCAGTCTCCCACCAACCACCAACCATGCGCACATTCTACGCCCTGCTGATAATCACGACCACGCTTTGTGTTTCCAGTGATGCAGCATTAGCGATCACGAGCTTGAAGGAAGAGAAATTTGCATCGTCCAACACTCTGCTCTGGAATCAGCCAACCCCTGCTGGTGAAAGCGGTCTCGTCGCTAGAAGGTCTCTCCGAGCTCATGACGCGGATAAAGAAGATAATATTGCTCCGGCGGAGGCGGGCCACGAAGAAGAGAGGGGAATCCTGCCGAAACCAGCGGAATTGATGAAGAAACTCGACCTCGACGACATAATGGAAGCTACTATAGTGCGCTCCATCATGAAGGGCCATGCTCCGGCCAAAACACTGGATAAAATGGGTGTTAAACCGTCGTTCGTGACTGCGGAGGGCCAGAGAGCTTACTCAAAGTACGACAAGGGATACCAGACCTATCGTGGTTGGGTTAGATGGGTGGAAGATAATGCTGACTGGCTTGTGAAGGAGTTGAAAGCGTAAGAGTTTTACCTTCTGACCTCGTCCAACTACACCTTACGTAGGAGAAGGTTGTGAATTGCATACTATGTCAGATAATGCAACTACATTCAAGTAGTTCAACTGATCTATATTGATCCCCTCTAGCTTCCAGTCTGTGTCTTACTGAGAACCAAAGTGTGTACTAAAACTAACGGTCTTTGTCCACTTGTAAAATGGTGGTGAGCTGAACCACTGTAGCGCATAAGGAGACTAGCGGCAAGGTTCAGAAGGCGAAAACTGTATCGGTAGCACTGACGCTTATAACACACCACTGGCTGGGTAGCTTTATAATAAGCATGGCCTTCGAGTAGCACGAGCTGCATGAGATTGAATCTGCATACAATTCGAGCCGCATATATTAAATATGAATCAAGAAGTTAGTCAGTACGTATCTTCTTCGAGGTTGCTCTTTACCGTAGATCAATCTATCGATACCGTCGATTTTAGCAGCAGCACCAACAGCACCATGTCCACCAGGAGAGATTCATACGAAACATGGGTCTTACAAACAGCAGCCCTCTTAGCGACGTTCAGACGCTGCAATAATATTATTGCTTACTGTTTCAGCTTCCCCGATGAGTCCTACCGTCAAACTAAGGTTTTGTATGGCGTTTAGCACCGCTACTGCAGTTTGTTTCGAGGCAGTACATACAATGCTTTGATCGGGGCGAAAGTTGTCGGAGCAATGGCAAAGCAAGACGTGTCACCTATATCTTACTAAAGCTTAGTTTCATACGACATGAACACCCAATGGATTCATTAATAACATGAGTGTTAATAAATGATCGAGAGGCACACACAAAGCTGGACGTAATCTTTTAAATGAAGTTCGTTGTATTCTCGGACCATTGTTATTGGCTTTTGGGGGAATCACTACCTAAATCTACCAAGATGAATCGACAATGGTAACATCACAAAAGAATTCCCGTGTAGTCCTGGAGAGTAGCGAGGGTCACCCCTCGCTAAGGGGCGAGCTTGAGAGCTGTACAAATCGGCGATCTCCTGCTTTGGCAAACCACTCGTTTGAGCTGCTTAGCTCTATCCTTGGTGACGGCGTTTTTCTTCCTTAGGAATTTAATGAAACCATTGGTGGTGATGTCGTCCGTATAGAAAGAATTTACTAGGACCCTCTCTTCGTCTTCACTTCGTCAGCATCGCTGGGCGTCTTTGCCCACCGCTTTAACGACTCGCACGAATCTTCCTTTGTTGGCCGCCAGAAATTGAACAGAACAGGTTGATTCCATCGCCGTCACCGTCGAGAGTTTGGAATGAGGGGAACCAGTGCTGTCCGAGACGGTGCCATTACTTAAAAGACGTTCAAAAGCCCGAAGTGGTGTATACGCATGTTTGGTCAGATACGATAGTAGTGGGCAGATATTGATGCTCGTTGGGAGGCAAATTGCGAACTGAGTCTGAACCCGATAGTGCACTGAGAGCGAATGTTTGTTCTTGCCACTCTACCGTAGTGTGGCAACTGGATTTAAATTGTGAGAAGCGAAAGAATCGAAGACTTCACTGCCACAGGGTTTGACAATCCTTCTACCAAGTCAAGTAGCCTTAAACTCTGTCGTGGACGGGGCTGTTTATCCTGAAGAGCGGCTAGTGGTTGTAGGATCGATGATAACACTGCTGCTTATCTTCAGAAAGAAGGTCAGCTGCCTTTTCAATTTACCAACGAGTTACGATGACCCTGCTACCTCAGAACAGAGCTTCAAGTTCTTTTCCAGACGTGTCCTCGTTCTACAATTACAACGTAGTTATCCCATCCTGGCCGCGAGATTGATATTAGTCAACGCGGTCATCAGATGATGTGTCTTACTGTAAGACGCTAGCGCGAGTTTAGAAGCGATTCTATGGACATTATGGCACTTCGAACAGACGTTGGACAAAGACGAATTTTCGGATGAGTAGACGTGGCGTAAGCACAATAACAACTGTCGGAGCTGGCATGAACAACCTATCTACAGCATCAATGATTTCTGTGCACCATCAAAGGGGTCAGCAGAGTAGACAACTCAACGAGTGTAGAGCTTAATAAATACATAGTTTATGGAGGCAGGAGTACCATACATGACGACATTGCTTTTCTATATGGTTTAGCTACGTACTCGAGAACATTTATCACGAGGGTACCCCATTGAGCTCCTTTATGACGCATATGCCATGCTGTAGACGTGTAGTGTAGTTCCATTGGGTACGGATCTCCAAACTATCTATCAAGATCGGAGACAGATTAGAGGCCACCCTCTGACCTAAACAGCCTGGTGAGTGCAAACACAAAACAGCAGATACAAAAGAGACAACACACCTCAGTGAACAGCAACTTGTGGCTTAGTAGTGATAGCAACAGTAGCAAGAACGTTGCAGAGATTCATTCCACACATCGACCAGTACTCGATTGATAACAACAATAAAGCTTAGAGAATTTGAATCTGTACCCAGCCAGAGCCACAACGCCATGATTTGATACAGACGGAAGCCAGGAAAGCTGGGTGAATGTTTGAAGGTATTAGTGTACATGCGGACAGAATCGGTAGCTCCAATTTTTGTACCTATCTATGGATGGTAAGTACAATGGAACGACTCAAACAGCCTCTGACTTCTACAGTAGTTCTTACGATGGGCTGGGTATTATTGAAAAATGACTCACAACATGATGCCTACGCGATGATAACACAGCCTCGATAGGTCCCGGATGTTCTCTTTGGGGGGCGTCGCACTATGCCAATGTCGTTTGGGGCTCGTCATCATAAATTGCTTCCCAGTTCGTTCCTCACTTCGCAATTTGCTCTCCAGTTCTCAAGCGCCCACTTCCAACCATTATCCTGATGCGTCTCTCTCACGTCCTGGTGGTGATCGCTGCTGCCTTCCTGGTTACCAGCGAAGCTTTGTCGACGACCACGAATTCCAAGCAGATCAAGCTCTCCGGGTCGAAGTGACTTCGCACCGAGGCCCAAGCCAGCGACTTCTGAGGACTCATCACGCCACCGATGTCGATGACGAGGACAACGTGGACGACGAAGACGACGAAATTGACGAAGATGACGAGGATGAAGACGAAGAACGGGCTCTGACAACGGCGAAAATGTGGCGAATGAAGGGGGACAAGATGAGTGCTCAAGGCTACGCCGAAAAGTTGGGCATCTGGAACAAGATTAACAGCAACATGAGGCCAGGGGAATATCAGCAGTTCCTGCGCACCCACCGGTACCAAAAGTACAAAACCTACTTTAACTTTCTGAAAGAAAACAAGTAGAAGAAGCTGTTCCTGTAGATCGAGCAAGAACAACCAGTGTCAAGTCGTGAACAAGCACCATGTGGACTCGTACGAAATGGAGGTAGTGCGCTGTAGACCAATTTTTGAATTAACTAATAGCACAAGCACTCTTTGTTTTGACCCCCTTGTTGATTTAGATCACAATATTAGTTAATAATCAGCGGCAGGATTATATGTGCATGCACAACATACCCAGGAATGGCTCAGATTAGAAGGCAACACAATTGTAATGAGTGGCCGGGTTGATGGAATCCCCTATGGATGCACTACACAGTCAATGTCGCTCCAGGGCGCGTGGCGGCCGATTGTGACAGGAGAAGAACCCTCCTCTCTGGAATATAGATATAGTGAACAGCTAGCGGAGGTATCGACTTTGATTGCTTCGCAAACAACCAAAAGGAGCTATGATCAAAGCTTTTCGTGGTCGTGGCTCGTGTTTACGGTGTCCTCGGAGCGGTGTTGAGTAGTTCGAGCCAAAGAGTCCAAAGCATACCTAATAGGTCTGAAGTATTGCCTTCCTCGACCTCGAACTTCTCCCGCAGTCTCATATCCTGACTGTTTCTTACTGCCGATACTCAATCAAAGTTCACCAGTAAACTCGGTCAGCACGTGATTCTCAATATTGAACGGCTCACACGGTACATTAAGAACCGAAAGATGGACTGGAAGGATCTCAGAGGTTGTCGAATGCTATCTTAACTTGTCGATGTCAAAAATGGCCTGCACTCCGCGCTCCCGTTTGTGCTTCCGATAGTTCGATGTGGATTTGTTCTCTACACCGCTTTATCCCATTCGTCCAAAAACACTGTCGCCTCTTGTACGATTGAAGAGCGCCGTAGTTTACTTATGTTCTAGCACTTCATTCGTTCCTGGACAAACAATTTTTGAGAAAATTTCTAAAAAATTAATGATAATGTTTGCGCAAATTCTGCGAGCTGGTTCCTCGATCATCGATCATCGAGGAATTGTAGCGCCGGAGCAGACAGGCAGCTGGTGTCTGCCCAGGGAGTGAGTGTACTGGAGATAAGTATTTACTCACCAGAGTTATTTGTGTGTCTGTGCAATTCGTCATCATTCTAGGGCTCGTGGCATACCATCGAAACCGGAAGTACGTATCTATAAACTGCGGTACTTCATGGGAGCACTTCCTTAGCATTTACATGGACGTAAATCCTTCATCTACCTTACTAAGCTCTGCGAAAAGATACCTGCTGCTTGAATCTTGATGCGCATGTCGTGGATTGATTGCATCACAGCAACAGTGACGCAACTGATAATAGGTTGTGATCGACTGTCGTTGATTCTGTTCCCTAGACTTGCGTGGGATTTGTAATATCCGTATCCAAGACGATAGAACGAGGAATGAGAAGGGACCGACGCAGTGGAGTTTTAGTAAAGAGATTTCTTGTGGCTTTGAGCAAGAATACAGGTACTTACAGTAACATTTGCCCATCATGTCCCGGCCGTAGCAGATCTTGAGTTCAGGATCCACGATGCATTAGATACGCAATGGGACAAGTACACGATCGACCGAATCTCGGTATCGGGAAGTTGGACAGACGGCAGTATTCTACATATAAGTTGCATAGTAGCACCCACTTATTGCCTACATACATGGACTCTTTGTAGGGAAGGCTTAGAGAAGGATAGATGCGCTCGATCAAAGTTATTGCTGTTGAACAGTGCGTCAGCGATTTAATGCTCTTCTTACTGGCTGTAGGCCCTAATTAAACTTTACATAATCAAGTGACTGCGGACAGGTTGATAAAGTGGAATGAAGCATTAAAAAGATACCTACGAACTAAGAACGGGGTATACCCTCATTACCGTTGCGGTCGCTATTCCGATACAATAGCGACCTTCGTTGCAGCCCAACAACCTATTGTGAAGCCCAGGGCTACATGGAGATTGTCGCCATCACTATAAATGAAAAAATGGAAAAAGCAACAGAAACCCAGATGAACACTTCCATTCGCTTCCGCCAGCCTATTCTTGGGCGCGACGCTCATTCCAAAACTTGGAGTACTTTTTCCACAGCAGGTATGACGGGTCTCTCTTCAGCTCTTTTGCCGTCATTACGGCTTGTTTCTCCGCAATTCCCAACGTTTTCGCCATCGAGTCTGGTGTCACTTTATTATTGGCGATTTTCAGAAACAGGAGCTTGTTCTCCTCTTGTAAAGGTTTGATCAACTTCGCTGCGCCGGCGACTTTGCTTAACTCGTCGGCGGCATCGTCGAGACTTTTGAGTGGTGCGTTCTTGACTAGTTCTGATAATCCCATTCTCTCTTCGTCGCCAGAATTATCTTCCGAGTCATCACTTGCGTCCTTGGTCACCTCTCTGGTTCTCAAAAGCCTGCTGACACCGTGGGTAACTGAGAGTGAACGGTCTACATCATTGGCGGCGGAGGCAGCATCTAACGATGTAAGGATGACTGCCGCGGCAGCAAACAAAAAGCAGCTTACACGCATGCTTGACAGTAGATAACTTGAGAAGTGCTTGGGGTTTCGACTGCAATTCGCAGAATGATCTTCTGACAAAGCGTATCCTGAGCAGTAAAATTGCTGCGGAGCGTGCACGCATCTCGTAACTGATCTTCGCGGTCCAAGTGTAAACCGGATATAAATCGCTACGTGCGTATAAAAATGAAATAGATTGGCGGTGGCAGTGTTATTCTATCGCTACCTTTGTCATTTGATAACCGAGGCAGTTCACAGGCGTTAGTGTACCAGATAGACCGTGGTACGTTAGGTTCTACCAGGTTTATGGCACAGAAAAACAATAAGGCACAACTGCTGTGCCTCTTTGAATTGCTATAGCTTGAGAGACGAGTCGTCAGCCGGATATGCAATCCTCGTCACCAGTTATTGTACACTACGCCTCGTATTTCCCTTCAGAAATTGATGTCAATCTCATTGATCACTCGAGCATGTATCTCAAAGCATTACAAACCTTATTGAAGATGCTTTTGTAAAAAAGGCTACAAACCTTTACTCTTATTATGATGAGTCAATCTAGTTTTCCAATTCAATTAGACGTTTGCAATTACTAATACACAAGTTAGCAATTCGTCAAAGATAATCCAGTCCTTCTTCCGTAACACATGGATGGTCACAAAAGCGACGTCTTCCCACTGCAACTTCAGTCCACGGCGCTCACGATGCGACCCGCTATATCGCACCGGTATGCTCAACCTTACTGTGTTTAAAACTCGATCAAAAGAAGCTCATAGCACTCGCAGTAATAAGTTGTTAAAACCCTGGCAGAGAATTGTATGTGTCTTGCGCTGGGCAGGTTTTCGAGTCATCGTTTGGGAAGAGATGACTTTTTGTACTTGGCAGACAGCACACACATCGATCAAAAATATAAACGAATCGCAATTTCACTCAAATCGCAAGACGGTCGGCACCTTCATTACGCGCACTATTAGAACGTTATCTTCAAAACTGGCTCAAGCTTGAGCGATATGCATCACTACTCAAAGAAGGCTCACTCTCACGATTGCAATTGCCGGTAGTGGCAATCTATTTCTTGTGCGGCGCTACGCAACTATGTGCTAGCTAGCTAGCTAGCTAGCTAGCGACACCTGAACTTTCGAAGGCTGAGGATCCTGCTACGGTCAACGAACAACCCGATGACTGTGGTACACGAAGATTGTCGCGAGTGCACGAGAATGTCGATAACGAACGAAGAAGAGAGGGTGCCGACCGATGTATCTCCGAACGCTCTGCCAGCGTCGAAGGCTTCGAGTATGACGAAGAATAATGATTTGACCGCCTCTACGTCTACGAAAGACGTGACGACGCAGTTCGCGCGCTGAAGGTCGAGGCCAACCAGAGAAAATGCTCGTCATCCATTCTTTAATGAAGTTACGTGCTTGCATGAGAAACGACTAACCCCGACGAAGCTGTTGAAAGTAGAGTACAAACTCAGGGATTCACCACGTTCAGATATCAAATGGCGTAAATACGACTTCGTCAAAGTGGAGTGAAGCATTACCACCGAAAGGATACGAAACATCCACCCAAACTTAAGCCATTGCTAAAGGCAAAACCATGAGCAAGGCCAAGGGTAGAACTAAAGGCTTCTACTACGTAGTGCCGGATTACATTCGATAGTACATGTCAATCCTTTGTATCTGAATAGTGGTCAAGAAGCTGTTCAGCTTGGCGAAGAAGATTAAGTGATTGACATGAATACAGCTCTTGCGCTTCAAACCCACACTATGGGTTCACATCGTTGAAGAAGTTAGCGGAATAGCATTGATGCAGTAGATCGCGTCTTTACCACTCTCCGAATCCTGGCGAGTGGCGATCCGTACAGTCCGATGGACGTGCCGATAGAGATAGCGCCCATAGCTGTAGCCATCGATAATTTGGATTGACCTGTAACACCCAACACGCCAATAACGCCATAGACACACACTAGTAGGATGGCAGTCAAGGCTACCGCACACACTAGATGAACAGCTTTGCGGTTGTCGGTGTAGTGATAGAACACTGCGATGAACCCTCCGCAAGTGATGAGGCCCATAATGGCAGTCAAGAGTAGTGGGAAAATGTTCTCCGAAAGGTATCCGTACCAACAAAGCACGATGCAATTGGTGAAGAGCATAACGACCGGCAGGATCTGCACCTCGCCCGTGTTTTTAGCCTTGTACACTCGCTGGAAGTCTGGGTATGGCGACAGTCGCACGAAGATGGACGAAATGATCGTCAAGACTTGGAAGATCGTCTCCACTGTACCCATGGCGTCAGCAAAAATTAGCTGGAAGGTTGTTTAATGGTAGATGGACGCGCTAGAGCGCAAAATGGATAATGAAGAGGTTGCTCATCGATTGCAAGATGGTGACTATGACGTACTTGTACCACGCGCAAACAATTAATCTGTGGCGCGCAATCGTATTTTAACTTAGCCGCGGAGCAGCCAATCAAAATGTAGAAACAGTAGATGCATGTTTTAAATATGTAGATTAAAATATGAAAAATGAATGCACTGCTGGACTCTCTGAGAAGCTGAATGTCCTCAAGGACATTCCGTTAAAACACGTATCATGTCTTTTATCCGTATCCATGTTGGTTCGTCAGCAAAAACTTTAGACAACATTACATAAAATAATTTGAATCCACAGTTGCCTTAAACACTCTCCTAAATCAAATCTAGTGTTGGATGCTGTGCAACCACTCCATCAAGTAGAAATTATCTCTGTCGGCTGCCGCGATGACGCGTTCGCGATCAAACTTGTCAGGATAGTGAGAGTAGAGCCATTGCGCGATCTCCACATGGCCCGAGCGAGTTGCGTTCTCTGCTGCACGCCACGTACAGCCTTCCGAGCGGTTTGCTGCCAAGAACAACAACACGTCGAAATGGCCTCCACCTGCAGCCTCGTCCATCGCGTGAGTCGTGCACCCTTCCACGCGGTGATGATGCAGCCAGCGCACGGTAGCTAGCCACCCTCCGGCTGCAGCGTTATCCATAGCAGCTGATGTACATCCTTCGACTCGATTGGCTTGAAGCCATTTGATGATCAGCAAGTTACCTCCAGCGGCAGCACGATCCATTGCTTGGCTAGTACACCCTTCACGACGGTTCTCGTGCAGCCACTTGACCATATGCAGGTGCCCATTGGCAGCCGCATTGTCCATAGCGTTCGAGGTGCATCCCTCGTGTCGCTGTGTATGAAGCCACCTGACAACTTGTAAGTGACCCGCGCTCGCAGCTTCATCCATAGCAACAGTGCCGCATCCTTCGCGTCTATGGTGGTGCAGCCAACGTAAGACCGCAAGCTGGTTGGCCGCTGCAGCCTTGTTCATCGCGTCCTGAGTGCA
Organism: Phytophthora boehmeriae; assembly: GCA_011947355.1. Taxonomy (NCBI): domain Eukaryota; phylum Oomycota; class Peronosporomycetes; order Peronosporales; family Peronosporaceae; genus Phytophthora; species Phytophthora boehmeriae. The sequence goes on along the minus strand of JAAVTJ010000265.1, from coordinate 114,314 downwards.
CCCTTCAGGCCGGTTTTCATGCAGCCACTGCACAATCTTCAAGTGTCCATTCGCGGCAGCTCCATCCATCGCCCGGGTCGTGCAGCCTTCATGTCGATGCGTATGTAGCCACTTCAGAACGTGAAAATGGCCATTACGTGCAGCACCGTCCATAGCTTCACGAGTGCAGGCCTTCCAGGACTCTTGCAATCTGTTCTGATGCAGCCACTTAACCATCTCCAGGTATCCGTTCGTCGCTGCCTTGTCCATGGCTGCAGTTGTCCACAGCACCACCTTCCCCTCAAACTTCTTCCTATGGAGCCACTTGGCAACATGAAGATGTCCATTGGCTGCCGCAGCAGTTGTTGTGCGGGTCGTAACCAGTCCAGGACACTTCCTCGTCAACTTCTTCAGCGTCTCCAAGTGTCCATTGGCAGCAGCTTCGTCCACAGCACTCGCTCTGATAACATAATGCCCTTTAATCATATATTTGAACACATCTAAGTGTCCATGAGCTGCTGCCTCCCCGCTGCATATCCGGACCACTGCCCTCTCTCACGATGCAGCCACTTGACCAGTTGCAAGTTCCCGTTCCTGGCTGCCAGCTCAATGGCGTTGGCGCCTACAAGCGGCGGTGCTGTGTGTTTATACAGCCACTTGACCACTGCATCGCGGTCGGATTGGGCCGCAGCGCGCATCTCGTTGGCGCCCCAGAAGACTTGACTATGGTGCGCATAGAGCCATTGCAGCACCTTAAGTTGCCCTTGTTCCGCAGCAACTTGCACTGCGTCTGTCACTCTTCCCTGGGGGTAATACACTGTGCATAACCAATAAATAATCTTCAGATCCCCTCGCTTGGCAGCGTTAGCCAAGCCCCGAGCAAAGTTCCATTGGCGATACAGGAGATCTTCTGTTACGTTGCGATGTAATGTGGAACGTTCCACATTGCATTGTGAGATGTAGAGCCGTTCCAGCAGATGAAGTGGAGCGTCCCTGACGGATCTGGAGCATGCAACAGGGATCGAAAAGCTGCTGGAGAAGTCCAGGAAGCTGCTGATAGCTGCCAACACATGAGGAAGCGCCGAGACGCGAGTGTTGCAGTTGGTGAGAGCTGCGGAGACGCACACGAGAGGCTGCAGACACCGACTGGGGCGAGGCGGAGGCTTCCTGGGCGATGTGGGACGCACCAGACGATGTGGGACGATGCACGACGCAGTCATCTGAGCTGGTCAACGCGAATTGAAGACTGAAGTGGCGAGCGTGAGAAATGGATTGTTGAACCCGTGATTGTTGATGATCTGTTGATGGTAGGATTGCTAATACACCGTAGAAGCTGATGTACTGGTAGCAATACCTATGAAGTATTTCGATAGTCTAATATTATCAAAGTATTTTATAACGTGATAATTAATGGGATTGAGCTTGATGGGATCTATTAGGTGGGTGTGAGTACAGTTGGACGGTTTAGGGCAATCGACTGACTTTCAGCCAATAAAAAGAGGTCGGATGATGATGGACTCACCAAGCTGGCGTACTGTATAGTGTTAAGCAAAGCATAGTCTGAACGTTGGAAAATAGAGACGGTTACTTACCCAGAGCAGAGCTCTGCAGCGACGGCATGGCGTCAACACAAGCTACATGTCATATCCTCCACACATTCTACATGTCATATCCTCCACACATTCATATTACTGCAGAAGAAGCCTAGGGAAGGATCGTATCTTTCAGAGAACAGCGGGTGAAGAAGAGCAGATGGAAGCCGCGACTAGCCAAAGTCCATCCTCTCTACCACAGTGATGGCTCTAGATCCTTTACCTAGCAGCAGTCCACAATTCTGAAGACTATGACAATTGTCCCCCAACTGCCTCCCCTGACCTCTGTGCACGTTGTTTGTCGCGAGAATCCTCACTTTCATGTTCTCAAACATCTCTCACGTCGCATCAGCGACTTTCTCGATGTTTCTCAACAGGTTTCAGTTGCAAACGCCTGTGCGTTGCCTTCTCTTCGGTTGGTGAAGAGGATCCTAGCGAGGGATGCTCGTGACCCTGTGGGTAGTTTCCGCAGAGAATTTATGCTTCAGCAGTGGCAGTTCTCGACTGGACTGCCGAAAGCTGTGGCGAAAGGAGATCTGGAGCTGGTGCAGTGGTTGGTGCAGTATTTCTCAGGGTTTCAAGTTCCTCCACGCGTTGTGGAGGCAGGAGCGAGCTATGGTCGACTGGAAATTCTGCAGTGGTTATATGATCAAGGATATCGTCTTCAACCGAGAAACGAGGATGTGGAAATTGCATTGAGAAATGATCACACAGAGCTTGCGGTGTGGTTGAATGATCTCCTTTTGCAATTGAAAATTAAAATTTCAGCGAGAAATATGCTTGATTGGACTGCTGCAGCTGCAGGAAATGGGAACTTGAAGATGGTGCAGTGGTGTCTTGGTGAAATGGCGAGAAGGCGACGCAGGATGAGGGGTTCGATGTCAAATTGCTGAATTTGGCTGCCGAAGGAGGCCATGTCGCTACTTTGGAGTGGTTTCTGAACCAGGTTGATGGGGATACGAGCACTAACCCACGAGTTGAGATTAGATATGCCGTGGCTGGTGGCCATTTCATGTTGATGAAATGGTTGATGAGCCACTACAGAGAAAACTGTGAGGTGGGCGATGCGTTCCTTGTAGCAGCACGATCAGGTCAGCTGCAAATTGTGAAATGGCTTCATGAAAATGTCAGGAGTGACCTTGGGCCATGTGTCTACGAGGCAATGGATGAGGCAGCGGGAAATGGCCACTTGGACGTCGTGAAATGGTTGCACGACAACCGGTTAGAAGGATGCACGAAGCGAGCGATAGATTTGGCAGCCAAGGGTGGATTTCTCAACGTGATCAAGTGGCTTCGTAGCAAATTTTCAGAGGGATGCACTACAAATGCTCTTGATGCTGCTGCTGAAGAAGGTCATCTAGCTACTGTGCAGTGGCTTCACCAACATTTCTCCGTTGGTTGCACAACTTCAGCGATAGATCGTGCGGCAGCGAACAATCACTTCAAAGTGGTCGAGTGGCTTTATTTGTTTCGGTCAGAAGGCTGCACAGTTGAGGCGATGAACAGTGCGGCACGATCAGGACATTTGGAAATGGTGAAATGGTTGCACGATAATCGAAACGAAGGATGCACAGCGGAAGTGATGGATGCCGCGGCAGGAAACGGTCATTTGCATGTGGTGAAGTGGCTTCATGCTAACCGAACAGAAGGCTGCACTAACAAAGCCATGAATAACGCAGCAGGTGGTGGTGATCTGAAGATGGTACAATGGCTCCATTTGAATCGTAATGAGGGCTGTTCTGTTCAGGCCATGGATAAAGCAGCGGCTTCCGGCCATATTGATGTTGTGTTGTTTCTTCAACGTGAACGAACTGAAGGATGCAGTGTAGCAGCACTATTCGAAATGCATTCGAATCGCTACGACGAATTCATGCCGTGGTTCGAGCGCCATTATCCAATCCAGTTCGGGGAATTTCGTGGAAGGCAATACTGGTTGATTGACGAAGCCAATCCACGCTCTGGGAAGTAATGCATACTGTCACAACCTCGCCATTTATTTACAATTAATACTTGCTGAACAATCGTAGTACTATTGCTACAGATAGCAAATGTTACCACCAATCCCACCAAAGTGACTCTGGGGCTTTTGGAGAGGGAGAAAACTTTTCTGGGTATACCTGTCGAAGCCACTCTGCGACTTTGAAATGCCCATTCGTGATCGCGTCTTCCACAGCCACACGACTACATCCCTCAGTACGATGCTTGTGCAGCCATTGCACCACGTCTAAAAACCCGTTCTTGGCTGCAGTGTCCATCGCAAATTCCGTGCATCCTTCTGCTCTGTTGGCATTCAGCCATTTTACAGTCTCCAAATGACCATTCCCAGCTGCCAAGTCCATAGCGTCGGTGGTGCATCCTTCCGAACGGTGATCGTGCAGGAACTTCACCACTTCCAAATATCCATTCCCAGCAGCTCGATTCATCGCTTGCTTGGTGCACCACCCGTGCTGTTCATGGAGCCACTCGATCATCTCCAAGTATCCGTTCGATGCAGCATTGTCCATACGTATATCATTGGCCACCACTTCGTCTGGAAAAGTCTCTTTCATCCACTTGACTGCATCCAGAACGCCACTATCCACCGCTCGCATAACGCCTTCATAACTCAATTGATCACCGCGTTCCTTATGCAGCCACTCGAGCATTTCTAAATCGCCATGTCGAGCTGCTTCATCGATCAGATACATCTCGTCTGGCGGAGGGGTCGTGTATTCGTGTAAGAACTTTGCCACGTCCAAGTGATTATGCGCTACGGCGTAATACATCTCATCTCCACCCCAAAACACGTGGTCATGATTATCAAACAGCCACTGTAAGATCGCCAGATGACCGTTCTTGGAAGCTTCGACGACTGCGTTCGACTCCACGTAACCAGCTGGGAACCGCTTGACCAGCCACTTGACCACGTCCAAGTGGCCTAAACCTGCTGCTCGACGGATACTCTGCGAGAATTCCTGCTGTTTGTCGTCATTGTCACTGTGACTTTTCGACCGAGCAGCGATTCGGTCTAGAAGTCGCACAGAGCCGAACTTGCAGGCGTCACCAATGGTCCACTTGGCACTTGGGTCCAGAAAAGCGTCCAATTCGAATACCACATGGCCCAGAGCGTCAATAGCAGCGTGAGAACGACAGACGACCGTTACGCCAGTCAATAGCAGACTCGACTCGAGTTGGTAGTAGCTCTCCATTATTGACGCGAGAGCTCCAAACTGATAATGGAAAAACACGCAGGACACGCTTCAAAAGCGTGTCTCTAGTTGACCTGATTGGTCCTGATACTAGCCAATCACAGTCCGAGTTGAAGTTAGGCTGACTATTTTATCCCCCTTATTTCCGCATAGGATCCACTAATCAGATTCGACAGGTATTAATACAAGCTCAACAACAGTACTATAATTGCCTTTGAATGTTGTCATATGATCCCATGCCAGTCGTTCGGAAAGATGTACGTTTGCAGCAATGGACAAAATCGCTACTCGAGGGTCAATAAGCCTGACACATTTGTTGACGACCAGCTGAAACTGCCTCAGCATTTGAATTCGAGTAACCCAGTGGAATGCTCGAATGAAGGTGCAGATGGAGTTGCTGCCCCCACTCTGAAGGTGTTGCACTGAATTCACGAGAGATTAACTGTTGGCACAAAGGAGGCGATGGAAAATGTTGCTTGCAATGGTCGACTGGAATTGCCTAGTACCTTCGTGAGCATAGCCCTTAGGGTGTTTCTCACATCCGATGGTTTACGCTGCCACTAATGCTAACTTAGGTGGCTTCGTGAGAATCGACCAGAATGGTAATTTGACCAGAGTGGCGAAAGCGCTGTTCATGAGCGCTTCTTTGTTGTCCAGTGCATGACGACGCTTCTTATTGACGAAGATGGATGTTTCTGTAGAGACGAATTTTCTAGCGAAGAAGCCGTTCGGCATGGTGGACAGTGTTGAGATTAAGCAAGCCTGAGAGCAGCTATTACGTAGTTGGGCTTATCGGTGCGTTCGTTGTAGGGGTTTCCATGCCGGCGTCAGCGATTTTAATCTCAGAAGTGATCACCTATCTGACGGAGAAATATGGACAGTACCAAGATTCTGGCGACAAGTCTCACCTTAGTGACTTGTACGACAGTGTGCGGCTCTATATCTTCTTTCTCGTTGGAGCTGTGATGGCTAGAGTCTTTACGTACATGCAAATTTATTGCTTCAAGTTTATCGAAGAAAAGGTCACCACACGCTTACTATATGACGAATTTCGAGGGCAGCCTATGTCGACAGAACATCGGATTTTCGACGAGAAGGAGAATGCTACTGGAGCACTGATGGCTGATCTCGCTACGAATGCCACAAAGGTGGCTTTGGTGTCTGGTGACTCTCAAGCGCGTGCGTTTCAAGCATTTTTCACGTTGGTTGCAGCTCTAGTGATCTCATTTGGATTTGGTAGCTGGTTGCTAACGCTTATCATGCTGGCAATTCACCACTCTTTGTAATCAAAGTCGTGGCACGCATGAACGAGATCGAGGGCAGATCGAGGGCAGATCGAGGGCAACACTCTTTCCATTTCGGACGATTTAACTACTCCTGGCGCGCATGCGTCAGAGGTCTTGAGTAATATTCGCACCGTTAGATCGTTGAGTATTGAGAGCAAAGCTACAAAGTGTTTGATGAATTACTTGAAGAACCGCTTCGCAAGGGCAGCAAAGAAGCACACATTAACGGCCTCACGCTTGGATTAAGCTCCTCTATTGCAATGGCAATGCACGCTCTAGTCTTCTGGTTCGGGGTCAAGAAAGTGGATGATGGCACCATCAACGTCTCCGACATGATGAGAATTCCCATGGCGATAATGATGGCGCTCCAAGCTGTTAGTGGTGCCACATCTTTCATCGAGAACGCTCCCAAGGCATTTAAAGCTAGATCTACAATTGCCGCCATCCGTGATCCCATCGCTCCCATCGACTGCTTCAGCTCTGAGGGTCTACGTCCGACGAAAGTCGATGGTCGTCTCGAGTTCGGAGACATCGCCTTCCGCCACCCGACTCGACTTGAAATCAACGTGCTCAAGCACTACAATCTCACCATCGAAGCTGGTCAAACCGTGGCCTTCTGCGGTCCGAGCAGCGGCGGCAAGAGCACCATCATCTCTAATCGAGCGCTTCTACGACCTCGTGGCCAGCGCCGTGCTTCTGGACGGCCACAACCTCAAGGATTTGAACCTGAAGTCGCTGCGCAATCAGATCGGCCTCGTCGGACAGGGAGCCCACGCTCTTCATCGGCACCATCGCAGAGAACATCGCCTACGGTCTGCCGAGCCAGGCAGAGATCGAAGACTTGGCCTTCACCATCTCTCTTGACTGCATCAGCGGGCCTTACTTCGAAGCCATGTGAAGATAGTCCCATCAGCCGGTGAGTTGGAAGCTTGGAACTCCCCAATAAGACTTCATGTAGTGAGAGAGAGAGACTTTTGCACTACAACTTCAAACACTGCTGTCCCTCCTGCCTGTACATTACACAGGGCCTTACTACACAACCATGTAGGCCAGACGAGTTCGGCATTATCATCAGCTGGAGGTGAATATCTCTTTACGGCTTAACGTTCTCTGCAGCTTGAAGTCTTTTGACTTTAGCTTGATACACCACGTACTTGGCCCATATCGCACGTGAAGCCACGTCCTCGTTGGTGAATAAAGTCCCGATGCTCAGGCCAAACTTCTCCCACGGATCTACTCCCAATATCCTCCAACGTTCAAACTGCGCATTCTGCAACGTAGTAGCGATCTTCTCTGTACCCTTTGTCTGCGTCGCTGCATCGAGCAACCTCGCCAGATTCATATCACCGTACTTCTGCATCAAGAAATTGATAATAACTGTATCTGGGTTCGCGTAGTCCGCCCACACATAGCGCGCATATGCGACCCACACCATAAAGTTCGGGTTGTCAGCTAAAGTCTTAGCCTTGTCAAGCTTCAGCTTGACGAAGACACTCCCCGCAGGTTTGTTTTCTTTGGCCCATCCGAGCAGCGTCTCTAGTGTGGTTTTTGACTTGAAAGCGCTGGTGATCTTCTCCACTCCGGCTTTGAACTTGTCGAGGGCAGCGATTGGCTTGATACTGATCGCCTTCTCTTCGTTGGTCTCACTCAGCATGTTGACCGTACGCAGGAGCCTCTGGACCGTCGGAGCACCATTTTCCTCTGCAATGCGCGAGCGAGCAAATGTCGAGGTGTCCGATTTTGTCAGCCGTAAACTGGTGGTCGCTGGCACAGATTCGACTTCTGCGAGGAGAAGGACAGCCAACAGCAGCAGCACTTGGCAATGTTGACGCATTGGAAGGAGCCTCGCGGTTGGTGAACTGATTGTGAAAAAGAAATTGAAGAAGTGAGTGAATGGACAGGAAGGCGAGAATGGAAATGTCCTCCTAAGCACATAAGTCTAGGACATAACCGCTGGTGGATAACCTTAATTATGTGTGATAGGAATGAAAAAAAAACGCTCATGCCACCGTATCAGCATTTATGTGCTTTTTATTTTCTTGTAAAGCACCCCTGCTTTCTTCAACGGTTGGAAATTCGGTATACTCAGGCCAGCGTATCACAACATATGTACGGTCAGGATCCTCTAAATGGATCGGCGAACATCCGAGCAGCACACAGTCTGGTCTCTACCAGTTTGATGATGGCAAACCCATAACGTAGAATTAGGGCATTTCCGTCAGTCGTGAGTATTACGTAAATTTGGCCATTTTCTGCTAAAGTAGTGGTAACGTGGTCTGTCACTTCATGAGCCAATCAATTCATGAGTCATTTTGATTTTTATCCAATCCACTAGCTCTATTTCTCTATAGACGCTGATTGGTCGAAGATTCGGTAAATTAATTCATGAGCCTGTGGGCTCAGATCTGTATCAGACATTATCAGATATCCTGTAGACTCTAATCTGCCTTCTAGCATGCGCGCGCAGTTCACCGCGAAAGAACTACGAGAAGCTGTTGAGCGGGTGATGCGAGGAGAGGCTGTTGCAACTGTGGTGGCTTCCGTGTCGCTTCCCACACTGAAGTGGAACGTCAAGTTGGAGCGCGCAGGTGAAGCTCAAGAGCTCAAACCGTGTGAAGCCATATCTTATACTTGTTTTTACTATGGCTCAGTTGTGTTGTCCACATCAGATAGCTCATGAATTGATTTTTCTCTGATTGACTATTCGGCGTGTTCAATGACCCATTCTTCTACCAACGGTGCGGAGAGCCAATCACATGTTGACATTCAAAATTTCAAGCCAATGGCAAGTCTCCAGAAACACCTAGCTTTTGATCTAATTTTGCAGCTCCTGAGATTTGGGACCAGTCGTAAATTGGAGATGGCCCGGAGTAATGAGTTGTGCGGAAGGTGCGGCCAGTCGCCGTGTGTTTGGACAGCGACAAAGGACACACTGATGGAGAGCGCGACGCGAATGCAAGGGCAGCTTTCCCGACGCCGTCGGCAGAACAAGTTTATTCGAAAAGCGCTTAGTCGAGTCTTTTTACCATCAAACAGGTCAAATGAGAGGCTCTCTGCCTACTTGTGTACACAAACGACTACTATTGCTTTGGCCAGACAACACTTGGAAGGTATGCAAGTATGTATATATACGTATGCATGTATTGTTATGGTTTCATAGGCAATTCCAGCTTTATTGAAGTCCACCTTCTAATGCTTTTGCGCAAAGTAGCAGTAACAAAAAGCGAAAATAGCCCATAGCCGCCGTCTTGCTCAAACGCTTTTTGATTTTGGTCTCCATTACTAAATGAAGCCCGTTCTGCGCCTCGATGGAGGCAAGATATTCGTTTTCAGCTGCTGATGCTGATGTGGGAGGGTCAGCGTCGGAACGTGGAGCACGGAGAGGTTCAGGTCTAGTTGCAGGTAGGCCGTGCGTGGTCGTGGGTTCGTCCTCGAGGAGAGTGCTCTCGTCGTCATTGAGCTCTTCACTCTCGTCGCCGCTGAGGTCTTCACTCTCGTCACCGCTGATTACTTCCCAGTCGCCTGTGATCTCGCCGTCCATGGCTGTCTGCGTGCGTGCGTATGGCAGTGATTTGACGAGTGTGTGGAATACCTCTCAGCGTTTTATATTTCGGTGCCGGCCACGATGACTGGCTTCAGACTGGCTCTAGTACAGGTCTAAGTGGACCTGTAAAATGACTGAGACGACGTCAACCTAACCCAAACAACAGGTTTTGACCAATTAGAACGTGTACAGGTCTTTCTACCAGGTTCATATGGACTCGTACCAGGTCTCGTAGTTAAAGAGTTAATGACACGAAGTGCTCGTCAATTTCTCGGTTGTTTGAAGATGAGTGGATGAAACGCGTGCTGTTATTGGATTGGTTGGATAATGTGAGCCAGAAAACAGATGGCTTGCGACAGGGAAATATGGAAAGATGTGAAGTGATGGTTGATGAAGCTTCTGGATGGAACTTTCTATGTCAAGGATGGTCCTACTGGTTTGGAAGCGCCTAGCCTTCGCTAATAGAAAGCAGACCCAGGCCCAAGAACCAGAGGTTCACGAAGATATCCAGAGTTGTAAGTCACGATACCAAGTTGCAGTCTCTAAAGTTCAGGTTCCATACTACATATCCAATGTTTGAAGATATATTCCAGAAGAGCAGCTGGTTATCTTCTGGAAGCTGGTTCAACATTTCTGATCCGGACTCTCTGCGACTCAAGATCCTGAATCAAGTTGCTGACGTCCTGAATCCTGGACTTCCTGAACCAGACTCAGAGGTTCCAGCAGCGAGCGTATGTACAATGGTGCAGGCAGCCATAATCCCAGGATACAGAGCCCAAGTCTGAGTTGAGATTAAGGATCCAGAGTTTCTAAACAAGAGACCCAAGATTCCAGAAACCTGAGATGAAGCCAGTTTGGGGATGCGTTTCCTGATCTGTTCCAAGAATGTTCCTCGATACTCATCAATGATGACCAAGATATCTGATCCGAGACACAACCACTCATCAATGATGACCAAGATAGTGAATGCACAAACGAAGTAAATCAGTCAGTAGCCAAAAGTAGATAGTAGATAAACCAAACAGAGAGTTCAATTTGCCAGCTAAGGCACAAGTCGTTCAAGGTTCGCTAAGCAGTAGTCGACCAAGACTCGCTTGCTGTCGGCACTCTGGATTCTCCAACCCGTGTCAAGTCCAGTTAGGTTGGGGTCCAAAGTGCCGTTCGCTGCGGATACAAGCCCGCTTATTTCAATATATTGGTTGGGCGTCCTCAGAGGCTAACCCATTTCATATCCCTGAGTCAGGGAGTGTCAAGATCTACGTCGACATCCTGTTCTGTGAACGCAGACTATTGTGTGAAACGAAGAACTCTGAACCTAAAACCTGCAAGTGAATTTCCCTCTCTGAGGGTGGTGCGCGTGACGTCGTGAGCATCTGGGATCCTGCCGAGTATCCTGGATCAGAGCTCCAACTGACCTCGGCTCAGCCATGTCCACAAGGCTATCAAGAATTTGGACGCTCTATAATGTGACGTATAACAAGAACTCTACATTTGATTTTATTTGCTGACCACCAAGTGGTGAACGCGCGTCTCTGATATCAAGAACCCAGACATTCTGGACCAGAAGAACGAAGACCAGAGTACTCACATATTTGGATCAATACTCGCTCGGTGGACGGTAGCGAGGTTAATCGAACCGTCAGGGATTGCACAAGGTACACGCCAACCCTGGACCAGACATGAAGAGTTTCAGACTCTGAGATTCTGAGATTTGGACCAGGGGTACCAGAGGGCCGCTATACTCTGGACAAAAAGGCTCACCACCTCGTCTTATTAACACACACTTTGAGTCCTGTGAGGAACCCCAGGATTTCGTCAAGGTTGTTCGGTGTATCCGATGCCGCATAGGACATGCTGCCAGCCCAAACCACTTGATATTGCAAAATCTCTCCAAGTAAACAAACGTACAACAACAGCTCCCGATCCTCCAGGGCCAGGATTTTCACGTGAGCTATCGTCGAAGAAGATAAGGTGATAGCAATTAGCCGCTGGTAACATGCTGGGCGCCGCCTCCATCGATCTGGTAAGTGCCGTATTGATTACCACGATCGCGGCGTTAAACACTAAGGACAATGCATGAGGCCACAGCCTCATATAAATGGTCTGATAGCCAATCCGTAATCGTGACTGAAGCATTGCGCAGTGATGCTGAACATTGATAAGGCAAGTCCAAAGCAAGTTGTCTGTCGTGAAGACTTAGTTGCTTCCTTCGAGTGAGGAATGCTGTTTGGAGGCGGCGAGCAGCAGGGCACGTCCAAAATACGTGATACTTGTTTACATTAAATTCATGCTGACAGGATGAATGTGGACAACCGACCCTACCGTTTCTCACATCATAGAGCGATAAAGCTTGTAGTTTTAGGAGGTACATGACCTGTTCTCCCCATGGTTCTATTCCAACGATGCACCTGATGTGATTCCACTCCAAAGTTGTCAGACCTCCAGCCGATTTTGTTGCTCCATGTTTCTGCCTCCCGCGCACAGTGCTCCAACCCACGTTGTCGAGATACCACGGTAATACAGTGCTTGATGTGACTCCGAGACCGGGCCAGCGCCGTCGTCCAGCCCACAGGCACACCATCCGCGCCATGTTTGGGTGAGGAGGGATGTACTTCTCTTGATAGCACATGATAAATCGTTATCCACCAAAATTCGAACGGTAACTTCCTTGCGTTTGTTCACAGTCGCCATCAGTGGGTACGCTACTGGCATATCCAGTTCAATGGCCGTAGTCCAACTACCATCCGGGCAACACAAGTATAATTCATCAAGTTTGACAGCTGGTAGCCACTCCAAACACTGAACCGCTAACGCCCTAGTAAGCCTCTTCATCATGGCCGGAATTTGATGCCACATTAATGCGGCCCCATCCAGCGTGAAGGATACTCCGTCCCAGTGAACTGTCATGCCACCCTGTTGGTCTGCTACCTGTGCCAGCTTCATCACCGTCTTGGCGAAATCAACCGGAAGTGCAGGACTTCCAGTCAGTGTTAAGATTGCTTTACCAGTCGCCCAAATGGTATCCTTCCGTTTGTACCTAGCACCTGATGTGGGTAATGATTTTGGTATAATTCCAATTGCGCTGGGTATGACCTCTGTTCGGTTCGCCCACAAAATGTCTCTAGCAATGTGTTCGTTATTGGTTCCGTGGAGCGCCCATTTAGAGGCCAGCACCGCTGCCATCGCCATGACTTTTGCTCTCAAATTTGGAATGGTCATGCCACCAAGTGTTCGGGGTAGCGCCGCTAAGTCTGCATTGAGCCACGCCCGCGTGCCGCCAACATCAGCGTGGAATTTGGCGTGCCAAATAAAATATTTTATCTTTTTGGCGAAGATGTTTATGATACTGGTAGACGGCCATACGTGTTGTGCTATGTAAGGCGTCAGTTTAGGAATGATAACCGACGTCGTAATCAGACTGCGTTGACCTACCGTCATCGTCTTTACGCAAGCCATACGTAGTCGAGCCCGCAGTTGATTGTCCGCTACCTCTCACGTCTTGCCCGGTTCAATACAGGTTCAACCTGTATACCCAGAATGTGTTTGCATCCTGGAATTTGAAAGGCGGTGGAAGTTCTGCGCTTAGTTTAGCTTCTTTCTCACACAGTGCAATTACAAGTGTTTTCTCTTCATTTAGTCTCAGGCCCATTGCCGCTCCAAATTGCGCTGTTACTCCACGCATCATTTTCACTTCTGTTGGATGGCGAAGGTATACTGCCGTATCGTCGGCGTATCCCACCACTCGGAGTTCGAAGTGGCCTGCCTCAGATTGCACGACCACCCGCGCGTGCCTCCATCATCCTCAGGTCTCCTGTAGATTGGGTCCTTAGCCAAAATGAATAGCATGGGCGCCAACGGGCAACCTTGTCTGATGCCGCTACTGACCGTTATCCGTCGTGACTTGAAACCGTGTGCCAAAAACCTCACTGTTGTAAGACTGCGTAATTGAAGCATCGTATGTAGGAATTGTTCGGGATATCCATGTCGGCTTAGAGTGGCAACCATATACAGTAGCCACGGTCCAGCTAATCGTACGTTTTCTTCAAATCTAGCAGCAACGTCATTGCGTCTTCCTAGTCTGGATCCAACAGTACCATTCGTTGTGCTACCTCGTACAGTAGTAATGTTTCGTGGATGGTGCGACCTGGTACAATCCACTTATGATCTGGATGTATTCGTGTTGGTAGCGTAAGCCGGACTCTGTTCGCCAGTATTTTCGTCAGAATTTTATAATCCGTTTTATTAGCGGGAGCGGGCGATAATCAACCCCAACACCCAGCGTTTTAAGGACCAATAAAAGGACCAAATGTTGACGGCATAGCTCCACGTCTACAGGCGTCCATATGCAAAATCCTTTTAGATTGGTGTCGTCGACTCAAAGGTGAACAATTCAAGCTATTTCATAAAGTTGGAAGATGCTTCTACGCTTCAAACGAGGCCTGGCAAAACAGACCTATTGTAGAGTTACTCGCCGGGAGTTTGTCCTTACGTAAGGAGAAAAACTTAATTGGGCTCTCAACGCTGTCCTTACAAACGTACAGATCGTCTACATACTCTACTTAACAGCCCGATGCTAGGGACACGGCGATTAAGCTCGTCAAGCGATTGATGACGCTTTCGAGATGGAGGTGGGGCTTGGTTGGACCTTATTCCCGTCGTGCACATCTGCTCCGGCATCTCGCAAGGATTCAGTAGTTGTTTGGCCTCATGGAACTTGGTGTAACACGATACTTCTCCATTCCACCGCGGCATACGACAGAGAGCCACCCCGCACCATTACACTAAAAACGCGTCTTGAAGCCCTCTCGAGTGTGATCAACATGTTCATTGTCATGGTTGAGCTGACAGCATAACACACAACAGAGTTGTGCTTATCCGTCAACTTGAATCTATCAGATACAAACGATATTAGCATTATGATGCTTAAGCATAGAGTGCATTGTACTTACGAGCTGGTAGTCGATTCGTTTTGATAGTCGATGACGGGTCGGTATCAAAGTGATCTCGCTTTATATACGAATCGTGTAGCTCGTAGCTGAAGCCAGTTAGATTTCTGGCTTTCGCTGACTGCTTTCTCGAGACTGTTGCCAGTGGGTAATGAGTGCAACACTAGAAGTTGATTTGGCATTGCACTATCTCGAATACTGATTGTAGCATCATGGCAAAATAGCGCAAAACTGGGCAGCTTCTGCTTATAGTTTTGGCAGGACATGAAGGAATCACACCTGACCTTGTCCATTAAGTATGAGTGAGCCTACAATCATACATCGTTAACCATATGACAAGTAAATCCGTGATGGTGGTAGTGCTTACCTGAAAAAGCTGGAGGGACTGATAACCATTGTAGGCAAGTTTTTCATCATGCGTATCTGAATAGCAGGGATCGGAAAACAATAACTTTGCCGGCAATAATAAATACAATAATGTTGACACTATTTATTATTGAGCCCATACACTCTAAGTCAATAATAAAATTGGCCAATAATATCCAATAATCCTGCCAAAAGTCTGACCCAGAGTTTGTATAATAAAACCAAGATAAGTTCACCGAGACCAATCATTCTGTCATTCCGAAGCGCTATTTTTGCCACAAGATTCATTCTGCAACTTACACACCACTCAGCACCTATAACACCCTCCACCAGCCACCACGCCTCAACAATGCCGTCAAGTTCTGAAATCTGTGCGTTCTTTTTCAACGAAGGAGTTGATTTCCGTTACACCTGCAAAATTTGTAAGGAGACCGCAAGCAAGCACCCGCTACAGGCTATTCCAACCTCTTATCGCACCTCGCCACCAAGCATCCAAACTATTTGACCGAGATGGCGTCAGCCCAGCGTAGCCAACATGGGTCCATGGAGACGTTCGGCTTCGTCCCCGAACCGGTCGACCACCTGTACCGCTGGATGCGCTGGGTCGTCCAGCGCAACCACCCGCTGTGCGAGGTTGATGACCCGCTGACTCGCTCAATGTCACGGCTGCAGCCCACAACTTCTAAGACGTTGAAGACAACCATGCAATCGGTCGCCGGAAAGGTCGGCAAAGCAATTGAAAAGGAGATGGGGGATCGATTTGGAGTTGTATTTGACGGCTGGACGCATGACTCTACCCACTACGTCGCACTGTTTGCCGTATACACTTTTGGTGGAGCTCTACGACGTCCGTTGCTGTCCGTCTCGCCGCTCGACGAAGGTGCCCAAACTGCTGATGCCCATCTGGACCATTTTGAGCGAGTGTTAGCTCTATACAACAAGGCACTAAGCATGATTCTGTTCGTCGTAGGCGACAATTGCAGCACCAACCGTTCCATCGCGACAAAAATGAATGTACCGCTAGTTGGATGTGCCAGCCACCGGCTTAATTTAGCGGTACAGTCATATTTGGCCAGCTTTTCAGAGGCTTTAGATCAAGTGAATGCACTTATGGTTCAGTTACGACTGCCGAACAACAGTGCGGAGCTGACAAAATTTACAGATTTGCGACCAATCAAAAGAAATGCGACCCGTTGGTCGTCGACCCGCGAGATGGTCGCCCGCTACCTTCGCATCAAAGGTGAGGCGAGGAAGGTAGAGGCGGTTGAGGACTTCATGCCTTCGGCATCAACCAACCGCAAGCTGGTATCATTGAACGAAGACTTAGCTGTTTTTGACAGTGTTTGCAAGAAGTTGCAGTGCGAAGATACTACCATGGCCGATGTGCGTCTCCTCTTCAGCTCTCTGATTGAAAGGTACCCGGATACCAAGCACCACCTCGATTCGTCATCACACATTGTGCACTCACCTACTTTTGAGAATGCTGTTATTAAAGTGACCAACGGTACTGCTTTGACCCCAGCCGAAGCAAAAGTCTCTCAAAGTTCGTCAGTCAACAGCCTATCATTGGAGAGAAGCGCAAGAAGAGCAGCACGCCAGATTTTGCCACGACGGTGCTCAGGGAAGGAGCGTCTCCGCGCCGAACAGGAAGGTCGTCCGTTGTCTACAGCGCGTTGATCTACAAGATTCCCCAACCAGCAATGCCTGCGAGCGTCTGTTCTCACAAACGAAGCTGATTTTAACAGCTCAGCGCGGACGTTTGGCTGACGCCAACTTTGAGTTAATTACTTTTCTTCGTGCCAACAGTGAGCTTTGGAATGCAAACATGCTATCGTCGGCAGCTTCTGGTGAGTAAATGTCGGATAGTGATAGCTGAAGCGCTGGACGTGGCAATAAATTGACGTTATTGCAAAATAATTATTATTGTCCTGACTAGTATTGCCATTACTATTATGCAGGCATCTTCCTCCCCGTAAAATAAAATATTTTATTATCCGATCCCTGCTGAATAGCAGCCATGGGTGGGAGAACTGCATGACGAGATTTCATGTTCTATAAATATCGGGATTAAATGCTGATGACTCCTTTGATTCGGTTCCAATAGGCCACACGGATGGTACGATATGTTTCTCTGGGGGAGGAGGCGATCTTCAATGTTGATACTTTGAACGAAACAATACCACATACCCAGATTTTGGTGTAGTGTGTCGATATCTACACAATGTCCAAGCTCATAATAAAAAAGTTTGGCGTAGCTACCGAATCATCATAGATCCACTGCATCTACGCTTTTTTAATCACCACAAGTGCCCCCGATAAGCGGCACACACCTCTGGATTTGCATACACATGTGCGACTCGAAGGATCCTTGTGCGATGCATACACGAGAAAACCATCTTGTACACCACCGCACACAATTCCACGAAGAATTTGGCCCCTGTGGCTGGCATCAAGTACTCAGTCCTCAAAGGTTTTGGCGCTCCAGTTGGCACTCAGATGAGCCAAAGCAAATACTCCCCATTTTCTTGCCAAACCCAGCTCCTCGCCTGCGTCCGTTCTGTCACTCACGTTTTGTATTCCATCACGGCAAAAGAAAAACGCTCAGCATTCGAGCCCAAAATTGAGGCAACTCCGTCAGTTGAAAACGCAGCGTACGGCACCCCCTCCGTCTGTACAAGAAGAAACTTTGAAGAAATATATTTTGTCGCACAATCATTTTACATTTATTTACATTTTCCAGGTGAGGTATACTGTAGTCACTTAAAAATGTCCCACAATCGTCGAACATGGAAAAAAACCTTACGCGCATAGGAGCCCGTATGCCTTGTGCTGCTCAACCTGATACGGTGAATCGTCGTCAAATGTTGCTGGGCATGTGCGGCAAGATTGTACTCGTTCTGGGATCCGATTTCATGGAAACAGACGATTTCCTCACGCGTACAGTTCAGCGATGCAGAGGGGGCAAATCGATGTATTGCCTCGGACTAACTCGAGGGCGTGGTGCGGTGGGTGTTGCACCTCGACGCAAAAGGAAAAGTGCTCTATCTAGCAATGACAAGCACTACCGGTAGTCTGTCGCTAACAATAGGACGGTGAGTCTGTGAATTTTACTGCCTATCGGAAAACGGATCATCTTCACGGACTGATCACAAAGGCGGTGCCATAAACCTAGCTGCCAAAAGCTCACCCGGACACGTTCGAATATCCGCCGATGGTTCCGCACGGTTTTGGTTGAGAAGACGCGTCACCAGCTCATTCTTTTTGCCACTAGTTGTTAAGGTTTGCTCTCGACATAAGTTCCTCAGGTTTTGCACGTCACGGTTACTGATTCATCTCTTGATAACTGAATGGGCGTGGCAAGATGTTCATCACAAACCGTGCCAGAATTTTCAATATGGACAACAACGGCACTATCAACTCCGCATCCAGATCTGTCACTGGATCGTGCTTCATAGTAACTGTGAACTTGTGCGGGCACTTCGATTAAATATCCGACTGGCAACAGTGCCCGTAATGCGAAACTTTCGCATTAAAAACCAATCTGGAGTGCGCTGGGTTTCAATCAGCATCTCTACAGCCGCTTTAACAGCCGTAAACAAAGTCCTTCGCTATGATTCTCTCTGGAGCTGCAGATATATGACCAATACCCTCAGCCTAACCCCTCTGTTGTTGTACAGCACAGCGCAACATTGCCTAGGCCCGATCGATAGGCAACTGCGTATGCTGGAATGTCGGGGCTCCTTATTGATGGAAGCCTTTGCGACGCCGAATAGGTTGCAATGTTACCCTATGTTTCCCTTCTCGTTCTCCGGTTAGGTGACCGGCCATAAGTGAATGGAAGACTATTCCCTCGCTTGTGGGTCCCAACAATTGTTCCGCCGACACTATGAATGTGGCTGTGTAGTGCTTTTGATTGATATCCCCGGTCCAATGCGTGTAGTATGCTAGAAAGACGGATTTTATTTTTAGTAGCTGCCCCACAAAGTGATCTTTGTTGGTTCTTCACGACATCAACCGTTTGGTCTCCACGAGATGCCACATGGCCTCCCAGAAATAATCTTGCTGTTAGCGGCACTACTCCATGTTGAACGGGTCCGCACCTGGAATGATAACGAGTTAGACTTATTAACCTTACAAACAGTTAAATAAATTATCACTACCCTTTGTTTGGGTTACGCACATGTGCTAATTCCAGATCGTCTACCGCAGGCGGATAATGTCACCATCCAATGAAGCAATTGTAACTGCTTGCACGAAGCCAATCTCAGAATAAAGTTTGCGGTGGAGCTCGAAGATATGAGCAAGATCTCGATTAAAGCTGTCCAAGCATTTGGGATATCGTTGCCCAGGTGGTGCTGCTGGCCAAGCGCATTCAAGATGGCCATGTATCGAGCCTGAGGCATCACCGTCCCGGGTACGGAACACACTGGCGGAGCGTGTCCACCGGAACCAAACTGGCATTGTCCCTGGCTGCACAATTCACGAGACGATCCACCAGTTGGAGGCTGCACAACGAATGGCGGAGACCGATCCGGAGCTAGCAAAAGCACTAGTCCTCATGCCAAACTTTCGGAAGGCGTATGACTCTCTGGTTAGAGAATTTCTGCTCGCATCACTCCGGCGCCATGGCTATCCGGACATTTTTATGAAAGCAATAGAGCAACTTCACGAGGGGACCTCTGCCCGCTTCCTGACCAACGGATTCCAATCCAGGAAGGTACTGGTGACGAGCGGCATTCGTCAGGGCTGTACATTGGTACCACTCCTTTTCATTTTGGCTATTGATGCACTGTTCTATACAGTGGAGGATCACCCTGACCTTCGTGGAGTTCGACTCCACTCGGACCGATCCTCGGCATATCGGCTGATTGCTGGACACGCGGATGACACCTCCGTATATCTCAAGCCCTGAACAAACCGAACCAAACCAACCAATCCTGTCACAAAACCAAACCAAAATTACGAAGAAAACTAGTTCGAATTCGTTTCGCGGTTCGTTAGCGTTTCCTGAAGAAACTCCAAACATTATCGACGTTAGTTGTAAACCGCTGCGGTGGTTTGAACCTTGGATGGACTTCATTAGCAGTGAAAGGTCACGGCAGCTTCTACATTTTGGCTTTATACCTTGGAATTGCAGCAATGAACGAAGAAACAGCACTTGTGGCTCACGTCAGAGACATAGCGGTTGACCCGGTCGCTGTGAAGGGTAGTATTCAGCGTATCCATAAGATGATTGTCCACGACGAGCTTGTTATGGATGGAGCTGGGGTGTTGGAGCAGCTAGGCCAAGCGTTGCAGATTTCAGAGGCGCGGAATGATGAAAAACTGCTCGAGGTCGCCCAGTATGCCCACGATCACGCGCTCAGTGCTACAGCTAGCGCTGAACAACGGTTGGGGTCACATTTGAGCGCGTATTTGGACAAGATCCAGGCACAATTCGAGGCGTCGAGTAAAAGTCTAGCTGATAATCAAGCCTCAGAAATGGACAGGCGTTTCGGTCAACTTGCCCAGGATGTTCATGGTCGTACTGATGTGTCTGCAAAGCACGTTTTTGACACTCTGTCGACTGATCTGGGGAAACAGATCAAAGATGCAGCATCAGCAATGGAGAGTGTAATAACTTCAAACAGAGATGTCCATAATGCAGAATGTATTGAACGACTCCAAGCAGCATTGAAAAAACTCAAGAAGACTTTGAAGTTGCTGCAGACCTTCAAGCGGATTGGATCAAAAACGAATGAATGCTAAATTGAAGGCAGCTAAGGAGTCCGCTGGCTTGAACCGTCAAACCGACCAAAAAGCATTTGAATTGTGTTTGAGAAGTCATGAAGAAAAGCTGGAAGTGCATTCAGCTGAAGTGGCCCAAGAACATGCAGATGCCATCGAAAAACGACTTCAGCAAAAGCTTGATAGCGCCATGCTTGGCATTCATCAGGAGACCAACCAAATAATTGACAAGAAAATTGCGGAGACAGCGACGAACTTCAAGCACTATCAGCTGGAGATGGAACACCAGCTAAATGCAGTAAAAAGCAACACAACTCACGTAGAGAGTAAGCTGCAAGTGCAGCTGCAGGAAAATCAGGAAACTTCTGCAGTGCAATTTACACACCTCCAACAGGAAATCACCAAACTACAACAAACTGCGGCTGAAATCAGCGCACGCCTATTGCACGTTGAAAATCGTGCCGCTGGCGACAGCACGCGTCGTTCGACACCACACAATATCCGTGCAAACGTTGATTTCCATCCAAATACCTCCCAGGGTCAGTATCTGTAAGTTCGTTGACATTTTTTTCCGGCTAACGTTGCATCTTTAATTGACAGGCATCTCTCCAAAATGCTTTTCCTTCTACAATTGCGCTCAGGATGATGAAACACAACCGCCAGCACACAACAAGCTTGACGATGCTGAAACCAGTACCGGTGATATTTTGCTGGTGCTTAATAACATAAGCAAGGGTGTAACAGCCTTATTGCAGAAGGCAAACCGGAGAGATACAAAGCCAATACGAAGAAATTCTGGACTCCCTTACAGAATCAACTTATCCGACGATGAGGACCCAAAGATTTATCGAGCTCAACGTAAGTTGGCTCCAGCTCAAAACCTTGCAAAGGTGCAGGTTTCAGACCTCGACAAAGCCCGAGAAGCAGCTACTAAGAAGGTGCAGCAGAGAACAGCAACGAGAGAGCGTGAGCTACGACGCGGAACTGAAATTTGAAACGAGCAAGCTCACAGGTAAGTATTTCGTATCGACACGATCAACAACAGGCAGACATCGTCCTGAAATGTATACTTGCAAGCTGATCGGCATGAAACCTGTGCTACGCACAAATTAATATGTATTTGATTGGGTTAATCGTAGCTTTCACCATCAATTTCTTCCTGATCTCTGTCAAATTGGCATGATTCCATTTCGCGTTCCCATTCCACCGCAAATGGCATGTCAACTTGATTTGTATTGAGCGACACCAATACATTCGCTGGAACGGCTTGTTCAACCTGGGCATTTGTGAGGCTACGACAGCTAGCTACATCGACAAATTGGCGGTTCCTGTTAAGAAATGAGCACATATCAATATAGTGCTTCGAAATGCTTGTGCGATGACAAGTAACGAGCATTCCGCTGATACCAAAGTCTCTTTCGATCTGAGCAGCAGAAGCTGGAACTGCGTAGATTACCCGGGCCACTATAGGTAATAGACGGTAGTTGCCGTCATTTAGCTGGCACTTCCAGAACGTCAAAATCGATTCTGTTGTAGTCCCGGTCGTGTGCAGTCTACTCGAATCGGCAAGCCACCTCTCAATTTCTTCATCAATGCGGGCTTCATGAACATTCCGCTGCTCCACGTGTTCCACATTGTCTTCAGCAAATTCCATAAGCTCTTCTGAAAATACTAGATGTTGCTGCAGACTTGGCAGCTCAAGTATCGACGTATCCAATCCAGATAGTAGTGATTGAGCACCGACCTGTCGTGTAGTTGTATTGAATGATCGAAGCTCCGTCGGGGTGGGATGTGCAACTTGCCCACGGTTTGTAGAGATGTCCATCATAAGAGCGCGCAATCGGTTCATCACAGCTTCTTTTACCGTTGCCACATTTCGCTGGACGGTGGCTTCATCTAAGTGCAGGTGGGGTTGTTCAGGATCAAGGATCAACTGCTCGTTGCAAATTCGCACAATCTTCGCTAGATTAACGTCTTGATTTTTAAGCGACGGGTGTAGTAGCATTTGCACTTCTGGGATGTAAGAAGTATCACGAAATCGGGCAGAGTCAGTGTATCGACGAAAAAAATTCATGTGAAATGATTTTGCGAGCAATGCGCGAGTTGATTTGACTAATCGTGTGAGGTCACGGACTTGATAGTAGAGCGGCGGATCTGTAAGATTTCTCATTTGGTCTTTGACCGGCTGCGTTTCATCAAGGACAGTTTGCCGCAACCGAAAGACTGACAGGAGCACGTCAACTTGGTTCGTGTCTTCTTTTGGCTTTTTGCAGTCAATGCAACAATAGGCTTAAGGAGCCCGTACAGTTGCAATAGGCTCTGCTTGTCTTCTGCAATCGGTAGACCTTCAGGTGCTGCTTTTCGTGCTCTAATAGCTTTATTGATTCGCTCCTGAAACCAGTCTTCAAGTTGATCCCATTTTTCCAGCAAGCGCCGTATAACTTTTGCGATGCTCAAAAATCTGTGCTCCTTGTGCTCAATCAATTGAGTTGTTGACTTCGGTGTCTTCTGTAGGCCGTTAAGCCGCGCTGAAGCAGCCGAATTCGCCATTTCACAAAGCTCTTCAAACAAGCTTCCCATGGTTGCATTTGAACGAATAGCGTAGGTGGTTCGAGCAATGCGAGAAATTAAGTCTGTTGCAGCAATATTTTTCGAGTTCTTTCGCTGAGCCACTATTCCAAACGCTGTTTTAACAGATGCATTTGTGAGGTGCGGCATACACCATTCCCAATGGAGATCAAGGCCATGTCTCATCATCCATTTCACGTCCGGGCCCGAGTCGCTAGTCGAAGCGTAAAAATCACTTGTTGATAGTCCAAAATCTTTGAGTAACTCAACTATGCACCGCTTGAAGGGCTCACGACCACCATCACATCTTTCACTATACTTTGGCTCGTAATGACGAGTTCCTAGAAGAATGGACTGGAATTTCCAGTCACTGTCGACAAAGTAAACCCGCAGGCCAAGGTATTTCGTCGCTTTCTGTGTCTTGGATGACCAAAAGTCGCACACCATGGAAAATGAAGGGGCCTCACCAATTCTGCTGCGTTCAAGATGAGTACGAATCGCTTGCCTAGCGCTATCATACAACTCAGCAATTGCTCGTGTTACTGTGTGGCTGTTAATAGTTGCTCGAAACTCATCTGCAACCACCAAGTCTGCAATCAGCTCTGACTCATCGTATTCTCCAATCCGGAACGGAAGGTTGTTGTTCACAACACGCATTGTTTCGAGCAACAATGTCATTCTTCTACTGTCGGCTCCGTTTGATATTGCACAGCGAATCCGATCAAGCTCCTCAGCGCGATTGCGCTTTCTGACATTTTCCACAGTAACTTTACTTGCAGTAAGCAAGTGCCTTTCACCTAGATGCTTTGTAGCTTTTGACGTGTTACCAAAAAGCTGAATAAGTTTGTTTTCGCGACGACATTCGTGGCTGCCTTGACATATCCAGAACACGTAGGTTTTGCCGTCTAGCGTCGAAGAAACACGTACACCCCAATCGAGAATTATAGAGCGCTCTCCACGGCGCTTTGGCAACACGATAAACCCCTCAACAGGAACGAAATTTCGGATTGCTTGTGTCACGTGAGGCGGTACATGAGTCACAGGTGGTGCGTTTCCACACGTTGGTATAACCCCAGCGGATTGCATTGAGTTTTGAGGTTGGCGATTCGCCAAAGGATCTGACGGACCTCCTGTGGTGGCTGATGTGGCATCTAGGGTATCGGTTTCTTGAGATATTGAATCCATCGTGTCGCCTTCTGCAACCTGCCGCTGCGTGTCTTGACCTACGGCATTTTGATCAAAACTTTCAACCGCAGAGTTATCAGTAGGTGGACTTTCGCC
This sequence comes from Phytophthora boehmeriae, assembly GCA_011947355.1. Taxonomy (NCBI): domain Eukaryota; phylum Oomycota; class Peronosporomycetes; order Peronosporales; family Peronosporaceae; genus Phytophthora; species Phytophthora boehmeriae. The sequence goes on along the minus strand of JAAVTJ010000265.1, from coordinate 89,837 downwards.
TTGAGAACGTCTCAAGCGCAGCAACCGGTGCATCACTGTACTTAATATCAAAGTTACACGTAGATCCTTCAGCACGGATTGACGACTGTGGTAAAGCCGAACGCTGGGATTGAGAAGCAGCAGCACACGTTAGCGTAGTTGTAGTGCGCAATACAACCGCAGACAACGTTGAGATAGGTGGACCTTGGCGGACAGTTCAAAGCGCCTTCTGCACACTTGGTCAAAGACGTTTGTAGCGAATACCAAATTCAACTAGAAACGAGATGCTATTTTGTGGGCTGTCCAATAATTTGCAGATATAAAATAGCAGCTTGTGGACGTTTGCGGACACTGCACCAACAATATTGGTGCTGAAAGCTTGATTTCTCTGGATGAACCTCGAGGACCAAATAACTGGTTAGCCACCTCGAACGTCGAGTAGGACACTTTTGGTGACGGCTGCGGCTTGCTAGGAGGACGTTGATGGTCAGAATATTCCTCGAACACTATCGTTGGGTGGAAGACACGGGAGGTGACTTTTACTTTCTGGGCGTGCACCTTGAGTGGCTACAGGAAGAGACTTGGTGGACGCTGGTGGACAGGATACTTTGGTGCGCACTGGCGTAGACTTTGTAGACGCTGGTGGACACGATATCTTGGTTAGCACCGGCGGAGACTTGGTGGATGCTGGTGGACAGGATACTTTGGTGCGCGCTAGCGGAGACTTAGTAGACGCTGGTGGACACTACACTGCCGTGAGAGCTGACGTTGGTATATTTTCTATTCGTGATTGTGTGAATCTTGGCAAAGATGATTGTAGGGAGTTGAGCGGCTACGTCAAGCGTTGGCAATGCTGTAGTTCAACAACTAGTATGGCTTTCGAGTACGGAGGAGGTCTTGAATTAAAAAGTGAGCAAAGTTTGAGTGCTCTTCTAGCGCTAAGTATCCAAGTGTGCTTGAACGGGTGTGACCTTTCGGCAAGCGGCGTTCCAACAAAATAATAGCCAATCAGTGTCTTGAAATTGCGGAAGCGGTTATAGATTATAATGAAACTCCAAACTTGTAACTCCAAACTTCCATGTTGGTTTAGACAGTGGATGGGTTTCATAATGGAACCAAAAATACCGGTAGAACTGGTTCGAAAACGGTGAAAGTTTTCGAGCAAACCGATATCTTGCAATGTTGGTGGTTTGGTTTGTTCAAGGCGTGGTATATCTATCGTGCCGGACAAGATACCCATATTCCTAGCCATCGCGGAGACATTTGGCGCGGTTTCTGGTCTCTGCTAAACGAAGTCAAAACGGCGGTGATAGCGTTGCACCCCAGGGTGCATCGGAGGAGAGTAGACTGCACCACCCCTTCGCTTCCAAGTTCCCGCAGAACAAGGACGCTATCTGGGCATTTATGTGGGCAGCGTGCCGGACCCAGAACATACATGGACACTGGCCGACAGGCAACTTAAGGTCAGGTTCACACTGGCGGCCCAGAAGCTTCTGACGGTGGATCAACGCACTTTGGTGGCTGCGGCGGTAATAATCCCCAAACTCCTGTTCATCGGTCAACAGGCGTGGCCTTCTCCAGAAACGGTCACCGAATTTGCCCAGAAGATCAAGCACTTCGTCTGGTTTTGCGTCTTCTCCACTGAAGTATCGGGTCGTCGGGCTTGGTTAAAGGCGGATCTAGCGGCACTACCTCGTACCATGGGTGCGCTCGCTATCCCGGATCTCCGCATTGAAATGCTCGCGATGGCAGCGACTGTAGTGGCTAACTGGGCAACGTCAAGCACCTTCTTGAATCATCTTGTGGGCGATATTCTGCTGCAGGCCTCACAGACGCACGAGCCTCGACGGTGTATCTTGAGGCGATCATTACGTCAGATGTGGCTAACCTACCCCGGCGTGAAAGCGATTCCTCCCATCTACATCTTGAGAACGGCATAGCACTTACACTTCAGCCAGCGGTACAATTCATAAGTGTCCATCCACACCCGGCTATCTCCCGGCTTGGTTGTCTCCGAGAGTGCTCCGTAGGCCCAACTCCGTCGCGACGACACTACAAATAGTTTCTCACACGGACAACGTCCGCTCGAGGTCATCGCAGTTGGCAAATATGTATGCAGAAGTGGTCACGCCAAAGTGTCCCTGCCGCGACGGGCCTTGCACAATTGGAATGGTCACGAATTCGGCGCCTAATGGGTTTGAAGCCATGGGGGAACAGCTTCAGCTCAGACTCAGAAACCAGGCTTTCTCGTTTTACGATCCGACTCAAACACACGGTGTCCTCACCCGGCATGCTCGAGGTGCGATGTGGTGTCCTTATATCACGAGTTTTGGCACTGCTTGGCGGCGTTAGATCTCCGCACAGAATTCTTCGGAGCTGGCGCAGGATGGGGTTACCAAGTGCAGATCTCAAGTCACAGTGTTTCAAGTTTTTTTACGCTGAAAAGATTTTGTTTGGATTCGCCATATTGGCGGATCAGCTGTTTCCCCATTTCCGAGGACGTGAACTGGATCAGCTCACTAGCGCGCTAGACAGGGCGATTGACGGCTGCTGGCGTCTCGGTGTTGCCTTGCTTTTCATGGCACATGACGTTGGAGAGTCACCAATTACGATTCCCATAATAACCACTGAGCCACGTTATGACCGAGCCGCTCTTCTTGCAAGGCTTCACCACGGTTACACAACGGTTACCTATGGGCTACTTCAGCAGTCCTCCATTCAGACGTCTGCACAAGTCGATCTTTTCATCTGACAGGCATTGTGTGCCGACATCTTGCCGACCCCATGGAGTCTTCTGCCTCAAGGACGCCATCGCTTCCTACTCATTTTCGATGGTGGCTCGAGAGGGAATCCAGGACCGGGCGGCAGTGGAGTGTGCTTGGTTTAGGTAGGCGAGGTGTCGTTGGACACGCACTCCTTTGGGTCAGCAGTATGTCTTATGCTGCGAAGACCACCACCAATAACGTGGCAGAATACATCGACTTGCTCATGGGACTGCGGTCGTGTCTCCAACATTAGTGGTCTCTTCTCCACGTTATTGGGGACAGCCAACTTCTTATCCATCAGCAGGCCAACCGGTCTATGCTTAAGGCCAAACATCTACAACCGCTGTATTGGCAACTCCGCCGATATGCTGGCTACATTGGAGTGGTATCTTGGCGACACCATCTCCGGGACTACAACAAAATGGCGGACACTCTCGCCAACATGGCGATGGACTCCTGTCAAGTGTTCAGCAATGCCCATCCAGATCACTCGGCCACGGATCTCGTTGGGAAAGAATCTACGATAATACAGCAGGTGATGTGAGCCACTGGTTGCAGCAACTCAACCATCAGAACTCCTCAGGGTTCGAGGCCTTCGCGGCATAAGGGTACGGGGTGGCCCTAGAATCCGTTCGATAGGGAAGGGCAGGTGGTGAGAGATTGCTGCCGACAAGGTCATCGAAGTCGTTAGCAAGAGTAATTAAGTGGCATCAATGTACCTCACTATGAAAACGAAAACGATGTTGAAGCACTTTGTATCCGCACAATGGGGATACCTCTCCCACTAAGTATGAAATGTTTTGTTCCTATTTTTTCAATTCAGGACATCTCCACCGGTATTGCGTAAAACTAAACTTATTTTACTCAGAGAATCAAACCATAACGGTACGCTCCAGCACCGGTGACCAACTTTGCTTGTGTAAAACTAAATAGATTCAGCGCATGGAGACTGACAACAGTGCCCTGAGACTTTTCCGCGCCTTTGATGAGATGAAGACGGCGCCATGGCCGCGTTGCTCGCTGCAGCAAGGTGTAAATCTTCGTCCTGGCCTAAATTCTCCCTTTTCTTTTGGTTTTGATTGCTGTTCCAAGGGACTCATCTAGCATGCAACTATGTAGCTACTAGTTGGCGCTGGTGGGGATGGCGAGCGGGCAAATTCACTCTCGGCAAGCTCCAGTAGATGCGGGGAGTTTAGGGAGGCTGTCATTTGAGAGCAGACGCTGGAGCTGATGCCGACATGGGTGCGAGACCAGCATGAGACGCTTTGAAGGGGATGGCTCAGCGTTTACTCAAAACAAAAATTATGGTCAAACTTACGCGCAAAGTAGTATCAGTAAAAATTTGAGCAATTTACGCACGTTTTACTCAAATGGGTGGAGCTGTAAAAACTATATTTATCGCTACTTTTTGCAGAATAGATACAAGTTTGGCTCTTAGGACAAAAAAGAACTGTGGCTCGTCTAGAAAGAGATTCGATCCTTCTTTTAACACGGGGTGTCTGAGGGAGCTGAACCGATTTTCGTAATACTCGAAAAAAGGAAATTTGCAGATAAACATCAGATTGTTACCAAATGTTGTGTGATAGTTAATGAGGATCATAGAAGCATAATGAAATTGGTCTCAGTCTCAGTCGAGCTCTCGTTGTTCTGCAAGCGCGAGGTTTTGGCAGGTAGATTAAGGTCGTTTAACTAACTTTATTCGAGATTTTAAGCCTTACCATTCACGACGAATTCAACGCTTAAGCCGACACCATTGAAAATTAATCATTCTAGCTCTTTCTATCGTACAACTTGTGAGCGAACTTGTGTTGAAATTGCATTTCGTAGTCTCGTGCCTGGGTACGTTGGCGCGTGCATTACGCGTGGCATATCTACTTGATTGGCGAAGAGGCAGGTGTGCGTTACGTGATTGGTTGATTGTTGGGGATGCCCGAATATGATTGGCAAATGCATTGAAGTCGGTACGGTTTCTGTCCCAATAAATGGTTTCCGTCCCATCGTCTATCATTGAGTATACATTCCTCAAGATTAACAGAACTGGTCCAAGATACAAGGATCATTGCATATGTAGGAGAAGACAAGTAAGACAGATTGATCTAACTCATTCTAATTCACTTTCGGATTTCCATTCGACTACTCACTTCACTACCAAGCTTCGTTCGCATTCTCAAGTACTTGTGGTGCTTAAGAATAGTTCATATAAAGGTCAATTTTGGTGATGTTTTCCTCTTGTCTACATCTGTAAGTCGTGTATAATACACGAACATCAGATTATTGTATGGTCAGGTATTGTGCGTACTATTCGAAGTTTCCGGGGCGATTGGTTGGGCCAAATCGACAGCAAATCGCGCAAAACAGGAAATCTTTTGAGTTCACTATGTACCTCAAATAAGTCCGATAGCGTACTTCCAATAAGTACGCACGTGGCCATCTTCTGCTTGTGGCCGATTGCACGAAAGACTTAAATTTTGTATGGGAGGATTCAGCCAATAGCCGTCAAACCGATCGAGATCGGCAAATTTGGACGGAATTAGCAATACAGCAAATCTTGACAGACTAAGGTGTACCGTAAAAGGTGTACCGTAAACAAAATAATATTAGGCACTAAAAACACATTACTATACACCCAGTCAAACTCAGTTGCCGGCGTACTTCGTCCAGCACTGCCCTCTCATGCGCCCTCACTGCCTTAACTTCAGTTCGAGCTGCGATACAGAGCGCTTTTTCGATTGTTGCATTGGATCTGTCAGTTTGAAGATCATTTTTGTCTCGGCAACAAACGAGTTCACATGTGACGACTGGTTTGTTGCCGATGACTCCTTTTAGCATTATGCCAGCGAGAATAGGTAATTTGGCATGTTGAACCCTTCTGCAGCGTTAAACGGCAAACATGGCCTTTACAACAGCCTCTTCTTCTCCGCTCAGGTTGGGTACGACCGTGTTTGGAAAGCGGAATCGGTAAATTCCATGGTGTAGCCAACGAATTGTGTTTTCCACATAATATTGTTATACCGGTTTGATACCGTATTTCAAAGAGAGGTCCACGCGGCTTGCGCGCCGTGCGCCAACCGATAGCCCCTCACTTCGCATTAGTAGAACCAAGTACCAAGACTGCAAGCTAAAACCCGCCTCTCCTCGTCCCTTATCGGATTGAGCTAGTTGTCACTGCATAAGCACCATTAATACAGATGTTCGTTGACCCCCAAAGTCTGTGGAAATCATGTCTTTCTATTCAATGCACAAGACTGACTTTAAACCGTTATTCGGAGTCAATACAGGCAAGTATGACCACTATGGACGCAATCTTTTTCACAAGGACAAAAACTAGGCGAAATTCCAATCAAGTTGTGGAGTACGTCTTTGAAAGAACAATCTGAAGGGTTTATTGGTACTTGAGCGATACCGATTGTGAGAAGAAGATGTCTCCGGCGAAGCCCTGGGTGTGGCGCTTATGAGCGCGTCCTTGCACACGATCTTGCGACGCATTGTGTTCGAAGAGGATGCCGTCGCTTTGAGAGTGTCAGCAATTGGAAGGTGCGTGCATCTTTGCCAGAATCTAACAGCGGTACAAACTAACTACAGAAGACACCGCTGTCATTGTCCTTGGACGAACCAACGACACAATTGAATAGACTATTTGTTTTTACTCCATTGAACAAGATTACGAGAGCTTCGTCGGCGCAGTGAGCCTTAAGCATGAATGGTGGATTTCTATAACATGTCTAAGTTTTTGTTCGTATCTGAGGTTAGACGTTATCTTGATACAGCACGAACTTAAACCATATCGCACGTGATACCGCTTTCTCCTGGGAATGTAAAGTCGGGATACTCAGGCTAAACATCTTCCACAAATCTTCTCCCGAACTCTTCCAATAGCGAAACTGCAGATTCTGCAAAGTGGTGGCGATCTTCTCTGTACCCTTTGTCCGAGTCGCAGCTTCGAGCATCCTCGCCAGCTGCGCATGACCGTAGCTCCTCGTCAAGAAATTGAGAATAACTCTGTCTAGGTTCGCGTAGTCCGCCCATACATAGCGCGCATAAGCGAACCACACCATAAAATTCGGGTTGTCAGCTAAAGTCGTAGCCTTGTCAAGTTTCTGTCACGAGATTGATGAGAACTCTCGTGAGCAGATCATCAAGAAGTGCAACAAGTGGATGGTTAGCAACGAGAAGCAATACCGTTGAGTCCAAAGGGCAACTTCAACATGGCAAAGGGCGTTTAACAAGTAAGTAGGAATGCATGTAACGGATAGTAAGGCTCGAAGCAGAATAGTGGGTGAGCAAGTGAGCTCATTCTGGAATCTAAAGAATAAAGTCGACTGCTGCTCTGGCCAAGCAGACGTGGGCTAAGGCGTTTGGTGACCTCGAAGCATATTCTCGGGCACCTTAACCACAAGTACCAAGTGCTTTCAAGACGTGATCTCGGGCATTTAGATACACAAAGCAACACAACCCAGACTTCCTCTGCCTAGTGCTACCAACTCCAACTTCCAGCTCACACGTGAGCAGGAAGATTGCGACATAGTAGAACTTGGTATCGATGCAAGAGCGAAACACCGCGAGGCGGATGTTGAGAAGCGATACCGCTCCCGTGAGGCAACAGCTGGATGGCAATCGCCACAGCGCTGAAAGTCAAAGAATCGACCGCCTCGAGACAAGGCTGGACGACATGCACGACGATGTTAGGGCTTTTAGTACGAACATCAACGCAACAATTAATAACATGGGTATAGACCTTCGCTCTGATATTGCAGCTTTGAATGAGACGGTCGCAAATCTCGTTCAAGGCATGACGAATCTGTCACAAGGGCTTCATCAAGCACAACAGGCCGCTGAAGACGCACGCCATTTGGCTCGCGACAATCACACTCGTGGCTTTTGGACCCCGACGGCGACGACACCGACCTCTGCAGCACCTCAAGCAACACCGACCTTGGAACAACGAAGTGCAGCTGGGTCTGGAGAAGCGAATACTGCCAGCTCTGGTGTTGGAGGTCCTCGAGGACTAATGTTGCGGAAAATGGATGTGAAGCCGCCAGTTTTCGTCGGCGAAATCGATGGTGTAAAGTTGAACAGCTTCGTGTTCCAGTTTGAGTCGTATTTTCGGCAAAGGGGTATGATTTGCTCCTGCATGATGATTTGGTAGCCATGGAGCTCAATCAGTGCGTGCAGAAGAATGCCCTAGTCTGGTACGAGCGCTATATGACTGACGGAGATTCGGATAAACGCTGGAGTGCGAGGAAGTTAGCAATGATGATTGAGTTCATGGAGCCAAACTTTCAGGAAAAGATCAGAAATCGCTTGCTGACAATTAAACAAACAGGTGGATACACTGGTTATGTGGGGAAGTTTCGAGAGCTAAATCGCATCGTGCAGGTCGATCCACTAACAGCGATGAACTTGTTTTTGAATGGTTTGTCCGATGTCACGATGAAATGTGAAATATTTCGGAAGAAACCAAGGGACTTGAATACAGCAATTCAAGAAGGTTTTCTTGAATGGGAGTTGAAAGAAAAGACAACGACCAACAAGTCCAACGACAGCAAACAAAAAAGCAAAGGTGGAGGTGGAAAATTCTCACCTACACCGCCGGTGAGCCAGGCGCCGCCAGCAGTCCGCAGATCCGGCAATGGAGGACGAGGAGGCAATAATCCCCGAAGTCTGACAAGAACTGCGGATATTGTGGGCGTGGGCCCCATCGAGTGGAGAATTGCTGGTTCAAGCATCCTGAAAAGCGCCCCAACAACAAAAACAGCAACATGAATAAGATTTTTGCGATGCTGGAGCATATGGCGATGGCGGAGAATCACTCCCACGGTGAATCTGAGCAGTTAAACGAGTAAGTCCGCTCAATATTGAGCGATTGAGCGGACATACACGAAAGCTCAGTCGACTAAAGGGTGAAAGTGAGATCTGCTTTGACATGAAGAGGTCCATACCGGTAAATCCAGCTATGCAGAAACCTGTATGTAATGAAAAGCAGAAAATTAATCAGAAAAGAATTTACATCTTCAACAACCAAAAGACAAGAAAACCCAATTGACGATGCTCATGGCAGTGAAGAACAAAGTGGAGAAGGTGGCGTTTTTCGATAACGGTGGTTCCTCGACAGAGTTAGGTGATCATAAACACTTGACTCGGGACTACTACTGCTTGTTACATGTTAACAGCACCGTGCAGACTACACGAAATGATTTGATCGTTACGAACTCGAATTTCATCGATAGCGGGGCTACTATCAATGCGGTAAGTCCTGAGTTCTGCCAGCGAGTTGGATTGGAGAGTAAGATCGAAGACCACGGTGAAGAGATGCCGATTACGTTGGCGAACAAGCAAGAGATGAATGTACCGAAGCGAACAGTGAGATTGACAGTGTATATTAATGAATTCCCAGCTTATGTCGATGATTTTCTGGTACTTCCAGTGCCTGAAGAGCAAGATATATTGCTTGGCATGCCTTGGTTGAAGGCTGCCAACCCGAATATCGACTGGATTGAGAATACTGTGAAGCCTCGACCAGTTTTGGTGGCTGACGTCGGTAGCAAACAATCGAAGTCAACCAAGAAGAAAACCGTCAAACCCAGGACAACGACGATTCCCACTGAGCCTGCATTGCAAATCGGTGGGCAACGTTTTTCAGTCCGTGGGAATACAAACCGCTCGTGCAGGAGTAACTTCCAAGAGGGATATTTCTCGGTAAAGAGTGGTGAAACGAAGTTCATTACAAGCAAGCAGTTCAAGCGATTACTGCGCAAGCCGCAAGACCTTGATTGCGTGTTTGTGATTCGACCCGCGACCGAAAAGGAACAGTCTGGTGACAACAAACCACTCACTGAGGTCGAAGACTATTGTGACCAGCCTGTGTACCCGGTTTTAAAACGACATAAAGCCGTATTCCGACAAAAGTTGCCGCGTGAATTGCCACCGGAAAGCCATGGTATTCACCAAATGGAAGTGGATACCAAGCAACCGATTTTCAGGCGACAGTGGCGCCAGTCTCCCGCTCAAGAATAGGAAATTCGGGCTTGGGTTGAGGAGATGTTACGCGCAGGATTGATTCGTCCATCATCTTCTCCACACGGGGCACCCACATTCTGTGTGAAGAAACCCGTAGGTTGGAGAATCGTGCACGACTACCGGGCGATGAACAATCACACCGTGCGCAGGACGCTACCTATGCCTAGGAAGGATATTATCTTCGAGAAAATGCAGGGTGCATACTGGTACAGCTGCATGGACTTGCTAAGTGGCTACTACCAATTTCGAATGCGTGATGCAGACATTCAGTACACGGCATTTCAAACTGCCGATGGCTCATTTGAGTACCTTGTGATTCCAATGGGATTATCCAATGCACCAGCTACCTTTAACGATGGAATTCGCAAGCTGTTGAAAGATTTGGCTGGTTTCTGCCTCTCGTATTTTGGCGACATCTACGTGTTTACGCGTGGGAACGATCTCGACTCTCATCTCGCTGCACTGGATCGCGTTCTAAGTCGACTAGAGGAGAACAAGTTTTATGTGAAATTGAGCAAGTGTGTCTTTTGTTCGGCTGAGATTCCTTGTCTAGGGGATTTTGTTGGCCGCAATGGCGTGAGAATTGATCCAAAAAGGTTGCAGTACTACAGAATTGGCCTCTACCAAAGACTAAGAGTGAGTTGCAATCGTTTTTGGGGACTGCCACATACGTGCAACGTTTCTGTGATGGATTTGCTCATGATGCTGGACCCCTTTTCGAGATGCTGAAGGTGAAAGACGTCACAAAGTCCAAAGCAAGGTTGAAGTGGATGCCCGAGCAAGTGCAGCACTTCGAAAAGCTGAAGCAGCGAATATCTGCCACGCCTGTCCTTGCCGTCGCTGATTTCAGTAAGTCGTTCTACCTGAGGATGGACGCTAGTGATTTTGCGTTTGGTGGTGTGTTGTTTCAGATGGAAGAACACAATGGAAAGCTGGTGGAGCGTCCTGTAGCATTTCAGGGGCGCAAATACAAAGGTGCAGAGAATAATTATTCCATTCGAGAGAAGGAATTGCTCGCGATTTTGTTCGGTCTTCGCGTTTGGCAAGTCTATTTGCTTGACAAACCTTTTGTCGTAGAGACCGACCACAAGTCGCTCGAGAGTGTGTTTGCCCAGAAGAGTATATCGCGGCGAATAGCACGTTGGTATGACGAACTAAGTGAATATCCACTGAGATTCAAGTATATTCCGGGAGCTACCAACACGGTGGCAGACGGCATATCACGACGCCCCGATTTTCGCGAAGGAGAGTCGTTGGAGCAAGTGATTACAGCTAGTGTCATTAGGAAACGAGTTCGATGGGGCCTCACCTCGATTGTAGAGGAGGCTATTTCTCGGTACGACGAAGACCATCAGACGGTTGCAATTAAGCAAGCGCTGCAAGGAAATGCAGCAAAGGCTGCGCCTCGGATTCGGCAGCTTCAGCGTTACACGCTGGATGGTGACAAGTTGCTATATACCGGTCCTAATGACGAGGCTCCTAGACTTGTTCTACCGGTTGTTGACGAATTGATAAATGGAGTTTTGTTCGAATTCCATGACGTTGAGTGCTATGGCGATCCTGGCGTCGAACGAACGCTTCGTCTCGTCGAGCAGCGATACTATTGGAGGCACATGCTGAGGAGCGTACGAGCTTACGTGAGGTCATGCGAGATGTGTCAGCGGACTAAAGCTAGGAACACTAAACCTCCCGGTCTACTCCAGAGCCAACCAATACCCCGTGGGCGATGGACACATGTGGCGATGGACTTCATTGTTGCGTTGCCGCTGACCAGTTCGGAGGAAGACTCGGTGCTCGTGGTGATTGACCAGTTGACCAAGCGTGCGCATTTTGTGGCTTGCAAAAGCACGGCTACTGCAAAAGCAGTAGCTGAGCTCTACCGCGACCACATTTTCGTTCAGCATGGAGTTCCCAGGGAGATTCTATCGGACCGTGACCCGAAATTTACGGCTACGGTCTGGCAGACATTATGTGGAATGTTGGGGACTCGGCAAAAACTGACCAGCGCTTTTCGACACCAAGCAAATGGAGTAACTGAGCGTGTTAATCAAACTATTGAAAACTACTTGCGAACTTTTACGAATGGCGCATCAACAGACTGGGACAATTACCTCTCACTCGCAGAGTTTGCTTATAATTCGAGGTTTCAACAGTCAATTGGTATGGCTCCATTTGAAGCCGACCTGGGCTACCTGCCATCGACTCCGGCAACACTGCTAAGTCCACCGCAAGCGACAGGTGCTGAGCGCCACCGGCAATCTACGGGGAAGACGTTCCTCGAGCTGCAGGCCGACCGGCTTGCTACTGTTCGTCGCGAGCTGCAGCAAGCCTCTGATCGCATGAGCACCTACTACAATGAAAATCGACCGGTGCAAAGCTTTGAGGTCGGGGAGGAAGTGCTGCTTTCAACAGAAAATTTGGCAAATTACCATGCGGGGACGAGTAAAGCAAAGTTAGGGGCACGGTGGATTGGGCCGTATGCTGTGTTGAGCAGACTCGGCCACGACTACTACGAAATTAAGCTACCAAAAGGAGTGAAGTTTCATCCTGTGTTCCACACAAGCTACCTGAAACCATACGTCCGCAGTGGAAACAGAGAACAGAGAACATTCAAAGTGCTATTACCTGATAACACTGAGGGCGAGTTAGTGGAAGACGTTGAGGACTACAAGAGTGTGCGGGGCAAGCCCATGTACAAGATCAAGTGGATTGGTCAAGCTCGAAGCACCTGGGAACCTCTCGAAAACTTGAAATATGTAGGCGACCTGATCAATCGCTTTCATCAACGCAAGAAATCGAGGAGGGGCTCTTCTTAGGAGACGGCATGCCACGAGATTGATGAGAACTCTCGTGAGCAGATCATCAAGAAGTGCAACAAGTGGATGGTTAGCAACGAGAAGCAATACCGTTGAGTCCAAAGGGCAACTTCAACATGGCAAAGGGCGTTTAACAAGTAAGTAGGAATGCATGTAACGGATAGTAAGGCTCGAAGCAGAATAGTGGGTGAGCAAGTGAGCTCATTCTGGAATCTAAAGAATAAAGTCGACTGCTGCTCTGGCCAAGCAGACGTGGGCTAAGGCGTTTGGTGACCTCGAAGCATATTCTCGGGCACCTTAACCACAAGTACCAAGTGCTTTCAAGACGTGATCTCGGGCATTTAGATACACAAAGCAACACAACCCAGACTTCCTCTGCCTAGTGCTACCAACTCCAACTTCCAGCTCACACGTGAGCAGGAAGATTGCGACAGTTTCAGCTTGACGAAGACGGTATCCGGAGATTTCTTCTTCTCGGCCCACCCCAGCAGCTTCCCTAGTGTTGTCTTTGACTTGTAAGCACTAGTGATCTTCTCCACTCCGGCTTTGAACTTGTTGAGGGCAGCGATTGGTTTGATACTAATCGCCTTCTCTTCGTCAGTCTCTTCGTCAGTCTCATCGTCAGTCTCACCCAGCGTGTTGTCAGTCCGCAGGAGCCTCTGGACCGTCGGGGCATCATTTGCGCCTGCAATGTGTGAACGAGCGAAAGCCGAGGTGTCTGAGTTGATCGGCCGTAAACTGGTGGTCGCTGGCACGGATTCGACTTCTGCGAGGAGGAGGACAACTACCAGTAGTAGCACTCGGCAACACTGAAACATTGGTGGATGTCTTGCGGTTGGTGAACTGATTGCGTGCGAGAAAATGAAGAAATGAGCGGACGATTTTTGGAGAAGAGGCTCAAATCACTGGGATAATCGATAGTACATACTTGAAGTACACAATAACAAAATAATCGTGGTTCTTTTTGTGGTATTTACGAATTTCCATACGAGTTGAACTCTGCAGTCTCGCTCTTGGGTCAGTGCCTCACCTCAACTGACATTTCGAGTAGATGACATCGAGTGTGACATGTACTTATTCTATAGTTCTGAGTAACAATTGATACTCACAATATATGTATCATATGGTTTCAATCATATATTGTAAGTTCAATTTGGTGTGCGGCATTGCTGTAACAGATGGCTGCAAGTGTCGAATGATGACGTGCCGTTAGTCCGGCTTGATAGTGTTTTTATGGCATGATTGCGTGGCGTAGGTGGCACGCCATCAGTGGTCACGTACCGTAAAGTCAAATGCATACGGATCAGAACCTTGCAATCTGCGCCGAGAAGAGTACATCTGCCAACAGAGTTTGCCGTCTGAGTGCCTATGGCCCATAGATCTGCAGCGTCTTTTGAGCAATGTGAGCAGCAGAGCTGGACAAGATAGTATTACCAAGGTACTTATTGAGGTTGAACTAATTTAGTTTTGCTGTAAAACGCTGAGACCGAACCCAACTGGGTGCATCCGTCTCAAATAGGCAGGATTCATTTTCTTGATTCCCAGATTCTATCCCATCCGATTGGCTTCCATCCCTCCTCGTGGTTCGACGGGATACGACGCATGCTACCAGTTCTTTTACATCACTCAGTTGTAGCACGTACAGTGGCCATTTTCTTCATCATGCTATCGATTGGCAACTCCCGCGAGTTTTTTTATATTTTCTGAGAAGAATTTCAGAATTGACTAGGTTGATAGGGCGGTGGTGACAGCTTAAGGTGGCCTCATGAATCATGACTTGCTACAGATTCCGCTGTCCTTATTGCCCGGGCCATCTTAAATATCCTGTTTAACAACTATACGCTCCTTAGATATCATTTTAGAGGGGATGTGGGTGATACCACGGGATTATACCGCAAGCGCCATGCCACTCGCAAAACTCTGAAGGCCAGTATGGTATATTCGCTTGCGAATAAACATCCAATAGAAGAGATCCATCATCGTTAAACCTGCTGAGCGCCCCAGCATGGAACATGCGGATCTAGCTGAGTGAGCTGCGGCTGATTTAACCTACCGTTACGTGTTGCTCCTGCTCGAAATAAATAGAGCTACATACTTCGGAACGCCATCACCAGTAATAATGAGGTATACGGAGACAATTTAAGGCGCAGGGTCCTGTAGGTTACGTCGATGCGTCTGGGTAATCGCCTCGCAGCATGGATTCAAGGGGTCGAAGAGTTAAGTATATTAAATACATGACACTGAAATATGATATACTTGCAAAAATGCTACGCCCACCCCCGGGCAATGAGGGCAGCGGAAACTGTATTGCTCATTCTACTCGAAATTTCTTGAATCGACAGCAAATCGCCTAACACAGGAAATCATTTGAGTTTACTATGCACCTCGAATAAGTCCGATAGCGTACTTATTGGAGGTACGCATGTAGCCATCTTCCGCTTGAGGGCGATTTCACGAAAGACTTCACATGAGAGCGGTTAAAAGCGTCTTGTGGTCTGTAGTGTGCAGCCAAAAGGCAGCATAAAACGTACTGCGAACTTAAGCAGTTGGTTTTGTAGCGCGAAGTTTATTTGGCAGCTGCAAATTTCAAAATGTCTGCAGGCAAACCCCTAAATCGCTGCATACGTTTTGAGGCACTTTGTACTCTGTAGGCCGAGAAAAGCAGCAATTAATTTGAAAAGGGCAACGACGTTGTCGAATACACGAAGACCAAGTATGATAAGCGTGCATACCAACAGTTGGATACCTTCAGTCGTCGAAACGAAGACCACAGCCAACCTTCACATGTGTCTATGCACACAAACAGCACATCACCGACGTCTCGAACCCAACTCGCGCTTAGTAGAACCGCAGTTAGCGGCTGCAGCCTGCGATTCTGCGAGGAGAATGTGTTACCACTGGTTAGTCAATCTGGTATTGTTCGGACTTCTCTCTCTCTTCAAGTATAACTTCTACTGTACGTTAATGTTTTTCACGTAGACGTCTCGCATCGCACACTTCCTTGGCGTCAAAACAAATCTAGACTCTAGACTCCGCATTCAGAACAAGCTCAACTTGCAGAGTACTGAGTGGATTTTGCTCTTAACGCTGTTTAGCTTTGTACCACAATTGGAGCGCGCACTTTGCAGGTGCCTAGACGATACACACCCGCGCAGAAACGTGTGAAAAGTTCGATGCAAAGTGGCTGCAGAGTGCAAGTTGCAAAGTGCTCGTAACCGCTCTATTTGAATGGGAACGATTCAGGCAACCGCTGTCAAACCGGCAGAAATCAACAATAAAATTGAGAGTCAATATTTAGCCTTCCACTTGTAAATTGTACTGAAAAAATGTCCTCGGCTTCAAATTTATCAGTGGTTGTTCGTACTGCCGTAGCACCGGTAGTGCTGTCGTAGTACTACCAATATGACGAACCTGTATATGCCTACGTCCTCGGCATTTTTGGAAGCTTCTATCAGCGTGTTCGGACTCGTACCATCCAACTGGAGTTCGAGTACAGCCAAGATACAATACATCTAGTCACTCACTTCAACTCTGTTGTCGACACTATCTTTAAATCTGAGGGATTGCCTCATCATCAAGACTATAGCAAATGAACCCTTTGGTATGTTGCTTGACGCAACATGCCGCTGATACCACCACCTTCGTGTAGATCACGGCGTACATAAAATCATAAAGGTGCCAATACAAAGAACGCGTTAATTCAAAAATGAACCTACAGTGCACTATCTCCATTTCGTACGAGTCCACATGGTGCTTGTTCACGACTTGACACTGGTTGTTCTTGCTCGATCTACACGAACAACTTCTCCTACTTATTTTCTTGCAGAAAGTTGAAGTAGGTTTTGTACTTTGGTACCGGTGGGTGCGCAGGAACTGCTGATATTCCCCTGGCCTCATGTTGCTGTTCATCTTGTTCCAGATGCCCAACTTTTCGGCGTAGCCTTGAGCACTCATCTTGTCCCCCTTCATTTGCCACATTTTCGCCATTGTCAGAGCCCGTTCTTCGTCTTCGTCGTCATCATCGTCCCTGTCATCTTCGTCCATTTCGTCTTCTTCATCGTTCACGTCGTCCTCGTCATCTATATCGGTGACGTGGTGAGTTCTCAGAAGTCGCTGGCTTTGGCCTCGGTGCGAAGTCACTTCAATTCCGGAGAGCTTGATCTGGTCCGAGTGCGTGGTCGTCGACAAAGCTTCGCTGGTAACCAGGAAGGCGGCAGCAGTCACCACCAGGACGTGAGAGAGACGCATCAGGATAATGGTTGGAAGTGAGCGCTTGAGAACTGGAGAGCAAACTGCAAAGTGAGAAACGAGTTGGGAAGCGATCAATGACGAGTGACATCGGGCAGCGAAATGCCATTGACACAATGTGACGGTTCCTCGAGATAGCATCTGGGATTGTATCAAGGCTTTGCTATCGCCGACGGTACACAACAGTAGGATTAAAAGCACAGTGAACTGACGGATGCATGTACAAGTACTGTAGCGTGCTGAATCTGACTCAGACGTGAGGAGAACCATAATCATATGCATGGGTGATTTGCGCACCAAATTCATGTTTTATGTTCGTTCATTTGTCATGTCACTGCTTCAATCGCCACGTCCCCGATCTCGATCACCAAGTTGAAGCACGCTCGATCCAGGAACGCCACCATCTGCTCCAGCACAAACCGGAGCAATCAGTCACAATTACAGACAGTCTCACTTTGGGAATTACTTTCCTGGACTGCAGTGTTGTCCCTCATACTGCACCTTCCAAGTACAATTTTGCGTCTGCACAAGCTCCTGCGAGCGGCTTCTGCCGCACTCTTTGCAAGCTCTCATACGTATCGTCTCAGCCGCAAGGGTTCCCGATATCTCTACTTTGACCGATGTCACGACTTATAATACGGGCAACTGAGCTTTGAGAGCTTGCGAAGTTGCTCGTGATGATGATAACGACGCGGAAGAGAGGGCTGGCCTAAGCCTTAAATTCCTAAACGAAATCGATGCTCAGGCAGGCACATCGGATGATGTGAAGGGCCTTAAAGCAGTTCACAATATCCGTAGAAAAATTCTGAATATGGACTAATTTTGAAATTAGTCTGACCAGCGAAGTAAAACATATTATTCAGTTATGGATGTAGCCTCATCACCTGCGCTGTTTATCACTGCACATCGTACAGGTCTAAATTCTTTCTCTTCACTTTCGCTATTGATGTTTGCCTCGTTGAACGTATCACCATCAGTTTCTACACTGATTTCCTCTCCAACCCGCCTCTTGCCTTCGAACTCCTTTGGGTACTTTTGGATGATCTCCTGAAGTCGAGCCCTCTTATAGACAGACTAATTATGAATTTATAAACCCAGACTAATTGTGAATGTGAAGATTTTCTGTGTGTACATGGATTAGTCTGGTTCCGACTAATTATGAAGACAGACTAATTACTGTAAGCACTGTAGTTCAACTATCTGTAAGGTCCATATAGAGATCAATGCAGTGATACACTGTCATCGTGTAGCGTCACGTAGGTAACGTTTGTCGGACCTTGCCGAGAGAACACGTATCAAATTGCTCAGTAGTTTTTCATTACCGCTCACTTTTAGTATAATGCTGGCATGCAGCGCTGGAGTCCAAGACAAAATCATACAACGATCAATCGAAATGCGCAACGAAGCATCAATGTTTTTCATTGCCGCGTTGTGCGTGGGACATCACGACATCCGGACGCTTGGTGAACCTCTCGATTCAAAAATGCTGGAGGCAGCTTCCTTGCAATATCCGCGAAGGCGTATGAATGACTGCAAAAAGGGTGGGTAGTTTCGGGGCTTACAGGAAGCACGAAAATTACGCCGCCAAATGTATAAATACGAATGGTAGCAGCAAGCAAGTCAACGCTTCACGGTTATATAGGACGTGTGTATGAAAAAAACGTGTTGGTTTCCTGATTGTAACATGCTGTAGCAGCAGTTAAGGCGGTACTCTAAGTTCTGATAATACGTTATAGCGACAAGAGTGATCGGAAGCAAAATGAACAGTGAACAAGGCAACGCTCGTTTTTATGAACTGGACATCATTTGCCTCGTTAATTCAGTCAAAATTATGTAGCCTTGTAATCGTTCCTGTCGGTTAGGCGATTCTTTGGAGCATGAAGCGGTCTTTGCCGACCTCAGGACTCGAGTAAACCCCCGTCATTGTATTTCCCTGACGGACACCTTCGTATGAAATCGAGTGAGTGGCGTACATTTTCGTGAACATAAAGCGACCCGAGTTGTTGAGAAAGCGTCCGCTGATCTGAAATGGCCCCACTTCGTCTTGGCCTCCGCCTTGGATTCTGCCCGTCGAGTACATTTGGATGGTGAGTTGCATGGGAAATGCCGTCTGGAATTGGACGTAGCTCCCTCTCCATAAGCCGGACTGGACCAGTGCCATGGTATTCGTAGTTTGGCAACGAGAGGATGTTGATGGTCGCGAGGAAAATGGAGAAGTGAGCGACAACAGCAGACGACCGCTTTGGTGATTTGCACCCATAATGCTTGTCCATGGCTAAACCAGGCTCGGCGTGATACTGGTAGCCATTTATGATCAACCATCCTGTGAGACGATTTTGGGTTTAAATCATATCTGACATGGTCCTCTTAGTTACATTTTTTTCCTTTGCGTTCGTTAAAGTATGCTGACCATTGAGTATGTCGGTCACTCGATATTGATGTGGCATGTATGGATGTCCTGCTCAGCTTGGAAGCAGTACCCAGTAAGCATCATCGTCGTCGTCGAATGTGCTACCAGGCATGGATAGGCTTAGGCGGTCTTGCCTAGGTCAGTTGAAGTTGAATGGGTACCGACAGGATCCTGAAAACAGATTTCGTTACATTAACTGGGGACAGGATTATAATCCGATCACATCGGGTACCATACTTTTAAGGACCAGTTTCTGGGGACTCTACTTCACGTCCGCAGATGCCCAAATGCGAAAAGCTCTCACATGAGTGTAGTTGACTCATGGGTGAACTTGTTGAGCCACTAGAAAACAAACGCCACTGCGTCTCATAGGAGCATTGGCAAAACCGTCGTTTGGCAGAGTGACCAGTTGAGAGGTTGTCCTGAATTCGACAACAAGCTTGTGTCCTTTTAGCAAGAACAGAGTTGATAGTGCTATTCACGCAAGCACAGAATGCGCAGGCACATGCTGAATAACATTGTTGCTCGCATTTCTGTAGTGTTTGTTTTCTGAGAGTCTCACTGTAGCTCTATAGGACCAGCGCAGCTATAGCTCACTGTAATGCCAACTGCTAGAGAGGCCAGAACCAATTAATCTGCGAGATGCATTCCATTTAGCGCTGACAATGTTATGCAGTAGTTGCTGTGCTACCGTGGGCGTTTTTATGAAGGCTGTTGATGATGCGGCATTGTGTCTGCATCAACAACAGACTCCATTAACAATCGCTAGTAACAGAGTTGCCCTAAGGTAGAAATAGTAAGGGGCGAAAAGTTTATGTATAAATTACCTCACTCCGAAAATTACATTGCAGCTCTCTCACACCACACAAACTCTGCGAATAGTGGTCATGCATCTACGTTACCTCGTGCTGATGGCCGCCGCACTTTCGAGCATCGGTGCAACTTCAGTGGTCGCTGCGTCGTCTTCCACGGCTTCTGTAGCTATCTTGCCGAGCCTGACTCGCTCTGTCGCTGACGAGTATGATGGTGGTGCCAACCAGCGGTCTTTGAGAACCGTTAAAACCATTGACAAGGATGACGAAGAGAGGGCGTTGGGGATATTGTTCAAGAAGCTGTTTAGAAAGAAGTCGAAGGAGGAAAAGCTGTTTTAAAGGAAGTCGGAGGGAGAGAAGCTGTTTAAACAATATGTTGGTCATAACACAAAGCCCGAAGAGATGAGACTTGAAGGCTACAAGAACAACTTTCTAGAACAGATACGACAGAAGCGTTGGCCGAACTAGAAGCTCCCTGTACAATCGTGGATAGCAACGATGGCAACATAGTCTATGGACCAAAATACAAGCGCCAGCGTATATTCTTACCGTTTCTTTATCCATACCCGTGGTCAATTGAAACACGATCGATCTACAGGCCTTCTGGTGCAGTGAATCCCACAAGCACACGAGGAACAACGCGACCTTCAATGCTATTCTTTCGGTAATCCTCAATGTCAAATATCCATAATGGTTTACGCTTCTACGGATACCGTCTCCACCAAGCTAACCGACCTTCACTGCATCCGCGCTCTTGTCAAGACGGAGCCGAAAACAGAAAAACATTAAGGAGTCCTTACCGAAGATTACTTCGTTCGATGTCCCACTCGACAAAACGTTTTTGGTATCGATGAGGTGAGACCATTGGCACAGGTGAAGTCAGAGCAGAGCACTGGCATAACATGAGCTTTCTTGTCACTGAACCAAAAGACGCTGCAGGCAGTGGCAGTTGGTATCTGTTTTGAAGAATCTCGAATTTCTCGTACACGTTTACGACAACATCAAAAGCTATGTCGATTGTGGTGGAGCTCCATATATCGCAATACAGACATGCAGTAGGAGGTGGCGCCCTCACTCGACGCCTAGGGTTGCAACACCCATAGCGCTCATTTGTGGGAAACACATTCTTCGCCGTCGAAGGAACAGGCAAAATCGCATCGTTGTAGCCTTCAAAATCTCAAGCGGTTGGCGAAAATACTTCCCTTTCCTGCTCCAGGATCGAACCAGTAGCTCCGTTCGTTGACAGCTTCCGCCACATAGTGACTTTAACTCTGACGCCATCGTATTGACCAAGGCTCCTGTCAGCTGAGTGCTGCAAACTGTAGCCATCCTATTTTGACCAATAAAAGCTATTGAGTCTAGCGAAAAAGACGCTCAAGGACCCACTCAGTCGTGACAAGCTAGTGCAGTACAAAGAATGCTCACGTGGGCGTATTACATTTAAAGTCTGTTGATTATGCAGCGCCGTGTGCCGCATCAACATTGGACTTTGAATAAAGTTGCCCTCAGCAAGGAATACTGTCCAAGTAAAGGAGCGAACAACCGCTCGTCAAAAAGACCTCACTCTGAAACTTACATTGCAGCTCGCAAACGCCACACAAACTCTGCGAATAGTGGCCATGCGTCTACGTAACCTCGTGCTGATGATCGCCGCACTTTCGAGCTTCGATGTGACTTCAGTGGTTACCGCGTCGCCTTCAACGACTTCTGTAGCTACCTCGCCGACACTGACTCGCTCTGTCGCTGCCGAGTATGATGGTGGTGCCAACCAGCGGTCTTTGAGAACCGTTAAAACCATTGACAAGGATGACGAAGAGAGGGCGTCGATCAAAGCATACAAGGAGTCGCTTTGGTTTAAACACCTTTTTCAGAAGTGGGTTGCGCCCAGCTACGTGGGGAATAGAAGATACTTCAAGTACTACCTGCAGCAGATACTAGAGTTGCACAAGAAGCAAGCATCGCGCAAGCGTTTGTCGAACTAGAAGTTCCCTGTGCCGTCGTGGAGAGGAACGATGATAAGGTTTTGTCATTGCGGACGTAAATACAAGCGTGAGCAAACTGCCTTACCATTTCTTTATCCGCAGTCATTTGAAAGACGTTTGATCTACAGGATCTACAGGTCCCGCTCGACATAACTTTTCTTGGCATCGATGAGGAGAGGCCGCTGCCACAGGTGAGTTCAGAGCACTGACATCGTATCCTCCGCCAAACGCAGTTGTTGTAAACATAAGTTTTATCACAGTTGATCAACTATCCGGGGAATCGCTCTGCGCTGAAAGTACTCAGATTTCCAACAATCGATAGAATCAATCATATTTTCTTCGTGGGTGAGGAGCGGCGGGTTGTGTGCTTACAAATAAACCTAAGGTGTGGTCTCAATTGTGGGGTTGGGTGGTGACGACCATCGAGTCGTCATCGAACTGCCTCGTGATCATCAGCTTTTCAAGCACTTGGAACAATTGATCCCCGCAGCTAAACTTAGCCTATTCTCAATCTCTATCGCGATTGGGAAGGCGACGTTTTAGCGCTGACCTTCAACTTCTTTTTGAGCTCTTAGTCCTTAGAGTTACATACGGAACTAGAAACAAAGTTAACCATTTACCTGTCATTCAACCAGAGGGGCTAGCATAACAATGAAGTCTATGTGTTGATGGAAGAAGCAAAGTCATTTGACGTACAATTGTGCAAGAACTTAGTTCACAGTTGCGGCTTTGAAGGGCACTAAAGTCTTGCTATCGTGATGGTGAGGTTGGATGTTAGTAAGGTTGGTGTAGTACCAAAAACGCCGGAGATGACAGCACACCGTCTCGACAACTTTTTGTAATTTATTTTGCAAAATTTCTTTATGCGCTCTCCTCACTAAACAGAAGCAGGGCAAAAACTAACTTGAGTCTGGTCGTCCATTTTCCCGTGACCTCACAACTCGGAACTGCACAAACAACCTATATTTCTTCGTGATTCATCTAATCCCTTCCCAGTAGTTCTATTCACTCGATGGTAAATACTGATGGATCACATGGAATGCCCATACAGCCCTCCAACAATTCCAGCGTTAATTTCCGGAATGGGATGAAGCAGTAGCACAGCTCCTCTAGCAGAAACCGGATAATTCTCCTTCAACCACTTTATAATTTCTCGGTCACATAATGTGACTCACATTTATGCCAAGTCATTCCGATTTCATAACAATTAGATGCCACTCGTGGTCGCCATTAATGCTGCACTCGTGCGCATGAAGTAGGAGCAGATCTTCAAGATACTCTTGTCAAAACGCCCTAGTTATTCCAGATGCACTGGACAGTTCAGTGTCCACAGATAAGATCCACTGGACAACGCGGAGCTATTGGTGGCGAGGAGACATACTGAGCACTCTGCTACTTTTCAAGCGCTGTAGCAAGACAGCCTTCTGGTCGGTTTTCATAAAGCCATATCACTGCACGATACATGGCAGTCGTAGTGCATCCTTCAACACGATTAGTGCGTAGCCACTTCACAACATCCAAGTATCTTGACTCTGCGGCTCCATCCATGGCCTTCGTCGTATACCGTTGGTGGTGACTACGAGGAAACTCGAGCTCGGTATTTCGCTGTTCAAGCTCGTTCTCCAAGGCGCAATCAATCTCGTGTAGGAACTCCAGGACGCCAAAATGCCTGCTCTTCGTAGCAACAGCAACATCCATTTCTGTGAGCTCACTTAACGGGTGATATCCGCACTCAAATGGTTCGTTTGTGTCGGAGCCTGTGCAACAATCTGTATCATTGGAGCTAGCAAAGATCCTGGTTGTCCTAACAGGAATACCATAGCATTTTCGTGGGCTTACAAAAGAGCCAAAGCTCAGATCTCGACCATATTGAGCGTACAAGTAACAGACCAATTCAAGCTGTCCTGCTTTAGCCGACCAAAACAATGCCTCATCAAAGCCATGACTGGACCTAAGTTCAATCACTCTCGGAATCAACCATTGGACCGTAGATATTTGCCCGACCGTACACGCTTTTTGGAAGGGGGATAGCCAAGCAAGAACCGGATAGTCGCGAAGGATTAACGCACGAAAGCCGCTGCATAAACTCGAGGTCGTCAAATTCGATCACGTTCACAAAAGCATTTGTAGCGATTCCCTCCCACGTATACTTCTCGCACCATCCCTTCAGCACATAGCACACCAGTTCCGTCGCAACTGACCAGTTATCTTCCGAGTTGACTGTAACCTCTGCAGCCGACTCCTTACAGATCTGTGCCGCGAGCCACTTGATCGGCTCCAGATTATTCTCTCGACAGGCATATTCCATCATCCAAATGAAATCTTGCCATTCACTCGCATATAAAAGTTGCGTTCAAACACCCATCGAGCAACATCCAAATGACCACAAGGCGCCAAACGAGCCATGTGCTATTCACCCCTCCGCATTTCACCATGTCGTTTATCTTGTTCAAACAGGTTCAGGTGTCCTTGCTGCAAGCGCTAGCCAGAACTCCATGGTAGATAGAACAACCTGGAAAATGGCTCAGCAACCACTCGACCGTGCTCGGATCTCCCTTCAGCACAGCTTGTATGTACGAGTTTTTCTACACTCCATACGTCACTTTTGACGCTGCGTAGCCCCCTAGACCACACGAAATCCAGGAGAGTCGACGATCCGACAGAGCATAATTGACAGGCACGATCCAGAGTCGTCTCTCGGACTAAAAGGTCAGAGATGATGGCATCCACAGAGTTAGGAATATTCTCGCCAAACCTCCACTGTGTTGAGCATCGACTCCATGGCGGCAAACAGTACATTTTCCTCGGTGAGCAATGGATCACGATCAATGCAGCAACAAAATATGAACCCAACGCCCGTCGTTTGTCAAAGGGCATTGCATCTCCCTCGATGACAGGTAGCTTTCTAAAATGCAGCCGAGAATGGCTACTTAGCAGGTCTTCGGTTGACAAAGGGCGAATCTTCAGCAGTCGAAGCAATCGATTTGGCTGCCAGGAAGCAAACGTTCCAATATCGCCTGCTTTAAGTTCACTTCATCAAGAGAATGGATACAACCATGATGGCCTTAGCTCCTGGAAACGCCGACTTATGTCTGCTGGGATATCTGCACACGGTCGCAATGTCGACCACCCCCACGGTTTCAGCCTCCTACTGCGATGGTCACGTCGATATGATGAAGCGGTTGCCCATTCATTATTTAGGCACAACTCTCTGTGGACGTCATCGATTCTCCAGCGGGAAATAAATATCTCCACGAGCTTGCCAACATTCCATGTTCTACGAGAAGATCCCTCCACTCTGTTTCGGTGGCTGCACGAGAACCGCTCTGACTGTTTCACTTGGTAGCTCACATGGACGTCGACCAAGCTACAGGACAACTAGGATAATTCTCCTCCAACCACTCGAGAATTTCATGGCCAGATACGTGCCACTCAGCGGGAAACCGCAGCGAATCACTAGTCCACGAATTGCTCTCGTTGGTGCTGTGGCCCTGTGCGTGGAGTAGGAGCAGAGTCTCGAAATCCAGTTTCCGCGGTGCCGCTAGTGCAGATTCCATAGTCAGTTTAATTCCAATAGACAGAAGCCACCGGACAACACAAAATGTTGTCGGCGAGACTCCCAGCGGCCAGAACCTGCAGCTTCTTCTATCGCTGCAGTCGGATCGTCTTTTCATCACTTCCAAGTGGCCATTTGCAACTGCTAGAGCAATGGTTCTAGCTGTGCATTTTGCCGATCCAGTCGAATGCAGTAATTTGACGATATCCAACCTCCCAATCGTCGAAGCCTCCTCCATCGCACCGGCAGTAAAGCCTAAAGTTGTGTTCGTAAGCAGCCACCGCAAAACCCTCTCGTTACCATTAGCTGCGGCACGGTCAATTGCTGAGCATCCTTCTGAGCCGTTCGCGTGTAGCCACTTCAGAAGGATTAATTGGTCTTCGACAAAAGATTCCGGCTTGCTGGCCTCACAGCAAAACGTTTGTACTCCAGAACATCCTGGTTCATGATACACCCGGCTTGCTACATTGTCCATTGCTGCGGCTGTACACCCCTCGGAGCGGTTCGCCTGCAGCCACTGCACCACTTCCAAATGGCCGTTAGCAGCAGCACGATCCATGGCAGCCTTGGTACAACCTTCAGTGCGGGTAGCGTGCAGCCACTTTACGATATCCAAATGTCCAGACGCAGCAGCTCCAACCATGGCCAATGTTGATAGCGACTAGTGCTGGGGTTGGCATTGGTGGTTCGTGTTTCCTGCTCTTTCTCGAGAGATTGATCAATACGATGCAACAACTGCAGGATATCAGCGAGCTGCTGGATAAACGCCAGATCGCCAGTTTGTGCTGCTTTCAACAGCGCAGGTCGAGCGATTTCCTCCCACGAAAACGTGTCGCACTTCTCTCTCAGTACATAGAGCACCAGCTCCTTCACAGCAGTCCAAGACGTATCTTCAGAACCATTGAGAAGGTCCGTCGCCAATTCTGTATAGCCGCATGCGATGGGCCACTTGATGTCCGCCACCCTGCTCTGTTCAATGGCGAAAGTCAAGAGACGACTAGCTTGACGTTTATCCAAGGTACCGATGTCTCGTTCGAACAGCCATCGTATGATGTCCCAGTGGCCATTAGCCGCCAAGTAATCGATAGGGAGCTCGCTCCAGCGCATCCCACCGTGTCGCTTATCGTGCTCCAAAAGGTTCAACACCCAAACATGGCCACCTTTGCAGGCCTCAAGCCGCACATCAGAATAGATCGGACAGCCTGGAAAGTGGTCCAGAAGCCATTGGACCACTGCCACATCACTGTGACGCACTGCTTGAACCGTTGCCTGGGCGAATTCCCACCGGAAATAGTGCGAGATTCAGTATGCAGCAGCTTTCCTACGCTCCAAGTGGCATTCTTGGCATCCCCAAGACTTCTGGACCAGACCAAGTCCAAGAGAGTCGACGACCCACTGGGACTCAATTCGCACGCGCGATCGAGAGGGATATCGTCCATCAAGAAGGCTGAAATGATGGGATTTACGGCAGCAGGGATGTCTGTTGTGCTTCACTCAACGTCCAGGAAAAAAGAAAAGCAGGTTTTATTTTACATATTTTAAAAACTAGAATGCGACTGAAAATAACATACCATATTTTAAAAACGAGGGCGAGAGAAGTTCTCACTGAGAACGCAACGACAGAACATTCACCGAAGGTGAGGAAGCAAAGCAAGTATGATATTGCCGACATGGTCGGAGGCCTCAAATAGTTCTTCAGCGCGTAACTCACTTGTATTCTGCACCTCCTCTAGTGACTGCGTCGGCGGCCTTGCTTCACTAGATAGCCTAACCAGTTGGAAGCTTGGTTCTTCGCACTATGTTTTATCTAGTGAGAGAGATAACTGAGTAATATGACTTAAACACTGCTTTCAGTTGTAAAGCACAATTTCGGTCTGAATATTACACGCCATAGACTATTAAAAGTTGGCAAGTGAGTTTTTCGAACGCAACGGCTTCCTGGTTAGCTTGAAGGCCTTCTAGCCAGTTATTATTACTCACACTGTGGAGTTTGAAGTCATCCAGAATCGCGTTATGCTTGGGACTGGACACTTGCTGCCATCTAACTCTGCGTTATGGGTTTTGGTACCATCTGGCTGGTCACTTCGGCTAGAGACCAGACTGCTCGCTACTCCGCTACCACATCCGAGCGCCGATCCATTTAAATAATCTTAAGGTTCCGTCGCACTGCACATAAGACGGCTGTGTTTGCTAAAGGTTACTTCTAATTTTTAGGGGTTAGGAGGGTGTAGATCACATATTCCCCTAGCGAAAGGCGCACTACCGTTAAAATACATACATACGCTGTAGACCTCGATCTGGAAGCACCACAGCATAGAGGTTCGTCCACAGGCTGAAAGCTGCAAGGAAGAGCAGCCTCGTACACATGTTACGAATATTTGAGTACGCTGACCGCAACATACCGGATATGCATCCGAAGAAAGCAGACGGGTCTTTACACGAAAACAAAACGTATTTTTGTGGCTTTCACCGATTTTGGCAATCCGGACTGCTCAGATTAAGATATAGGGTGTCCGATTTAGGTGAGAGGTCCGATATAGCCGCAAAACAGGTCTGAAATGATAAACAGGTGTAGGGCTGAGTATCCAAAGCAGTCCCAAATAATTAGCTACCCTCAGTTTTGCCGCTTTTGAACGGCAAAACTGAATGTCTTCCTCCCTGGATTGACCGTACAATGGCAGACGCCATCTATGACCACATGTTAACGAATTCGATGGTGAGTGAGTCTACAGTACTAGAATTTGTATGCGGGTCTCATGAACAATGCTGACAACAATATAGCTCACCTGACATTCTATACCTTAATCTGATGTTAAGCGCTGGTGCTGCATTACGTCTGTAGCACCCATTCTAATGCACCAATATAAGCTTTACGCATGGAAGAATGACACGTCGAGTATCTGGTGGCAGTTCCAAGACGGCTTGCAAGTCCGAGATAGTATGACCTAAACCTATGGTAGCTCCGATTTACAAATGGGGTGCCAGATATGACGATCAAAATGGGGCGGCAAAAACGGTGAAAACCACAACCCTAAACCCTAATACGTGAAGTGCTGATACGGAAGCATGAACGATTTATGACAAAGTTAATCATCAGCGATTTTGTGGGCACAGGCCGACTCCATTCTTGGTTCCTCCCTCTCGTCGCTCACTTCTTCGTT
Organism: Phytophthora boehmeriae; assembly: GCA_011947355.1. Lineage (NCBI taxonomy): Eukaryota > Oomycota > Peronosporomycetes > Peronosporales > Peronosporaceae > Phytophthora > Phytophthora boehmeriae. The sequence continues at coordinate 61,091 of JAAVTJ010000265.1, read as the reverse complement.
TTCTCTTTCGCAATCAGTTCGCCACCCACCAATGCTTCAGCGTAGCCAAGTGGTGCTACTGGTAGTTATCCTCCTCCTTGCAGGAGTCGAATCCGTGACAGCGACCACCAGTTTACGGCCGGCCAGCTCGGATACCTTGAGATTCGCTCGTTCGCGCATTGTAGGCGAAAACGCTGCCCCGACAGTCCAGAGACTCCTGCGGACTGACAACACGCTGGGTGAGACCGACGAAGAGAGGGTGATTAGTATCAAGCCAATCGCTGCCCTCGACAAGTTCAAAGCCGGAGTGGAGAAGATCACTAGTGCTTACAAGTCTAAAACAACACTAGGAACGCTGCTCAGATGGGCCGAGAAGAAGAAATCCCCGGATACCGTCTTCGCCAAGCTGAAACTGGATAAGGCTACGACTTTAGCTGACAACCCGAACTTTATGGTGTGGTTCGCTTATGCGCGCTATGTATGGGCGGACTACGCATTTCTGGATAGAGTTATTATCAATTACCTGACGCGGAAGTATGGCGATGTGGATTTGGCGAAGATGATCGAAGCAGCGACTCAGACAAAGGGCACGAAGGCCATCGCAACTACTTTGCAGAATTCCCAGTTTAACCGTTGGATGGTGTTGGAAGATGATGTGTGGAAGAAGTTTGACCTGGGCATTTTGACTTTATTTTCCCGGGAGAAAGACGTATCAAGTACGATATGGGCCAAGTACGTGATGCATCAAGCTGAAGTTAAAAACTTCAAGCTGCAAAGCCGTAATAGAAGGAATTGTGCGCTACAACCCTGAGACAGTGTTTGAAGTCGTATTACTCAGTTTCTCTCTCACTAGATGAAGCCATATAGAGAACTTAGCTTCCAACAGACCGGTTGATCAGGCTATCTTGTGAAGCAAGGCCCACTGACACAGTCAATAGGGGTGGACAACATCACGCGCTGAAGATTTGTTTGAGGCCGCCCACCTTGTCGGCGATACGATACCCATTTCGTTGAGACCATTTCCTCAACTTCGGTTAGTGTTTCTACTGTTGCTCGTTAACCGCACTGCTTTCAGTTTGGAGCAATTGTTAAATAGGCACCCATATTTAAATCGCAAACAAACTCATTCTATTTTAAAAAAAACTCATCAGGTTGATTTTAACTTCAAAACAACAAGATGGAGTCCGGCATGTGGCACAGTCATCCCTGACGCCATCAACGCCGTCATTTCAGCCTTCTTGATGGACGATATCCCTCTCGATCGCGCGTGCGAATTGAGTCCCAGTGGGTCGTCGACTCTCTTGGACTTGGTCTGGTCCAGAAGTCTTGGGGATGCCAAGAATGCCACTTGGAGCGTAGGAAAGCTGCTGCATACTGAATCTCGCACTATTTCCGGTGGGAATTCGCCCAGGCAACGGTTCAAGCAGTGCGTCACAGTGATGTGGCAGTGGTCCAATGGCTTCTGGACCACTTTCCAGGCTGTCCGATCTATTCTGATGTGCGGCTTGAGGCCTGCAAAGGTGGCCATGTTTGGGTGTTGAACCTTTTGGAGCACGATAAGCGACACGGTGGGATGCGCTGGAGCGAGCTCCCTATCGATTACTTGGCGGCTAATGGCCACTGGGACATCATACGATGGCTGTTCGAACGAGACATCGGTACCTTGGATAAACGTCAAGCTAGTCGTCTCTTGACTTTCGCCATTGAACAGAGCAGGGTGGCGGACATCAAGTGGCCCATCGCATGCGGCTATACAGAATTGGCGACGGACCTTCTCAATGGTTCTGAAGATACGTCTTGGACTGCTGTGAAGGAGCTGGTGCTCTATGTACTGAGAGAGAAGTGCGACACGTTTTCGTGGGAGGAAATCGCTCGACCTGCGCTGTTGAAAGCAGCACAAACTGGCGATCTGGCGTTTATCCAGCAGCTCGCTGATATCCTGCAGTTGTTGCATCGTATTGATCAATCTCTCGAGAAAGAGCAGGAAACACGAACCACCAATGCCAACCCCAGCACTAGTCGCTATCAACATTGGCCATGGTTGGAGCTGCTGCGTCTGGACATTTGGATATCGTAAAGTGGCTGCACGCTACCCGCACTGAAGGTTGTACCAAGGCTGCCATGGATCGTGCTGCTGCTAACGGCCATTTGGAAGTGGTGCAGTGGCTGCAGGCGAACCGCTCCGAGGGGTGTACAGCCGCAGCAATGGACAATGTAGCAAGCCGGGTGTATCATGAACCAGGATGTTCTGGAGTACAAACGTTTTGCTGTGAGGCCAGCAAGCCGGAATCTTTTGTCGAAGATCAATTAATCCTTCTGAAGTGGCTACACGCGAACGGCTCAGAAGGATGCTCAGCAATTGACCGTGCCGCAGCTAATGGTAACGAGAGGGTTTTGCGGTGGCTGCTTACGAACACAACTTTAGGCTTTACTGCCGGTGCGATGGAGGAGGCTTCGACGATTGGGAGGTTGGATATCGTCAAATTACTGCATTCGACTGGATCGGCAAAATGCACAGCTAGAACCATTGCTCTAGCAGTTGCAAATGGCCACTTGGAAGTGATGAAAAGACGATCCGACTGCAGCGATAGAAGAAGCTGCAGGTTCTGACCGCTGGGAGTCTCGCCGACAACATTTTGTGTTGTCCGGTGGCTTCTGTCTATTGGAATTAAACTGACTATGGAATCTGCACTAGCGGCACCGCGGAAACTGGATTTCGAGACTCTGCTCCTACTCCACGCACAGAGCCACAGCACCAACGAGAGCAATTCGTGGACTAGTGATTCGCTGCGGTTTCCCGCTGAGTGGCACGTATCTGGCCATGAAATTCTCGAGTGGTTGGAGGAGAATTATCCTAGTTGTCCTGTAGCTTGGTCGACGTCAATGTGAGCTACCAAGTGAAACAGTCAGAGCGGTTCTCGTGCAGCCACCGAAACAGAGTGGAGGGATCTTCTCGTAGAACATGGAATGTTGGCAAGCTCGTGGAGATATTTATTTCCCGCTGGAGAATCGATGACGTCCACAGAGAGTTGTGCCTAAATAATGAATGGGCAACCGCTTCATCATATCGACGTGACCATCGCAGTAGGAGGCTGAAACCGTGGGGGTGGTCGACATTGCGACCGTGTGCAGATATTCCAGCAGTGCTGGCCCAGCATACTTAAGTGGACATTTCCAGCATGAGTTGATTGTCTTGATGAAGTGAGCTTAAAAGCGGTCGATATTGGGATGTTCGCTTCCTGGCAGCCAAATCGATTGCTTCGACTGCTGAAGATTCGCCCTTTGTCAACCGAAGACCTGCTAAGTAGCCATTCTCGGCTGCATTTTAGAAAGCTACCTGTCATCGAGGGAGATGCAATGCCCTTTGACAAACGACGGGCGTTGGGTTCATATTTTGTTGCTGCATTGATCGTGATCCATTGCTCACCGAGGAAAATGTACTGTTTGCCGCCATGGAGTCGATGCTCAACACAGTGGAGGTTTGGCGAGAATATTCCTAACTCTGTGGATGCCATCATCTCTGACCTTTAGTCCGAGAGACGACTCTGGATCGTGCCTGTCAATTATGCTCTGTCGGATCGTCGACTCTCCTGGATTTCGTGTGGTCTAGGGGCTACGCAGCGTCAAAAGTGACGTATGGAGTGTAGAAAAACTCGTACATACAAGCTGTGCTGAAGGGAGATCCGAGCACGGTCGAGTGGTTGCTGAGCCATTTTCCAGGTTGTTCTATCTACCATGGAGTTCTGGCTAGCGCTTGCAGCAAGGACACCTGAACCTGTTTGAACAAGATAAACGACATGGTGAAATGCGGAGGGGTGAATAGCACATGGCTCGTTTGGCGCCTTGTGGTCATTTGGATGTTGCTCGATGGGTGTTTGAACGCAACTTTTATATGCGAGTGAATGGCAAGATTTCATTTGGATGATGGAATATGCCTGTCGAGAGAATAATCTGGAGCCGATCAAGTGGCTCGCGGCACAGATCTGTAAGGAGTCGGCTGCAGAGGTTACAGTCAACTCGGAAGATAACTGGTCAGTTGCGACGGAACTGGTGTGCTATGTGCTGAAGGGATGGTGCGAGAAGTATACGTGGGAGGGAATCGCTACAAATGCTTTTGTGAACGTGATCGAATTTGACGACCTCGAGTTTATGCAGCGGCTTTCGTGCGTTAATCCTTCGCGACTATCCGGTTCTTGCTTGGCTATCCCCCTTCCAAAAAGCGTGTACGGTCGGGCAAATATCTACGGTCCAATGGTTGATTCCGAGAGTGATTGAACTTAGGTCCAGTCATGGCTTTGATGAGGCATTGTTTTGGTCGGTTAAAGCAGGACAGCTTGAATTGGTCTGTTACTTGTACGGTCAATATGGTCGAGGTCTGAGCTTTGGCGCTTTTGTAAGCCCACGAAAATGCTATGGTTTTCCTGCTAGGACAACCAGGATCTTTGCTAGCTCCAATGATACAGATTGTTGCACAGGCTCCGACACAAACGAACCATTTGAGTGCGGATATCACCCGTTAAGTGAGCTCACAGAAATGGATGTTGCTACGAAGAGCAGGCATTTTGGCGTCCTGGAGTTCCTACACGAGATTGATTGCGCCTTGGAGAACGAGCTTGAACAGCGAAATACCGAGCTCGAGTTTCCTCGTAGTCACCACCAACGGTATACGACGAAGGCCATGGATGGAGCCGCAGAGTCAGGATACTTGGATGTTGTGAAGTAGCTACACACTAATTGCTGAGAAGGATGCACTACGGCTGCCATGGATCGCGTAGTAGCTAATGGTCATTGGAGTCGTCAAATGGCTACATATGAACCGATCAGATGGGTGGGTGCTCCACAGCAGCATCTTACAAGACAGCTACTCGAAGGTATCATGAGAAAGGATGTTGCGGGGTTCAATTTTTGTTGTTGTGAGAATAAAAAGCCAGAATCACCTGCTGAAGATCAGCTGACGATGCTCAAGTAGTTGCACACGAACCACTCGGATGAAAGTTTTAATGAAAGCTATTAACAGGGTCGTAGGCAATGATAGTGTGAAAGTGCTAGAATGACTGCTGCATACGAAAGCAAGCTGTATGGCACGCATTCTTGGAGGAAAATCTGGTACATTGAGGCAAACTGTCCCAAGGTCCTACAGCACACTACTTCATCAACGATTCAAGTCAACTGTAATTCGGATGTACTGGGTCAGCAGGTTGCATGAGAATCACGCACCTTGGCTTCGCACAAGTATCTCACCTCAGTGCGCAGACCCAGTCGTGCGTGCCATTTTATTGTTGCGATATCCCGACCAATTATTTCCGACTGCACCCAAAGAGCCAGATTACTGGTCGGTGTGAACATCACGTGGTGCGTGATAATCACGCGAACTGCTGACTCACCACATCCAATGAATCGTTGATGAACTACAGTGTGGGATCTTGCATTTTGGATTGACACCACCTGGCGTCTTGAAAGCGAGGGTGAGCATCCTCCCCCGTGTTTCCTTGACCTCAGTGTATTGGGATCAGATTTTCACCCAAGGAAGAAAGACCAAAAGTACATAACACTGTTCACATATTGTATATAGGATAGCGTGAGAATCTTTCACTTGGTTGTCAACCACTTGCAGGAAGTTCGCTTTCAGCTGTGAACAAAAAATGATGGTGGGTTGTCGTAGCTTATGGTTGCTGTTTTGTTCCTCTCCAGCAATCCGTCCACTCACTTGTTCGATTTCTTCATCACAATCAGTTCACCAACCGCAAGACACCCACTAATGTTTCAGCGTTGCCAAGTACTACTACTGGCGCTTGTCCTCCTCCTCGCGGGAGTCGAATCCGCGCCAACGACCACCAGTTTACGGCCGACCAACTCGGACAACTCGACATTCACTCGTTCGCGCATTGCAGGCGAACATGGTGCCCCGATGGTCCAGAGGCTCCTGCGGACTGACAACACGCTGAATGGGGCCGACGAAGAGAGGGCGATTAGCATCAAGCCAATCGCTGCTCTCGACAAGTTCAAAGCCGGAGTGGAGAATATCATCAGTGCATACAAGTCCAAAATCACATTAGGCACGCTGCTCAAATGGGCCAAGGAAAAGAAATCCCCAGAAAGCGTCTTCGCCACGCTGAAACTTGACAAGGCTACGACTTTAGCTGACAACCCGAACTTTATGGTGTGGTTCGGGTATGCGCGCTATGTGTGGGCGGACGACGTACTCCTAGATAATGGTATTCTCAATTTTTTGACGCAGAGCTACAAAGACGTGAAGTTAGCGAGGATGCTCGAGCCAGCGACCCAGACGAAGGGTACTAAGGATATCGCTACTACTTTGCAGAATCTGCAGTTTGACGATTGGATGAGGTCAGGAGAAGATGTGTGGGAGAAGTTTGGCCTGACTATCCCGACTTTATTTTCCCGGAACAAAGCGGTATCAACTGCGATATGGATTAAGTACGAGCAGTATAAGGTTAACGTTAACCTCAATGGTCTAAGCTAGCTATTATTTAATAGCATTAGCTGGCTGGTCAAATCCGGAACTGTGCGAATAGGTAATATTCATATTCTAGTCAATCAATCACATCTATTTACTTGCGTTCGTCGAGTATTTTCCTCTTGTCTACATCTGCAACTCGTGTATAATATATGGACAGCATATCTGCTACATTGGTGGACATACATTTGGCCACTGAAGGATTATATAGATTATTGTATGGACAGGTATGGGTTATAGTAAATCTTGACAGACTTGCGGTACAGATTTTTACTATGGAGTATTGGAAATCGGACAACCTGGGATGCAGCAGTCATAGGCACATTGCAGACAGCAACGCCAAACATCTCATGAGGCATCCGTTAGGAAACCTATTTGCTAGCACTTGTTGGTCTCTCCATTTATCCTTTCATTCTCAAATACATCTTCTATTACTCAAGTCTACTACCGCTGTCTACCTCTATCTACAAGTCTTCTCTATCCCCTCAACCTCTGCGGACCCGGTTTTCAACTTGGAGAACTGTAAACAAAAATCATTAGGCACGAAAAACACTTTAGATACACCCAGTTGCCTTCGATATCCGGCGTACTTTGTCCAGCACTGCCCTTTCATGCGCCCTCGCTGTCTTAACTTTAGCTCGAGCTGCGAAACAGAGCGCTTCTTCGATTGTTGCATTGGATCTATCGGTTTGAAGGTCATTTTGTCATTGGCAACAATCCAACTCACAAGTGACAACTGGCATGTTGAACCCTTCTGCCGCGTTAAACGGCTAACATGGCCTTTACAACAGCCTCTTTTTCTCCGCTCGATTTGGGTGGAACCTCCTTGTTTAAATGGATGCGTGACACCTGTTTGGAAAGCGAAATATTTGGTCTTTCTGTTTAATGCCCAAGACTGACTTTAAGTTTTAACCATGCAGTTATGTCGGCTCGACCAATCAGGAGTCATCAGGGTAAATGGCGACTAAACTTTACTCGACGGAAAACGCAAACAAATACGCTCTAAAGGCCCTTATAAACAGCCATGGTTATTGGGGCATTTTAAGAACCGGTGGGACTTGTTGGTACTCCTGGAAGACTTCAAAGGGGCATTGCAAGAAATATATACAGAAAATGTATTGAAACCCCAGAATCCTTCAAAGGGGTACTACCCAAATATATAGAAATTTGTATAGAAAAACAAAGAAGTACCAGGTCACTCAAAGGGGCACTTCCGTATGCATGTTTAAATGCAAATGTGGTTGCCTTCCTGGGCGCTAGAGCAGCAACAGCGTTCATATTGACGTGCTTTTCTGTTGTAACCTGCTTGCTTGCTTCCAGTTTGTTCACCAACGCTGTGACGTCGAAGTATTGACGTGTTTGCAGCTCACCTTCAGGTGCGTAATTGCTCAAACGTCCGCGGTGGAGTCCCGCAGTGCGCATCTACACAGTGAAATCCCCTTCGACTGTGTGCGTTCCTGGAGCCATGCTAGATGGTCCAATAGCAAACGCAGTGAGTATTCCAAACCTTCCGCAATTCTCAATCTTAGCCCACGAATCTCTATGCATCTCAAACTTTAATTTGATTTCACTATACTTTTAAGTATGGTCTTCGCATTAAAGTGCGAAGACCATGCGCAACGCACCAAAACCATTTTGAAAGACATGATTCTTGCTTGAAAGCGACAATGCCAGACTGATGTCCTGCCGGCAACGCTTCTTTTGAAAACACAATACAGGTGTGTACGAGCAGCGAACGTGGTATTAAGTCTTCTGTAGGGACAAGTTTCATGATGTTATGATGAAAAGAAGTTATGCTGTGTTCGTTCACCTCGCCAGTACAATCGCAGAGAGATTTATCCTTGATATAACTTAAGGACGTCGCAAATGGCGTTTATGAGGTAAAGGAAAATGAACAATGAGAGACTACATGCTCCGTCGAAGGTTGACAATTCTTAATACACGACTTCTACTTGAATTTATCTTGCGTTAATCATCATATGAACGTGTTTCGTGGGTCTCAGGTGCATATCGACTTTAGAAGGTCGTGGAGACTCCATATTCACTTTCTAGGTTGCGTTAGCAACGTGGGTACCTTCTTCAGACGACGGAAGTTAAGAATATGGCACAGAACTTGGACTTCACATCCTCGAATTTTGGGTCAAAATGGGGCACTACTCGAAACGTTCAAAGGGGTTTATCGTCTTTTTATGTGCATAATACCCCGATAGCGCATGCCTACTTATAAGTACCGGTACCTTACAAGCGAACCTTGCCGTTCGATTAGGACATATCCAGTACATACTGTACATGCTGCCTCACCTGAAGCCGCTCACATGATTAACATATGTTTATCGAGATATGTGCAAAAACGTTGAAGTGCAGTTTGGTCGCTATAAAGTTTGTAGCACCCAATCGATGCGTGAACAGTCTTACACATCCAACAGTTTGATGTTTACGAAAACATCAAATATTTTCTTTGTCAACATACTCGAGTACTACCCAATGGTGTATCGCCAGTTGAAAATATCCCATAGGTAGCATTATGACATGTTATTACTACTTCGAAGTAATTGGGAAGTATCTATGGCTGTAGTTGCTGGTAGTTCCCGCCTACACGCACTTCCCAACGTACTCTCTCGATCTGGAAGCACGCAGCTTGCAGCTTGGAGGCTTTGTCCTCAAATCGTTCGGCTAAGCAGCCCCGACAGAGTCAGTATACATGTACGCAAGGCCTCACCACGATTGGCGAAGCAGTCCGTCGCCACTGACGCCACCAGAGACAATCCTCGGCGCTGCCACAGGAAGCCGTGAACAACCCTCCTATGTATCAGTACATTTCCCTTCGTATTGAAAATTCCATCAGAAAGGAAAGAAACCGGATATCCTTCTGTTGGTGGGAAAGAGCAAAACACGTACGGGATGATTCCATTTGTTTTGCCGATTTTGTGGCCGCTGTTTTGTGATGCACTACTCGTCCGGTTTGTAAGCGTGAACCATGAATTTGGTTCCGTGCTGTTGAGGGAATTAGTTCTCGGTAGCACAGATGAATGTGTTCGTTTGTTTTTTTCAGTGAGGTTCATTGATACCACTTACCTGCTAACGGCTTCCTATGTCCATTCCAACTCGTAGGTATAGGCCGTGCTTTGGGGCTACGTATGTCCATTGCCTTGTTGGCCAATAAATCCGCCAGCTCGTTGCAGTCCCGTAGGTGATGCATGTAGCCGTGCTGCCAGACGTTGACATGGCCAGAGCACGCATGAATGTTGCTAGACGATGTACCTCTATAGATGATCGTAGTGATTATTTTATATTATACACTAAAAAAATTGAAGGTTAGCATGTTATGGAATTGAATGTGTTAGTGCTGGTAATGTTGGCTATATGCAAGAAATCTTAAGAAGCTGAGGTGTCAATTACATTTGAACTAGGAATGACCACGAAGTGCTCTCAGTCAAACTATGGAGACACACCATTGGGCTATCTGTCGCTGGTATAATTTCTCCTTAACTTTTAAGTACGAAATTTTGGGGGTAAACTGAGTCCCTGGCTCCATACTGAGGAGCCGAGGCTCTTTCGCGGGCGCTTGCGGTACCTACTGCCCAAGAGAGACCGCCGAACAACATGATGGAGCTAAGGATGCTGGCGTGTAATTACCGGTAGTATGCAGTACCTCTAATCTTCCAGCTGTTTCACAGCTAGCTGGACAAGCGCTGGGCAAAAATCCTCATTTATGAATACCCTTGACTATCTTGCTGTATTACAGACTGTAAGCAGTAGTATACATGTATACTACTGCATACTTAGTAGTTGTTGACATCGTCCAATTGAATAGCGCCACATCCGGATGCTCGAGGCACATCCAAGCATCGCATCATGCTGAACAAAGATGGATCTTTGCGGCTGGCAATGGGACGTTCCGTGTGACTAACCACTACCACTCACCACCAATGGTGGCATTTCTCAATTCGCTCTCCAACCAGCAAGCTCTCAAGTCTCCAAGTACTACGAACCATGCGCGCGTCTTTCGTGCTGCTTGCTACTATGGTTGTCACTCACTTTGCGACCTCTGGTGCGACTGTGGGCTCTGACCAAGCCAAGATCTCGATGATGGCGTCACCAGATTTAGTCCGCTCGCTCGAGAACGACGGTGCTGTCGCTAAACGATCCCTTCGCGAGCACAAGCACCATAAGCACCACAAGCACTATGAAGAATCTGAAGCGGAGGAACGGGGTGGTGGCTTTCCTGGGTCTTCTGGTCTCAAAAGCCTATTGGGCGGATCCTCGAAAGCAGCGAAGGAAGCAGCCAAGCAAGCAGCTTTGGAGAAGGAGGCAGCGCAGAAAATCGCTCAAAGAGTCCTGGAAAACCCAAATACTTTAGAGAGCGCGTATAGGGCGTGGAAAGGGAAGTACACATTGAGTGACCTTCAAAGGGTCTTGGACCTTGACAACAACCCTCAGTTTGTTAAGGTCTACGACAGCATCATGTTCAGGGGCCACATCCAATGATGGATGACTTACGTGTGACTCTCGTGCAGGTGAAAGCGAATACCCGCCGACAAAAAGCCTAAGGCTGCACGAGATGCTAATGAATCTTTTGGTTAAATAGACTACCTACCTTCACTCTCAAATGTGGTAATTTCTTCGTGGATTCTTTAAAATTCAATCGTCTATCGGAGCTAATGCTCCAAACAAAGCATTGTAGGTTTCCAATATCCCCAAATTATGTCAAGACCATCCATACGTCTGGAATTTCTCGTCTTACTGTGGTTAGCTTTGAATCTTCATCTATCGTTGGTCGCTGACTCGGTGCTATTCTTGTGCTCTGTGGTTGAGGCCCTCTCTCGCTGATGAACACTAAGATGCACCAAAACACAGTTCAAGAGGAGACTCAAGACTACTGGCAACAAATAACAGTGACAATGACGATTTAGGCATCGTGCAGAGAGACATATCTAGAACCTGCCAAAGAATAGGAAAAGCTGGATGTCTAGGTACTAACGGGAAACCCGTCCATGACAATGTTTCATTCAGTAAACAAGAATTACTAGACGAAAATCGCTGTAAAGCTCACATCTAAGTAGTTTTAGTTGGCCACGCTCTGTGGATCAATACAGGCATTTGATGTCGATCGGACTGCGTGTAAGGTACTTGCACGATTATTAGCATTCTACCCCAGACAGTAAGCTATTAGCAGCAACAATCTACTGTATCGCAACATTTGTGCTTCACGGGGACTTGTTCACAAGTTCTGCAGCTCACTATCATTACGATGTCCTGTTACCAGACGTCGTCGCACAAGAACCCTTACTCAATGTACAGCGATCCAGAAGTGGCATCACCTTGCCGGTGTGGGAGTCTGTCACCGACACTGTGTTGGAGCATGCCGTCACGACTACTCTCACTTGCGCGTATTTGCGTGCCAGCACACAAACAGATTATTGATGGCAAGGTGCACATTGCAGCCATTGCAAACCAAGCCTATGCTTGGATGACAAATCACGTGGCACTGTGGCATGGCCTGCGTAGTTCCGTCGTATCAAACCATCCGACGTGAAATCGCTCACACCGGCAAGGTCGATATCTCTTCTGAGGTGGAGGAGGAACTGGAGTTGACGCTCGGTATCTTAGGTGGTCACTAAGATACATGTGGTGTGAACATGCTCTGACAACTTTAAATTTAGTATGATTTATAATTAATTCATAAGCACCAAATAGTCGCTGAGTCAACACATCCGTTTTCAGTGATCGCAAAGTCGTGGGCATGTTTGATTTTCATTCGTACTTTTAGCGGCTGAGGAGTGGTGAGTCGAGAACGAAGGAAAACCAAAACTGAGCTCAGCCGAGCTCCTACAGACTACACACTATCCGTTAGTCCGCTACTCTTCACGATCAGAAAAAGAAGCTTTCCTCACTTAGCCAGTGGCTTTCTTCGACGTCTTGGGTTGAGGAAACCGCCCAAGTGATATTGTATCCAATGGTGCGTCGCCAGATGAGATACTCTATAGGTAGCTTACATTCCGTCGTATTGTACGTCGAAGTAGGTATGGATGTAAGCTCGCTTACACTTACATCTCAACTTATTCTTGGCCTGAAACTTCCGGATCGAGACTGAAGCACGCACCTTGCAGCTTGGATCTTTTATTCTCAAGTTGTTCGTCGAAGCAGCCCCGACTGAGTCAGTAGGGCCTGACTACGTTCGGCAATGCAGTCCCGCGCCACTGACACCACCAGAGACAATCTGCGGCGCTGCCACCAGAAACCGTAAACATCCCTCCTATGTTACAGTACCTTGTTCCTAGTATAGAAGATCCCCATCAAAAAGAAAGAAGCCGGGTATCCTTCTGTTGCATGGAAGTGCAGAACGTGTACATGCTATCGAAAGAATGAGCGTTCACTTTATAAACTTATATTTTCAATTACTTATTATCAAAGCAATTCGCCAAAGTTATAAGCTTCGGGGATGTCGTTGATTTGGAACTAACCTTTGGGACTAAAAATGCTACCTTTTGGTTGGATGAAGGCATTTGTCATTCGACAGCTTTCGTTTGCGAATCTTGACACCCATGCTGTATTAGTACGTACTGTATGAATTGTATAATACAGTCTGGAATTGTTGGTAGTATTCAACTTGGAATCGTCGTATTGAATCACGCAATTACCAGACGCTTGACCCATCCAAATATTCCATCTTGCTGTACAAAAAGAGGTATTGTATCATCGACAACGGTTACCAATATTGCAGTCTAAACAGTATAACAGTATAACGTTTCTCGATGTTTAAAGTGGGCACCGCACTGCCACCAATGGTGGCATTTCTCAATTCGCTCTCCAACCAGCAAGCTCTCAAGTCTTTAAGTGCTGCATACCATGCGTGTGTCCTTCATGCTGTTTGCTACTATGGCTGTCGCTTTCTTTGCAACCTGTGATGCGACTGTGGACTCTACTCATGCCAGAATCTCGATGATGACGTCACCAGATTTAGTCCGCTCGCTCGAGAACGATGATGCTGTCGCTAAACGATCCCTTCGCGAGCACAAGCACCACAAGCACTATGAAGAATCTGAAGCGGAGGAACGGGGTGGTGGCTTTCCTGGGTCTTCTGGTCTCAAAAGCCTATTGGGCGGATCCTCGAAAGCAGCCAAGGAAGCAGCCAAACAAGCAGCCAAGGAAGCAGCTGAGGAGAAGGCGGAAGTGCAACGAATAGCTTCAGTAATCATGGAAAGATCTGACATGTTTGAGAGCGCGTATCATGCGTTGAAGAAGTACACCCTGACCGACCTTCGTAAGCACTTGGACGTCGATGACAACGACAAGTTCCTCCAGTTCTACAATAGCATCGTGTTCAGACGTCATATGAATTGAGTCCATGTATGATGTACATGTCGCTCACGTATCCTGCGCAAGAAACTGTCTGCTGACAGTAGAGTGAAGCTTCACGGGATGTTAATAGCTCTGATGGTTAAAATAAACAGCCTTCACTCTTATTTCCGATTGTTTTGCGCTTTGGAAGTGCCTCCGACGAATGCATGGGATCGTCGACAATCCCATGCAATTAATACTGTGTATGCCACCCGTGAGGAGATAATTAACCAGCATACATAAGTTAGTCCAACTGTTTACTTTCAAACTCATACTAGCAATTCCGTATTATCCTTCTCGATTTTCGATTTCCCAAATGAATCAGCCTAGAAGAGTCGAAACAAATGACAGGAATCATCGAAGTCGTCGTTGCACAAAGTACTGTGTACGTGTTTAGGCCACGCTCTGTGGGTCTATCAACAAGCGCCAGCATTTACTTTTCAGTTTCCATATGATCCTTGTGGATACCCTAACACAACTGTTGTACGTCCCCGGCTTATTAAATACTGGACACGGTATTGTCATCTGGATAAAATGCAGTGGATATCAACAATTGCAATATACCGTGTGACAAGTTTCGTGCTTTTTCACATTGAGTCGTTAACATCAAGTAATTCAGCTTACTAGCAAGGCGCCTACGTGCCGCAAGTCGTGCGAAGTCATCGTACAAGAACGCTTACACAATTTACAGCGATCCCGAGGTGGCATCACCATGAGTGTAGGACGAACTCGTGACCTTGCCGCCGTCCGCGATCAGGTACTCGGGACGCTGTGGCTTGCCGTCAAAGAAGCGCTCGAGGATTTCCTTGGTGCCTGCTGCGTAACGAGCCTGCGCATCCAACGTGTTGCCGGAGTAGTGCGGCGTCATAGCGTGGCGTGGCATCGACCGCCACGGGTGGTCGGCCGGTGCTGGCTGCGGGAACCAGACGTCTCCAGCGTAACCCTGGATGTGGCCACTCTTGACGGCCTTCACCAGCGCGTCCTTGTCCACAATCTTGCCACGCGCGGTGTTCACCAGGTACGCGCCTTTCTTCATCTTGCTCAACATCTTGGCGTCGAACAAGTTCTCGGTCTCTGGATGCAGCGGACAGTTGATGGTCACGACATCGCACTCCTTCACCATGTCCTCCACAGTCTCGTGCCACTTGACGTTCAGTTCCTTCTCTACCTCGGCAGGAAGCCGAACCTTGTCGGTGTAGTGCAATTTCACGTCGAAAGGCTTGAGACGACGGAGCACACGCAGACCGATGCGGCCGGCCGCCACAGTGCCCACGTGTTTGTCTTCCAAGTCGTAGGCTTGGTTTGCAATCGCTGCGATGTCCCACTTGCCATCGATGACCTGCTTGTACGCCGGCATATAGTTGCGCACGAGCGAGAGCGTCATCATGACGACGTGCTCGGCCACACTGACCACATTGGAGCCGGTGACTTCTGCCACCGTAATCTTCCGGTCACAGGCGGCCGCGAGGTCCACGTGATCCGAGCCAATACCAGCCGTAATCGCCAACTTCAACTTGGGAGCTTTGGCGATGCGTTCCCTGGTAATGTACGCAGGCCAGAAAGGTTGCGAGATGACGACGTCGGCGTCGTGCAAGTGCTTGGCGAACTCCGAGTTGTCGCCGTCCTTGTCGGACGTGACGACGTACTCATGGCCTCGGTCCTCCAGGAACTTGCGCAGTCCCAGCTCGTTCTCCACGCAGCCGAGGATGTCCGGATTCTTCTCGCCGTGCTCCCCGCCTTCGTACAAGGCGCACACGACCTTCATGTGCTTGGGGGCACTGGCAGTGAAGTTACGCGTTGCCATTGCAGAGGCAGAACGGGAAGCCAAGACGGACGTGAGCTTGGACGAGGCGAACATGGTGATGAAGAGGAGGTTTCGCTTGCGATTTGAGGGCCAAGATGCAAATTGCAGAATGAACCAACTCCAAGACAATGATGCAAAGGAGAGCATGATGGCCCGCCGGTAGACACTGCGTTGATAAGGGATGGCCACCTTGAAGTGGGCACGTCAAGCAGCGATTTGCAACGTCCGGTTGGACCAATGAGAGGCGGCATGACACACGCGGATGCAAACACCGGCATAATCCTTGTCTACCGCCATTCAGTTTGTAGGTTAAACCGCCGGACCTCCATGTACCGACATCCTCTACCGACATTACGGTAGTCGCCACCTTTGACAAGCAAAGGCACCGTCTCAAGGCAAGCGAGTGTCTTGTTAGGGCGAAATTGATGTCAAAAGACAATATACTTGTCGTGGTTCATGGACTTTGCCGTCAGCACTAACAACTTGCTACCAGCTTGGCTAATGCAGGGCAGCTTCAACATGGATGAAGCCGTCGTCGAGATGGGCAGCACTGTCGTAGCAACTTCAACGCATTGATGAAACCTGGTTACAATGGTCGCAAAGGTCTGACCTAACATGAAAATGTACATTGGTGGTTCATGATGTACAAACAGATATCCTTTGTGGTCTTACGCCATAGCGAAGTATCTCTCCAACATGGTGTGATGGAGCGTCTGGATCCAGCGCTCCGTGTTCTCCCGCATCTCGTGCCAACCAGATAGAGGGATGTTGTACTTCGGGTGGTGCACCTTGCTGTACACCCAACGCTTCATGACTACGATAGTGCCATCTTTGTCGCTGCTGTCCACGGTCTTCGGCCCGTGAGTTCGTCGCTGGATCGGGTACGACGTGAGCTCCAACACGGCGCTAAAGTCTCGGCGGATACGCTCGTGCGAGCGGTAGGGACTCCGCTCGTCGCCATCAATGAAGTCGGTCACGAACAGCCCGTAGCCTCCTTCATGACCGGGCTCGCTCCCTCCTTCTTCGTAGTGTGAGAAGTAGACAGTGTTGGACTCCATTCGTAGCCCACCGATCGTCGTAGTTACAAGTCGGTTCTGAGTCACTCCTGGGGCCAGATTGTCGTCGTCCTCACGAATGGTGACATTTCCTAGCTTTTCGGACACGCTGATTTCGATGCTGGAGAAGTAGCTCAGGAGGATGTCGAACACTTGCTTGACACTGTTTTCGAACTGCGACGTGGAGAAATACGTGGCATAAAAGTCTCCATTCGGGGCCTCGAACCCGTAGTCCTCCCGCATAGGCTTGCACGGGTCGATGCTTGGGCAACGATTCTTCAGGAAATGTGCTCCCATCTGCAACGCATGGGTCTTCGAGGTCATGAACGTTGCATACCGTGAGCTACTATCTCTTTTCAAGAGGATCTCTTGATGGATCGGACTCCCCGCGCGAATACTCTGCAACCGCAAACAACCATCAGCAGTCTATCCCTGAACCCAAACAACCAGGATTACCACTTACAAATAGAGAGTATTCCGACATGAGCGCATGGAACCGTGTGACCTCAAGCTGTTGCTGCTGAATAGCTCGACGAAGAACTCGATTGGCGACAACGACCTCATTTTGGGTCTCTTCAGATGAGCATGGTGCCATCGCACGAGCGTTCAAGTCTTCCATTCGGCCATGCAGATCTGCCACTTCCTTCAGCAGCTTCGCGATCTCTTCCTATTTGATCCAGAACCAGCAATGGCATCAGCAAAATACCATCACTGCAGTAGTTGAAGATTTATACAGTACCCACCTTGCGGGTATCAATCGTCGACTTGCGGTATTTCCGCTTCTTCGGTCCGGATTGCGCTGTGTCAACTGCATCGTTGGCACGCTTATGGTCTGCAGGTTGTGATTGCTTCAACTTCACTCTTGGCACCACGGACGCCTCCGTCTCCGGTTCCGAGGCGTCGGAATTGTCCATTGCAGCTAGCCAGCGCATAGCCGCATGAGTAGCGGAAGCTGATGACGGCGAGTTTGCTCCGGACTGCGAGTTGGGAGAATCAGAGCTGACATTGTCCTGGTTCTTCTTCATCGTCTGCAATTGGAAACGACAGATACAATCGCAATGCAGCACTTGTTGCTGGATGTTGCACGGATGCTGCTTGGGTGATACTTTGGCGGTAGACGGAGTAATCGATTATGCGACTGCATGTACCTACTTCAACCAGTAGATGATTGGCCAGAACATATATCTACCAATCTCATTGCTGATACCAGCTCACTTAGTTAAAAAGTATTTTTTTAAACTATCGGTAGCACAAGACGTATCCATGTCATCTCCAGTGCAGCTCGTGTGTTTGAGTGCGTCGCTTGTGATCTCCAGTGCAGAGAGAGCGTCGCCACTACTACCATGCAGCAACGACCTTCACTCTTCATTGGCACTGGTACCATCACTCTTGGAATTGCTCTTCTACACTCCGTCTCCAACTGTAGACGAATCCCAGAGCCAGCGGTTCTTGAGTTACGTCGAGACTCAACACGAAGTTTCGTTGGTGTTTGAAGAGAATTTATTGCATAAATTCCCAATGGGAGCGTTAGAGTTTGAGTCGCTACGATGGAAAGCTCTGCAAGTGGCGTCTGCTGGTCCGGGGGCGTTCCTGAGTCAGTTGGCGGTGCTCACTCAGCTCACAACGGAGCTGGCCAAGCACGGGATCAGTGTCTTCCAGATCTCCACTTATCAATCGGACTATGGTAAGATAATTTTAACTATTTTTAAAAATGGAGACGCCAATTGATGAGCTGCTGTGGTGCAGTTTTGGTCAAGGTGGAAGATCTGGACGCTGCTATTGGATGTCTACAGCGTTTCTGCTCAATTGAGATGGAGAACGGCGAAGAGATGTGTGTTGCGGAAGGTGTGCAAGTGCCAGGAGCAGAGATAAAGCAGAGTGGGGATTGCTTTGAAGTACACCGTCACCCGCTGAGTGTACCGGACGTCAAGCTGAGTTTGGTGCAGCTGAACAAGACGTTTGTGAGACGACATATGTACTCACTCGTGCAGTTGCTGTTCAAGACGCCAGCAGTGGATGATAGTTCGAGTTTGCGGTTCTTGAGTTATTCGGAGACAGGAAATGACATCTCGGTTGTCACAAGCGATGATTGCTTTGTGCGGAAGGCACGTGAGCTGGCGGAACAGGGAGGTCAAGGCGTCCTTGTGTCGCCCGACTATTGGCGACCAGTTCAAATTGGCAATACGAAGCTTGGTTTCGCAGAGACAGGGATCGTGGCGGGTCAGACAAGTGTGCTCGTAAACGCTGGCACCACAGTGTTTTATCTCAGCACCTACTCCACAGTAAGTTTTTTTCTCCATGTGCCTGCATCGCCGATTCTGACTTCTGTGTACGATGTTATTGCCAGGACTTCATGCTGATAAAGGAGGACGAATGGGATGGCACGCTGCCAATCTTGCGCAGCAATTATGAACTTCTCGAGGGCAGCTTTGCACAGTTAACTGTCTGACGTAGAGCAAAGTATTTATGCAGGGCTAATGTCTAGTGATGAGTACGCCAATGAATCGATTTTTTTCTACTAGCACAACAGGGGCTGCGGCCACGATGGACACACAAGCAAGCCTCTTAAGACTAGCATGCGGTAGATTCTAGGACGGATACAGACGTCACTGCGCATGATAAGTTATCCTTCCTCCCGCCGTCAGCTATCATCACTTTACCACTTCGCACGCAGCTCGTTGGGGAACGCGGTCACGAAGTCCAACCACTTCTCGACGTTCGGGTACTTCTTCAAGATATCCGAACCCACAACCTTGACGCGCTCGAACACCTGAGCATCATCCTTCGACGGTGTCGAACCGTTCACAAATGTAGAAGAGGCAAGACGCTTCTCTAGTACGTCAAGCGCAACAGAGCCCGTGGAGGTCATCAGGGAAGCCGTTGCACTAGAAGAGGCGACCGGAGCAGCCTGCTCATCCGGCTTCATAGCAGGGAAAAGCAGCACCTCCTTAATATTGAAGCGGTTCGTCAGGAACATCGTCAAACGGTCAACACCGCAGCCCCAACCGCCAGTGGGTGGCAGGCCGTACTCCATGGCGGTGCAGAAGGACTCGTCGTGCGGCTGTGCCTCGTCATCACCAGCAGCCGCCTGTTCCATCTGCTCAATAAAGCGCTCACGCTGGACCTTGGGGTTGTTCAGCTCCGTGTAGGCATTGCAAATCTCAGCACCAGCAAAGAACAGTTCGAAGCGTTCAGTTAATCCTGCCTCCTTGCGGTGATACTTGGCCAGCGGCGAGTTGTACACGGGCTGGTCAATGATGAAGAACGGCTTGCCCCAGTTGTCCTTGTTGTCCTCGATAAAGTGGCCCACCAGCTTGTCAAGTAGACGCGCAATCGAACGAGGCGCAGCGCACTCAAGTTGGTACTTAGTCACTAGCTCCTCCAACACTTGAACGCACTTCTCTGGCTGATCAATCGGGATCTTAACACCAGTGGCCTCCTCCACAGCAGAGACCATGCTCACACGCTTGAACGGAGGAGTGAAGTCGATCGTCACGGGTTCCTCATCAGGCTCCTTCTGAATCGTAATGCTGTAGCTCCCAGTGATCTCCTTGACCATTTCCGAGAACATCTTCTCCGTCAACGTCATGAGATCGTTGTAGTCGGCGTAAGCCATGTAGAATTCACAGCTCGTGAATTCTGGGTTGTGCGTAAGATCGATGCCTTCGTTACGGAACTGACGTCCGATCTCGTACACGCGGTCAAGTCCACCAATGATAAGCTCCTTCAGGTACAGCTCCGGAGCGACACGCATGAACAGGTTCATGTGCAGGTCGTTGTGGTAAGTCACGAAGGGCTTGGCCGTGGCACCGCCCACGATCATGTTCATCATGGGGGTCTCCACCTCCAAAAGTGCTGCTCATCCAGGAAGCGACGGATGAAGTTGATGATCTTGGCACGGGTCTGGAACACGCCACGGGTGTCGTCGTTCATGATCAGGTCCAGGTACCGTTGGCGGTAGCGCGTGTCCTGCTGCAACGTCAGTCCGGCGTGGCTCTTGGGCAGCATGTGCATGCACGGAGACAGCAGCACCAACTGCTGCGGGAAGATCGAGAGTTCTCCTTCTTGGACTTGCCCGGGTGGCCCTTGACGCCGACGATATCTCCACGACGCAGGATGCTGTGGATCTTGGCGAAGGCCTCGGCATTCTCGTAAGTACCAACATCTGACATAATCTGGAGCTTCTTGCCATCGGCACGCAAGTCGTAAAACACCAACTTTTGTCCGGAAGCGCGCTTGCTGTGCAGTCTGCCAGCCACCGTGACTACCACGTCCGTCAAATGACTACCCGCCTCCACGTCGCTATATTTAGCATGGAAGTCCGGAAGAGACGTCGACACCTCGAACTTGTGAGGGTAAGGGTTCACGCCCTGTTTTTCCAGTTCTACTAACATTTTTTCGCGGTTGGCAAAATAGGCAGTCGGGTCCAACTCGTCGTCGTCGGCAGTAGGCACCGCGTCCTTTTTAGGCTTGGCGGCGGCCTCTGCGGCCTTCTTGGCAGCCTTCTCGGCCTTGGCCTTGGCGGCCTTCTCGGCCTTCAGTCGACGCTTGAGCTCGTTCTTGCTGATGGGCGCGGCGGGGGCGCCGGCAGCCTCCGTGGTGGCGGGGGAGCGTCCGTGCTGCTCATTATGGAGCTTGTGGGTGACCAGGAGCTTTGGATAATGGGGCGATTGGCTCAGGGACCAGCAGGCAGGAATTACAGATCTAGCTATATGAATGGAGGTATGGGACTGGATGAAATTGATGTAAAGAGTTTTGATTGGTTGAGTGTAGAATTGGATATTACAATATTGTTTGAAATGGGTTTTTGAAGTTGCTATTGTTGAACTCGGCACAAGAAAAATCTCGAGTCCTTGGAGGTGGATACAAGCGGTTGGTTCTTGTTGTAGTAGTGAAGGTTGTCGAAATGCAGTTATTTGCAGCACTAGAAGAAAAAGCGTGCGGCGTCGAACATCTTCGACTCTGGAAGGTTGATTGCTACTGCTACAGTATGACAAGGCGATGCTTGTGGTGACTGGTGTGTGCTCGCGAAAATATACTCTGCCGGCGTCGTGATCCAAAGACGGCTTACCCGCAGTCGCGCGACAGGTCGCAACTTAGGAGACGGTCATAGCAGCGGTTCTAGCGAGTGGATAATGAATCTAAGTGCTGTTTGTTTGTACTGATAACCCTAAGGACGCTTCGACATGCACTTATCCTTTCCATTCTGGAATGATTTCTTGTGCAAATTTGACAAAGATGTCGGTCGCCAGGTCCACCGGTAACCCCAACAACAGCCAACCAACTACAATACGTTGCTACACTACAGAGAATGGGCTAAACGGGAAATTCATGTGAGAGATAAGGTAGTCTAGTAGACCGGAAGAGTTCTTAGCATCTCAGTCTTTTTTCAGTGAGTATCAATTGTGCCCGATTCGACTGGATATCACACAGGAGCTCACTGTATGTCACGCTTGAACATGATGCTGTTGTAGAGGTTAAGGAACGTCTTGTCGTTGTCGATATCCAAATACTTTTGCAGTTGGGTGAGGGTGTACTTTTGGCCGTACGTCGCGTACATGTCGTCAAACTTCTGAGAGTCTTTCAGGACTTCCGCCGCCGCACTCCGTACTTTTGCCCTCCTGCTGGCTTCTTTTGAGGACTCAATCAAGTTCTTGAGACCAGAAGCCCCGGGAAAGCCACCTCCTCGCTCTTCGGGTTCAGCCTCTCCGTCGTGCTTGTGCTCACGAAGCAATCTTCCACCTGCAGCGTCGTCGTTCTCGATCGAGCGGACTAAATCTGGTGACGCCATCATCGAGATCTTGGCTTGGTCAGAGTCCACAGTCGCATCACAGGTTGCAAAGAAAGCGACAGCCATAGTAGCAAACAGCATGAAGGACACACGCATGGTATGCAGCACTTGGAGACTTGAGAGCCTGCTGACAGGAGAGTATGGCAATTGCGCGCTGCAAAGTAAGTTGCGAAGTGAGTTCTAGATAAGCAGGGGTTTCTGAGAAACTTTCTCCAACTACCTGCCGCACAGGGGGCGTGCTCAGGGGCAACCCCACAGCCGCATCAACAAGCAAAATTCATAATTAAGCGCAGAACCAATCGTTGGCGCTTGATTATGAATTTCCCTTGTTGATGCGTCACACATACAATTGATTATCTAGCCGCCCTGTGATGATGCGACGCGGGTGTCGGCTGCTAATATCGACACGTCGTCGCCGCCGCGGAGATCCCTGTGATCTTGTTGTTGTGTAGCCGTCGCTGTCGCCTGGTACAATATTCCATAGAGACAAATGGTAATGGTGTTGAAAGATTCGCATTGACCGTTGCTTGCACAAATTGCGTCAGACAACTGCGCAGTGATTTGTTACACCTAGCGTCGCAAACATACCTCTAACTGTACAGTACGAATCTTTACAAATTACAACTGTAGTGCTTTTCTCTTTCGGTGGAGTATTGTATTAGACGACGTCTACGACGAGTGCGGGGACTATCGTGCAGACGACAACGCGTACCGAGTGCGGATGCAATCCTCCATTGCAAAAAATTTATGACTTTCTTTCTGAGCTGGAATGATGGAAACACGTATCGCTAAAACATTATGTGGTTGTTGTTGCAACCGGTTACTGACACCGCGCCAGCTCAATCCTCCCACGGCATCGAGAACGGGACGCCGTTGACGTAAGCACAGATCGGAGAGAGCTTTCTTCCTCCATGTTGCCGCAACAGTGCCACCACATTTCTATGACCTTTGATTTCCGCAATCCTGAGTGGGGTCGTGAACTCTTCATTCGGCAAATTGACTGACGCTCCGTGGGCGATGAGAGTGCGAACTGCATTCAGCTGGCCATACTCGCAGGCGAGGTACAGAGCAGTCGCTTTATCCGGGAGCTGCTTGTCGATCTGCGCACCCTTTTCCAGGAGCAACTTCACCATTGATGCATGGCCTCTCCAAGACGCACACATCAGCGGCGTCCAGTGCTCGTTATCCGCCAACTCGATCGACGCGCCATGACTCAAAAGATATGCAGCCGCTTCAACGTTGCCTATCTCACACGTGAGATACAGGACAGAAGCCCCAGTCGGATGCTGCCTGTTGACATTTGCTCCTCTCTCCACCAGCAGCTTCATGACATGAATGTTGCCGATTTTGATCGACGCCATAAGTGGCGACCACCCTTCTTTGTCGGGCATATCCACCGCCGCATTGTGGTCCAATAGCGTCCGAGCGACTTCAGGGTGTCCATGCTGGCACGCGATGTAGAGTGCCGTAGCGCCATCAGCTTGGCGTTTGTTGATCGCTGCTCCTTTGGCCAGCAGCAGCGCGGCCACGTTGGGGTGGTTCTTCCAGGCTGCAGCCATGAGAGGCGTCCAGCCTCTGTGGTCTGCCAACTCGATGTTAGCGCCACTGTCAATTAGAAGACTTGCCGCTTGGACGTGGCCGTGCTCGCTCGCAATGTAGAGAGCGGTGCATTTGTTGCGACGTTGGGAGTTGAGGTGAGGCTTCTTCGCCAGGAGCAGAGTCAGCACCTGCGAGTGACCATTCTGAGCCGCCACCATGAGAGGCGTCCAGTCTTCTTTGTTAGTTAAATTAACAGATGCGTTGTGGTCGAGGAGAGTTTTAACGGCCGAGAGACGACCGAATTCACTCGCCAAGAGCAGAGCAGAGTAGCCGTCGGCTCGTTGTTTGTCGACTTGCGCCCCATTGTTTAGGAGCAGAGTCAAGATGCCAGGGCGGTCGGACATTGCAGCGGCCATGAGAGCTGTCCACCCATTGGTGGCCGTCGAGTCGACCGCCACACCAGCACGGAGGAGATTTTCCACCATTTCTACATGGCCATTGGCACTTGCCAGCACGAGGCATTGGCGGCCGATGACCTCTTCGTCTTCAGGCTCCAGAGACCCCATCAGGCGTTGGAAGGCGTTCAAGTCGCCAGTCTTGGAGGCGACGCGTATCTGATCTTCTCTCGACTGGATCGCCATTGGCCTTGTGTCTTGGGAATGGGGAATTGGCGAATGAATTAACTACGGCTTAGTGAACTGCCTAGTGACTCACTACGATTTGTGTGGGAATGATAGATGCAAAGACGAAAGGAGTTGAAGTAATATTGATACAGACTTCTGAACACAACAACTTCAACCTCCTGATCGCTATTGTGAATCTCAGCATCGTCGGTTTTGTGTTGGCCTCTTCATTCGCCAGACAGTTGTGACTGCTTCTGCTCTGGCGGATCTTTCTTTCGGTTTGACAGCGGCTCTAGGTGACAGCGGTGCCCGCCATCCCTGGCAGGGCAGCGATTAATCGCATGAAGCAGATGCATTGCAATGCTCTTTGGAACATTTTGTTGGAAATACTCGACAGCAACGGACAACAGGCCATCGTGTATACCTCCAGTGTAGATGTCGTAGAAATATGAAATCCAGAAAAAATGACCGGTTGTTAATTCTGAGATACCGTGGAGTGCTTCTGGGATACCAGCACATGTAGAGCTTGCAGTACATGCAGCGTGTCGCCAGCGCCGTTTAGTAAAATGCAAGCAGAAACGGATTAGCGTTCACAATCATTGACACGCCTAATTGTTCGTGCTTGTATGCTAAACCGCGATTAATAGTGCTACTTACGACTTCGAGTTTGAGATAAGCTTGCCACCCGTATTGCGATTTCGAAGCTGTCGTAGATCTGAAGAATTGAAATCAAGATCCAAGAACCTTTCAAGATCGCTTAATGAGTACTTCGTTTCCACACCTTATGCGCGCTCCCAAAATTGACGGTTGTAATAAGACTGCGACTCCTGTCTGCTGGTTGGCTGCGGCCTTACCGGCTTTCGAGGAATGATAAGGTTCTTTAGGCCTGAAACTCTGATAAGCCATCGCCACTTCATGGTGTTTGTGTGCTCGAAGCGATCCTCTGTCGGTATAATAGCATGATTTATCATCGAGGTCAGAGGCCGCCGTGACAGCGTTCGAGTCCGCATTTATTTTCACCCCACGAGCATTAATTGGTAGAGGTTTACTCCCGGGGATTCAACCACGACATCTGTCGGGACGAGGGAATTGTGACCTGACTACGAACAACGAGGAGATAGAAGCAACGAATATGCCGCCACGAAGGCCGACGCGTCTCCATGTAGTGCCGACAGAGCTACAAATAAATAAGTCGATGGCTTTGATAATATTCTGTTGAAATAGGTGGGCATCACCTCAAGGCCTACGATGAAATGGAAAATAAGAAATTGGTTGCCGAAACAGTACGGTGTTCGGATGACGATGCTAAGTGGTGGGTATTATTTTAAGGCTCTTTATTATCACTTCTGTACTCGTTAAAAACGAGTACAACAAACGTGCAGCCTAGAACACAAGTGGGTGTAGATTCGGCTGACCGCCGACCGCCTGGTACGTTGTCTCCATCAAATTTCTTGGGGCATGCCAGTCCCCGTTAGCAGTGCGAAGCCTGTTGGTGTCAAAGTGGTGTATGCTTCAACACTATCGCACGCCGCAGACCACTCCGCTATCACAGGAGGCGAGATGCTCTTGATCGGAACGTCCAAATACTCCACCGTTACCGCCATGTCGCCACTGTACGCGTTGAAGCCAATCACGCCCTCCGTGCAGATCACGAAGTCTTGCCCTCCAACTGACGTCTGCAGTATACTTCCGTCTGAACACTCAAGTGCCTCGCCATCAGCAGACGCGCTGGAGATCACTGTGGCGTTGTTCAGGGCAGAGACAATCGATTCGAATGGGATCGGCGGCGGGACGCATCGTGCGGTCTTGGTGGCGGCCTCCGTGATGCCATTCCCTACTGTTTCCACCACGTATGCTGCGCCGTCCACGAGCATGTAGGTGAACTGGGTGTCTCCTTTAACGAATGTGGCAAAGCCGTCATAGCGCACGCTGGAGCCGTCGGCCGATATCACCGGTCTGGTGAAGACGTCGAAGAGATGCTGTCCATGGACTTTCATCGATTTGCGCTTGAGAGTGACCCGCAGTCTTAATGACGGCGTGTTAGCTAGTGGGTTTAGAGTGCACTGCTGTTGAGAACAAGATGGCAACATGTGGGTTGGTTGCTTTTCGAGAGCACCAGTAGCCACTGTTGCCATAGCGAGGACCGTAAGGATGGCAGCACGCATCAAATGTAGCATCTCGTCGGGACTGAGTGAAGCGCTCAGCGACGTTGGGCGACAAAAAGCCGATTGTCGATTGTTTGGTACTTACTCGGCATTTCCATAAAATGCTTGCGAAAAATATGTCGCAGGACGTCGACATCGTGATCAGTCTCGAAAACGTAAACACGTATTCGATATGTTCTACTGTACGTACGTACCTAAAAAAATGTTCTACAATTGTTCTAATTGGCCTAAAAACCGTGCTTAGCTTGCGTAGCACTAATGGACACATTACGTTTTTTTACGCCATGATTTGAGGGTGTTCAATCGGAGTTCTATGTCTACAGGCCCGAAGAAGCTCTGAAATTTAAAAATCTGTAAAGTTCACCACGATTTAGCCAAACTGCGCCGTATACCACATGGAGATTAAATATCCTACAGACCAGAAACAACCTTGGGTGCTTCCATGGAAGTCGTAAGCATTCCTCCCATAACCGCGATATATGAATTTGGCTCCGTGCTGCTGAGGGGAATTAGTTCTCGGTAGCATACATGAATGTGTTCATTTTCAGTGGGTACACTGGTGCCACGTACAGTACCTACTGACGGCTTCCGATGTCCATTCCAACGCGTAGGTGTGGGCTGTGCTTGGGCGCTACGGAGCGTGTCCATTGCCTTGTTGGCCAGTAAACCCACCAGTTTGTTGCAGGCGCGTAGGTGATGCCACCAGGATTTAAACTGAAGACGTGCTGCCAAACGTTGAGATTTCCAGAGGACACATGAATGCTGCTAGACGATGTACATACAGCTCAGCTTTACGACAAGTTATCTTTATTTATACTGGAGCGATTCCCGCAGCCGTTTTATTCGAGTTTAGTGCGAATACCCGGACATGGCCGGGCCATTTCGCTTCGGACGGGACGTCAGTCGGTCGTGCAGAGTATATTTCCTCCTTCGTGTATCACTTTGTGGGGCAAGTTGACTTGATTAACTCTTGAGTTAGACTCTCTGGAGTTCCCCTACTTCTGAGTCCTACCACGGGACAAAACCTTTGAAGGTATAAAACCCGTCCTAGAAGGACTCCTACATATGGAAGTTACAGTAGCTAATCAAGTCCATGGAAGAACAAGAAAAAATCTTGCTGGCAGCCTGGCTGCTTCTTCGTGGAGCTCTGAGCTCCCTTCTTGTCGCTCTAAGCGCTGGCGGTCTGAACGGCGAATGAGTGGACACGCCGTTCTCCGCGGTTCGGAAACCCACGGTTCAGTCTTGTGGCCCACACCACTCGAACTTAACCGACCACAATCTGCACGACCTCCCCCTCTTCTAGATTTATTCGTAGCGTTTAGTTGTCATAAACCTGTCAGATTACATCAAAACACCTCAATTAGACGACTCCTCTCTAATTTAATACGCTCTCAACTTCAACCCACATTCTCAAGCAAAGAACGCCATGCCTGCTACTCGACGAGGAAGGACGCTCGGCGCTGAAAACTACAACCAAGACGACGTAGAGTCTCTGCTAAAATGCATTGAGACAGTCAAGCCGACAGGGCCTCAAGAATGGCAGGTGGTGCTAGATGAATACAACAAACACGCTGCCGAAAACAACAGAGCATTAAAACAGCAGGTACCGACTGCATACTGAGGGAGTCACGGCGAAAATCTGCTGCAGTGAATGCTCGGGCATGGAAGAGCTCAAAGAGTGGAGCACAAACGCGAGTCCGGCAGCTGGTGCAAGTGAGCGGTGATCAGGTCTTGGTTCACCATCTGCATCAACATCGTTTCTTAATATTGGCGGTTTGTTCCATCTTGATGTATTAGTAGTGTAGGTACATGATGAAAAACTAGCTCACAGTGTACACCTTGCTACCGTGTTTCAAAATGCTCCAGTAGGAAGTGAAAGCCGTTGACGTCAAACCCAGTCGTCGTGATGAACGCCTTGTCGTTGCCAGCTGCATATATTGTCTCCCATGCTGTGCCATGCCTTGGTTCCGGATGTAAGTCTGCTCGCGTTAGGTAGTTCTGGCCTCGCTGACGCTTGCGCTTGCGGCGTTGGCCTTCTGCGGCCAGTGCAAGCATAAGAGTCAGGAGCGTGCTCTCGTCTTTGCTGTCGCTTATTGCGGAGAACCAAAATGAATGTCAAGGCTGCGGGTGGACACGACTTTTCTTTAAAAGAATACAGATGTCTTAAAAAGGTTTAGTACGAATAAAACGGCTGCGGGAATCGCTCCACTATCTACCAACGTAATATAAGGAAGGCATGCTACGGAAATTGAATGTGTTTGTGCTGTTAACTTTGACAATATGAAAGATCTTTCCAGCTGAGGTGTCAATTACATTTGCGCTAGGCATGGTCACGAAGTACTCCTAGCCAAAGTAGGGAGACGCATCGTTTCTGTAATTGGTCTAGTTGTTCCTTCACTATTAAGTACGAAATGTTGGAGATTAACTGAGTCCCTGGCTCCATACTGAGGAGCAGAGCCTCTCTCACGGGTGCTGTGCAGTACTACTGCCCAATAGAGGCCACCGAACAACATGCGACAGCTAAGGATGCTGACGTGTACTTCATTTCATTTTTCAGGTGAGGTATATGTTGTAGTCACTTAACTATTTAACAACTGCTAATAAAATGCACTTATTGGTAGTATGCAGTAGGTGGTCTAATCTTTCAGCCGTATTACAGCTGGACTAACCTCATAAATCATGAGACCTGTTGTTGGCTAAAACAAATCCTAATTTATGAAGTAGTTTGAATCCCCTATGTGTTAAGTATTTGCTTGACTGACTATATTCATGTACCGTACACTACCGCACACGAACCGCAACCAAATCGCTACCAGCACAAGACAGCTATCGAACAACAAAGCTCACCGCTACATGCAACTAAGAATGGTAGCGCTGAGCACGAAGTCTTTAGTGTGTTCTACATTTTATTTCGTGCATTAAACGTACGCTAACTTCAGTACATTTTAAATCGCCCATCAAACACCTCTACAGCCAGATTTACTTGGTCGCAACTATTCTTTCGCAAGCACAAGACGAGATATACTATAAATCCATCAACAAGCCTGAATGTATTAGAATATCAAGCCCGCAACACACAAACCAGCAAAAGCGTTTTTTTGTTTCATTTTCCTTTAGGGATCGAAGTGAGCCGTGTGTAATTGAGTGCCTCTTCACACACTGATTCCGGGCTAGATAAGTCTGTCATGGTCTCTTTAACGCGCGAAATTATCTCCAGCTTGGGACAACGGCGAATTTTGCGAGCAATCAAACCTGTCAATTTTTCAAACAACAATCGACCCCCACGTTAACAACGTATGCAGCCCTGGTATTGTACTGGTAGTAGATGACCTGAGGAGTGTTGGCACAAGGTCTTCCACCGTCGCTTGCTCGAAGCTCGGCAACATCAGAATTGATTTATATGGGACGCTCTTAAAGCACGCCGTCGCACCGCTGTTAAATGTGTGACCAGTTACACTGCAAATAAGTTGAGCATCAACACTTGAGAATGCGAACGAAGCTTGGTAATGAAGTGAGTAGTTGAATGGAAATCCGAAAGTGAATTAGAATGAGTTAGATCAATCTGTCTTACTTTTCTTCTCCTACATATGCAATGATCCTTGTATCTTGGACCAATTCTGTTAATCTTGAGGAATGCATACTCAATGATAGGTGATGGGACGGAAATCGTATCGACTTCAATGCATTTGCCCAATCATATTCGGGCATCCCCAACGATCAACCAATCACATAACGCACACCTGCCTCTTCGCCAATCAAGTAGATATGCCACGCGTAATGCACGCGCCAACGTACCCAGGCACGAGACTACGAAATGCAATCTCAACATCAACGACTCCCGTTGCAATGCGGCACACCCCCATCAATGTCTTCAACTGAAAAGGTAAAACGCGCTTGTTAACTGAATGTTTACTATTGACAGCCAGTTCGAAGGGCACTTCTTCGGGCATCTCAGGAACGCCAACGAGGATGGATCACTTGTACATTTTCGCAATGTCATTGGCCTTGATATCTAGTAACTTCAGCATGTCCGCAAGTTCCTTGTGGATACGTTTTTAGCCTTTAGTCTATGAAGAAGTACTTCGCGACGCATCACCTCAATCGTTTTTGTAGCCCCTCCATGTCTGTCATTTTTTTAGCCCTGCAAAGTTGAGCCTCTCTTCTTCTTCCTCGTTCTCATCGCCGTTATCGTGGTCTTGCTCTTCGCCAACTCCGTCCTCATCGTCTTCGTTAGAGCGTCGCAGAAACGTTTTGTCGTTGCCCCCGTTCGCCTCGGTAGAAGCCAGCGAGCGAACAACAGGGTTGAGACCTGATAAAGCTGTCGTTGAGACCGTCGTTTGAGCGGAACCCGCTCGGGCTTCGACACCATCGACGCTTACAAAGACTGTGGCCGCAGCCACGAGCAGAATGTAGTGCAGACGCATGCTAGTTCTGGCGGGTGGTAGTAGTCTGGATATTTGCTTGGACGGCAAATTGAAAACTAAGAGCATCTCCAACGGCGTTGAGTGCGGGTGGAGAAGGGGTTTGAGAAAGGAGAACAGGATGCCTCGTCGTGGACGAAACAACGGAGTGAGCTGAACGACGACCCAAATGATCTGTGTTCCTGTCAGAGATAGCCTTGTACTGTATGCGTGACGCGGTTGAACTTATGGCCGGGACAAAAGCTCGTACTCGCTTCTCCAGTTGTCAATGATGACGATACCTGCCACCATCAATTCCATGATCCTAAATTCATATGGCTGTCACGTAGGCTTGGTGTACACTTTTGTATCGCCATCATTGCACATCACGTCGTTGAATGACACCACTCCTGCATCATTGCAAACGACAGGAGCCCAGCATAGAAAACGTGAGGCTTCTGGTTGCAGAACTTCACACAGAAGTCAACGTAGCAGACGACCGTGGAGTGACCTCGTCGATATCCCTTTGTGACTGGTGAAAGGCCTCGGTCGACATTGTAAAAAATTCGTTGAGGAACTCGGCGCCAACGTCAACGCCGCAGACGACAAGGGAATGACTTCATTGATTCATGTTTGCAAATCCAGAAATATCGACGCAGAAGTTCTAAGCCTTCTCACTGCAAAAAGGTAACAGCGCCAATGCAGTTGACGACAGCAAAATGACAGCATTGCATCTGCCCAGAAGGCACATTTGAGGTACCAATGTGTATTGTTGTTGCTTTTTTGCATTCATAAAGTGTAACGTCCTACCCCAGACTTCGCGAAGCACTAGTTAGTCACGTTACGCAGGAACGCTGTGTTTTAGGAGCTCCTTCTGTAGCCTGTCAATAAACCGTATGATCTCGTCATCCCCACGATTGTACACAGAACTTGGAAATTCCAACTGCTTGAGCATCTTTCGCATCGTGCCCGCGTAATACTTCGAGTAGCCCGGCATCTGTACAAGAGAGGGCTTTATGTTACCAGACAAAAGGCTTCTATACATCACCTTCTCATCAAGTTTTGCAAGCGCCTCCGTGAGTTGTTTGGGTATTGCCCTCTCTTCGTCATTCTTGTCAGTGGTCTCAACACTTCTTAGAGACCGTTTGTTGTTAGCGACAGAACGAGTCAAGGTACCGTCCAGCTGGCGAGCAGCAGGAGCGGAATCAGTCGAAGTCACCATTGAGAGCTTGGTCTGAGCAGGGGTCGACCCAGCCGAGATGAGGTCGGAGCTGGTAGCTAGAGTAACGGCGGCCACGAGTAGGATGTAATGCAGACGCATGCTAGTTCTGGCGGGTGATAGTAGTCTGGAATGCTGCCTGGATGGCAAATTAAAAACTAAGTGCGGTTCAAATAGGATTTTGAGAGAAACGCACGAGATGCCTCGTCGTGGCCGAAACAACGGAGCAAGCTGAACGGCGACCAAAAATGATCTTCGTTCCTGTTCGAGGTGACAAGGTACGCGTGACGCGGGTAATGCTACAGCTGGGACAAAGATCGTACTCGCTTCTCCTGTTTCTAATGATGGCGATACCTGTCACCATCTATTCCAGGATCATGAATCGTTTTCATGATTCGTGAATCCATACGGCCGTCACATAAGTTTGGGTACACACTTGTGATGGGAAACGTACAGTATCGCCATCGCTGCAAACACGTCCGTGGTACTTCTAATAGCTCCGGGACTCGACGATCCGTAAGGCAAGCCCGCGTGACAACCGTACGGATTTTTGATCTCGGACTTGATGGTGGCAGGTATCGTCATCACTGTGCACAATCAGTTTAACCGAGAGCCTCCCAGCGGTTCCGTTGCAGGTCCCGTTTCTCGAAGAAAAGAACTTCATTGGATGGCTGCTGTAACTCTCCTTGCCTGCACGCAGACTGCTTTGTAGCCCCTGGTAGTAGATTAGTTTGGTAGGCAAACGTGCTACAATATCACGCCATGTCCATTTCGTCCGAAGCGGGATGAATCAGTAGTCTCGTGTCTTTGAAGCGCTTTCGAGCTGCTAGGTTTGTAGCAGTCACAATATAATCCAAGCACAGAGTAGCTCCAGATATTGTTTGATCGTAAGTTTTTTTCCTTGCGCTGATGAACGCTGCAAGCAATGTTCAACTATTCTTGACTTGCAACAAATAGTATCCAACGTTCGCACAGTACCATGTGATCCTCGTCCAGTGGGCAGTGCATCGTACTACCAGTACAGCATGTCTGTAGATGTCGGTGTGAAGCGCTGTCTTACTACGTGTCTGGTCTCACTGCTCTTCACGCCTGTTGACCTTGAGATGCTTTGCCGTCGCAGTTTCTTCATGCAACCGCCGCAGCGTTTCAGCAATCACTTCCTTGGTCCCCATTTCGTCTTCAGGATAATACAGTGAGAAGCATTTACATAAGACTTCAGGTCCTCAATACAGCGGGTTCATTCTTAGCGCTATTTGAACTTGTTTTCCACGCTATTCCACAGTGAAGGTCTCCGACACTGCTTCGTACGGCTTGATCTTCCCTAGCAGACTCTTCGAGTTGCCACGGTGCACGAACCGATAGGTACCAGGCACACTCGTTCGACCACCGACTCGGATGTTCCACTCGCACGTGTTCTTGCTCTCCGAAATGAGGTGACGCTTCCAATGGTAGCGGAGGTCCCAGTGGGCATCGGTCATGACGGTGGTGAATACATTCTCTCCATCGACTCTTTGGACATCGCAGAATGACGTGACGAGCGTCAGAGAGTTCTTCGGGTGCGCTCCGGAGAACTGAGCGGACGCAACATCACCGATTTTGTAGGTGTCCGCTGGCTGTTTACGCACGTGGTCGTACGACTTGAAAAATGGTGCGGAATCCATGACGACACCAGTTCGGAGAGTGATGAGCGAGTCGCGTTTGATTTGCAGTGGAGTTGGACCCACATCCAGTGGCAGGGCTGGATCTGCGATCGATGCAGCAACGCGAGCCAGCTCCTGCTGCACTGCAGCTAGCTGGTTGGGCCCAAACAGCGTCGACGCTCCCTCGTAGTGCTGGGTGAGATACTCTTCTTTCGTCGTCACGTACTGTGCGTATGCATTGCTCACCGACGCCAGCTCCACTTCGGTAGCGTTCAGCGCCTTCTTGACAGTGTCTCGCATCCGCCTCCCAGCCATGGTCGACGTCTCGAACGTGGTCACGGCAATGGCAAACTGCCCGATCTTGATGACTTGCACGGGGAGAATCGTTGGCGTCCAGGGCACTGGCTCCATAAGTCCGACCGCTAATAGCGGTGCTTTGTTGGGGTGCTGGCAGTCCTGCATCCACTGTGGCGTCTTTTTGATGACGGCCCCGATGGCCTCGAAGAAGATGTTGCCTTCCAAGTTGCCTTCTTTGAACATGCTCAAGGCACGTCCGTCTTCTGTTCCTGCAGCCATGTTCTGACCGACTAGTGCAGGACATGTCTTGTGCAAGTACGGCTCGCCCTCAGTCGGCTGCACTCCGTTCAGGGTGACGTTCGAGAAGTCGACATACGACAACTTTCCCGAGATGGAGCCTTCGATCAGTTCCGACTCGCCATCAAGTAGCGACTGCAACGTGTCAAACTGTCGTTGCCCCATGATCTCCGCCGACTCGATGTCTGTCTTGCCCTCGCCCTTGAATGTTCGGTCGCCGTTATCGATCAGGTTCGGGCTCACGTCAGCTGCGTTGGAGATGCCGATACCGACGACGGCATCGCCAAGCTTGTCTTCCATCAAGAACTCGGCGTACCCTTTGTTGTCTCCGCTGATGAGGTGGTTGTTCGCAGTAAGACTGGTGGGGTGGACGGGATAGAAGGCCAGCACTCCGAGGAGTTTACCGGCGTCATTGCTGAATTGCAGAGCGCGCATCGTCGTGTCGATGTTGTCTGGGTAAAGCTTGCGTTCCTCTTCTGGGTTGGCCATGTACGCCTCTGGCGACCGCTGCTTGCCGCCCTTCTCGACCTCGCCCTTGTTCCAGCGGATGGTACCGCTCTCCGCGGTAGTGTGTGCCTGGTCGATGGCGTCCAAGATGCCGGCCACGATCTTGTCGAAGTTCTCTCCGATGTATCCAAGGATGGAGATATCGTAGAGGAAGTAACCGGCCGTACCTCCGGGTCCCGCATGTGTGTGCGTGGCATGGAGAACGACGTTCTGAGCGGTGTAGACGCCGTCGTACTTGCCAGCCAGTTGGGCGATGACTTCTTGGTGCACGAGCTGCATGACGGAGTGCAAGTCACAGTGCACGAACAAGACGCGGGCAGAGGCAGCGGGGTCTTCGATCATATAGGCTCGCGCATACAGTCGATTGAGGATTCCAGCGGAACCCTGCTGGATGTCAGCATAGCCCATCATATTCACCTCCGCAGCTGGCCCCGTGATGTCGCTCTTTCCGACACCAATGTTGTACGCTTCACTTGGTTGGCCGACCAGCAGTCCGACCAAGCATAGGACCAAACCGAGGAAGGTGCGTGGC
The DNA here is from genome assembly GCA_011947355.1 of Phytophthora boehmeriae. Lineage (NCBI taxonomy): Eukaryota > Oomycota > Peronosporomycetes > Peronosporales > Peronosporaceae > Phytophthora > Phytophthora boehmeriae. The sequence goes on along the minus strand of JAAVTJ010000265.1, from coordinate 25,424 downwards.
ATGGTCGTAGGATGGATAACTGGATAGCAGTAGTAGTGAACTCTTTGGCGTTTGCAGGGAAATTCGGGAATGGCAGATCAATGTTTATTTAGTAGGCGAGCACGTTTTGTTTTGATAGAAGCGGAGCGGAATAGTAACGCGGACAGTGACAATTCTTTTAGATTAAAAAGTGTGAAGATTAAAACTCCTGCTACTACTGTAATCTGAATACTACATCCTAATATTTGGGGCGTCAGTTTTGAGAGGATTATTGAGCATGCAGGAGAGCAATAAAGTCATTTAACGAGTTGATCCCTCTGAACTAGGGAGTCCAACAGCACATGCTGATCAAATAACAAATGTTAAGTCATCCGCTCTCTGAAGTGAGGCAACCGCTTGGGCAATTAAGTTAATATCACTGAGCTTTTGAATTGGACGAAGGCATTCTTGAGTTTAAAGTTGTTGTCAATGAACGCGCAGATAACTACGTGTAGATTAAGATGGAAGTAATGCTGCAGCAAGAGCACTGTCCAGCTGTGTATTCTGTTGGTTGAAGGACATTCGGACGACTGGACGATAGGAAAGCGTTACCTCTGTCCAGGAGCGGTTGAAAAATGAATACAGCACTGTATCGGCATCAAGTATCAGCGAGGCAGCCGACTCTCCCATTGCGACCTATCGATTCCACGACGTACATCACATGCAACATCAAAATTGCGTCACGCATCAAGCGGGGCTATCCATAGTTGGACCTATTGTTTGTCCTACCAATTAAATTTGAGACTACAGTATTACAAATGCATGCGTGACGCGGTTAAAGTTATGGCTGGGCCAAAGATCGTACTCGCTTCTACAGTTTCCAATGAAGGCGATACCTGCTACCATCAATTCCGGGATCCTAAATCCATACGGTTGTCACGTAAGCTTGGTACACACTTTTGATGGAAACGTACAGTATCGCCATCATTGCAAACATGTCTGTTCGAAACGTGGTACAGTGAAACCCGTAATAAATGATAGTCCCGTAGACAACATCGGTATCATGTATAACAATAGTATCAAATTTTAGATCTACGCCTGGACTCGTCCTCAGATCTCGTCCTCAATCTTATCAACGTTGGTGGTGGTTCGTGAACTCAAGATCATTTTTCTTTTCCACCATGCCTCGCAAGGCATCTGCATTCGGAAACGTGACTACCCATATCTGACACAAATACAGCTCGCTGAAAGGCTCAAAAAGAGATCTAAACACTAACCCAAGAGGAGTTGCTGAACGCATCTATAGATTATCTTTTTAAGTACGGCATCCGACGACACCGAGCTAGATGGTGTCGAAGAAGAAGTCTTTGCTGAATCAACGGAGATGAAAACGAAAGAGAAGGTCAAAGTAAATCAATATACCTCATCGTCATTGACAAAAGAGAAGGTCGATGCTGTGGGTGCTGTTTGCCTGTTCATCTAAAAAAGTAATAAAAAATTAAAATTACTAATTTTAAAATAAAATATAATGAAAAATATCGAGCAGAAGCTGCTTGCTGGTCTGCACACGCTGCAGATTCGCGTTCGAGAAGATTTCCGTGTCGAGAGAGAAAATGCTTTGAAGCAGACAACGATTACCAACTACTTTCAGTCGGGTTAATACTCTAATTTTACTATTGGAATTGGTCCATAGCCGTATCAAGTATAATATTCCGGAGTTATCATCTTTTCCCCATACATTTTACTGACTACCAAGTCGATGGACCGACTTCGCATCATGTTTAGAAGGATATCATGTTTCTCAATAATCATTTTGTACGGGTTTAACTGTATCGTAAATATTCATAATAGCTTACTTGACGATTCATAAACCAAGCATCGATTTAGGATCTCGTACTTGATGGTAGCGGGTATCGCCATCGTTGGAAACTGGAGAAGCAAGAATCGTCATCACTGTGCACAGTCTGTTCGAGAGAGACTCCCAGCATCTGAAGCTCAGTACACGTAGTATGAGCTTGTTTGGATGGCTGTTGCTGCATTCCGATGTTTCAGCGTAAGGATAATGCTTCGTGTACTACGTTTGAGGCTCATTCTTCAATTAGCTCTCAAGCCCCACTACCTTCCTGCTCATCATTAACAACCGCAAAACCGAAGACCATGCGTCCGATTAGTTTCGTTCTTGTGGCTGCAGTTGGCCTCCTTGCAAGCTGCAAAGCAGTCTCAACGGCAACGGACTCGGCGCAAACCAAGCTCATGATGATGTCCACATCGGATGCTACGCACCGGCTTAACAGCCCATGGCGACAAGAGGTATCTCAGGTCTAGCAAGGAAACATTGGGCGTCGACGATGAAGAATATGTTAATGAAGCCGATGACGACAATGATGATGATGATGGTAAAGACGAGGAGGAAGAAGAGAGGGTCCTCTCGATTATTACGTGAAACGCTACGGCCAGGGGTGGGTGGATAAGTGGGTTGCCAGATCGGAATACCGGGTGAACGATAGAAAGACCCCAGGCCAAATAAAGGATAAGTACACAGACCACACTGGTGCATGGCGTAGTGAGAAGGCGAGGGACAAGTACAACCTCTTTCTCGCGGAATGGCTGAAGGTGCACCCAGGAGGGATCTAAATCGTCTGATCACAGACACACTCAAAAGTATTCCCATCTAGCGGGTGGCATTCTCCGATCGTCACCCGCTATGAGGTGTTCCGATATTATCTGTTCCGAAGGATTGATTTACTGTTGAACAATTCATCAGATGAAGATTTCTCATTTAGTGGTACGGTTGTTGAGGAATCTTCGTGCTCAGCGCTCCCATTCTTAGTCACGCATGTTTACGTGTAACCGTGATCTTTGTTATTCGATAGTTGCTTTGTGTTGAAGACGATGATTCTGGCTTACAGACAAAAATCGACTCGTTTTCGTTTTCGTTTTCATAGTGAGGTACATTGATGTCACTTAGTTACTCTAGCTAACGACTCCGATGACCTTCTAACGACTCCGATGACCTTAAAAATCGACTCACTATTAACCAATTTAGTAAAGTCTCCTTACTAGATCAGGCTGTAGGTCAGATAACACAACCGCTCTGCTTGATTCCGCTCCTCAACATAAATAATAACAGAAACAAAAAATGTTGACCAGCCAGGGCCGCCACGCACCCTGTTGGGAGAAATGATTACATTCCATCGCAAGGGACAATGGCTTCACATTAATTAGATAATAATCAAGCTTACAGGGTCCAGCCCAACACAAAGATGCATTTTTTTCAAAAGAATGACCTCAAATGTTTTGCAGCCAAAACTCGTTCTTTAACGAACATATTTTTAGGAGTGATCGGGATTCCATAGATCAAAGTCGATGAAGCCATACTAATCGACATTGAACTGATTCCAACATGCGCTTCAATCGTCTCAGACTTAAACAATACGCCCCTTCCACTAACGGGTTTTTAGTCCTGCCAATCTAAATTTAAACCGCTGGAATAAATTTTGGAACTGCCGTGCTCACCTGCTGCTTCAACATTTACATTTGCTCTCACCACAATTAGCGGCGACGAAGACGGAATGTCAGTAGGCCCTCAACCAGTGTTGTGTCAACTGGTCGTAAGCCGAGGAAGTGCTACTTGAGACGCCAAATGTAGGATATTCAACCAAAGCTTACTTGCGAATATGAATGGAACGAAGTGAGTAGTTGAATGGAAATCTGGACGTCAATGACAATGAGTTAATCTAACTCGCTTTCTTTTACCTATGCATGCAGTAATCCGCAGTAGAAACGGATAGCCACAATTATCCCTCGTCCAGTCACATTCGAGTAATCCCAAATCAGATAACGCACACGTAGATACTAGACTACGAAATGTATCCCAAACAAAATTCGTCTAGGTGTCAGGGTGGTCGGACATTATAGCGGTCAGTAGTGCCGTCAACCCATTGATACCCGTCGAGTCGGCCGTGGGGAGGTATTCCACCACTTCAACATGGCCATTAACACTTGCCAGCATGACGCATTGATGACAGATGCTCTCTTCATCGTCCAGCCAGGAAATACTTGGAGAGGCAAATCGAAGTCGCTACCCGCTGTTGCGAAGCTTGACACGTCGTCTCTTCACGCTGAGAATCTATTCGTCCATCACAGCGTTGTGATTAATGTTTGCTCTGGCGGATCATTCATACAATTTGACAGCGGTTCTAGGTGATTGTGGCGCCTACAGACCCCTGATAGGCCCACAATTACTAGCGTGAAAGCAGATGCATCGGCGCTCTCTGTCGAGTGTCGTTGGAAGTACTCGACAGAGTGAAAACGACTCGACTCTGACCGGAAAGTAGTTGTTCGTGCCTGTTTTCAGGTTCGCAATAATGCTACAGCGAGTAAGGTGAAATGAAACCCGCAAATCTGAGCCAAATAGAAGCTAGCGTTCATCAACTCTCGCACGATTTTCACGAATGATAGCTTGCTGAATAGCTTGATTGGCAGGGAGCTAACCTCTGAGACCAATAGAGTTTCAAAAAGCTTAGCTTGGCCTTGGTTCAAGTAAACTACGTAATTAGCGGAGCGGTCCATACACGCTAGCACGATTGATGCAGAAACCAAAAAATTGCAAATGAGCATTAAGCGAATCTTCATGTGCCGATCGAACGACTGCCACAAACCGCCAAACAGAACAAACGGAAATACCATGTGAGTGTAGACGGAGTCTTTTTAAGCATACGAGTTATTAACACGCTATGATCTCAGTCGTTTTGTTGGCGGACATTCGATTTCGCCAGCTACGAGAGCGACATGTAGTCCATATATGAGCTCAATCGATGAAACGTGTGTACGCGATGGTGTTGTAGAACTCAAGGAATGTGTTGTCGTTGTCGTCGATGCCCAAGTACTTTTGAATGTCTCTCAGACTGTATTTGCCCAACGCCTGATGCGCGTCCTCAAAAGTGCCCATGTTTTGAGGGTTTGCCATGACTGCTTTGGCCCAGCGCTTCACTTCTGCCTTGTCCTGTGCTGCTTGCTTGGCTGCTTGCTTGGCTGCTTTTGAGGATCCGCCGAGAAGGCTCTTGAGATTAGAAGCCCCTGGAAAGCCACCACCCCGTTCTTCAGTTTCGAATTCTTCATGATGCTTGTGGTGTATGTGCTGGCGAAGAGATCTTCTAACGACAGCGTCGTCGCTCTTAAGGGAGTTAACAAGATTTTGTGACGCCATTATCGAGATCTTGGCTTGGTCAGAGTCCACAGTCGCATCGCAGCTCACGAAGTAGGCGATGACCATAGCAGCAAATGGCACGAATGATAGACGCATGGTTCGAAATCCACTTGAGCTTGATGGTTGCGGAGTGAAATGAGAAATGCTAGAGCTGTTCGTGATGAACTTGCCCGTTTACGAGAGGCAGCGCAATGAGCTTTCTGAAGATTTTCTCTTGTGCTCGGTAGCTTCTCGACTTTTTATTACCGTTACAGTTGATCTAACGATAGTTAACTATCTCTAGCTATCTGGCGTCGTGACGCGCTTGGCCTCGCTGTAACCCGAGGCCAGTTCCGGCCGGGATCTTGCGCTTGGTTTCGTTCAGCAAAAGTCCACTTCAGCACCCGGTCGTTGAAGCAAAGAAAACAGAGACGCAGCTCGTGAACGTGCACTTGGTACTCGCACACGCTCTACCGGTCACCGCCTTGGTCTTGCTCGATCTCCGAGATGTAGTCCATGAACGTACACTTGGTTCTCACATACATTGTTGATTGCCGATTGAAGTTTGATCTCGCTCGTTGGTAGTGCGCCGACCCGGCGTTGAAGTCTTGTCTTCCGGAGGTCGCCCCCTCTCGAAGTACCGCCACTTCATCTCCGCCGCGCGAGTTCGAGAGTGAGCATGTGAATGGCCGAGCAAGCTTCAATGGGTTGAGCTCCTCAGAGAAGCCTTCTCTCTTTAAACTTTGTTGGTGGATGCACCGAGCCTGTGAGAAGAATAGAAGCCATGCACATGTATTCGACAGAACCTTTGCTGCACTAGTGCTGTGCTCTAACCAACATCAATTTCCCTCTAACCGCTTCAACTCTGTATTGTTTGATTTGGATAGCTGGGGTGTTGGTTGCCGTGCTTCTGCTAACACGTACGGAAGTAACATCGAGCGCCAGCTTAATCGTTGGAGGGAAGCGGTTCGAACGAACGCGCGACTACAGGTGGCGTACTCAGCCAGGTGGGTGGCAAAAAGGTTAAGGCGAGAAGCGCGATGAACAATGGGTTGCTTCTGAATTGTTCTGTAGAAGGAAAAAAACGTTTGGATGATTGAGCTGTTGGCAGTACTCAACGCTGAAGTGTTCTGCCAGTTTACTTTTGCTTCTCTATGGCAACTAACTGGGCAATCATGGCACCGGGAAAAGCACGATGATCAACTGCCTCGTCTGGAGAGCAATCTGCGACTCGGGCGTGTCTGAAAGGTCTCACTAAGCATTTCCAGAAATTTTTGACCTGCAACGGAATCGTGAAGTTGTGCCCATACGGATCCGCTGATGCTAGGAGTTTCTCGATCTGCACAATGATGACGTTACTCTCTTACCCGGTTTCAATGATGGCGATACTCGCATTTCTTGTTTCCAATGATTACGGTACCTGTCACCATCTATGCCGAGATCATAAATCCATACGGCCAGGGATGGCCGATTCCCAGGAATAGCCGCTACTGTATTCCCTTTTTCCCAAATGGGAATGGGAATAGCCCAGTGGGAATGAGTGGGAATGCTTTATGAGAACAACCAATATTAAACCGGTACAGGGTAATCTAGCTCGGTATCGACAGAAAAGGTGCAATTTCAGTTGTTACGGCAATATGGATTCACCGGTTCATCACCGGTAATTAGCTGCATTCCCACTCATTCCCACAAAGTGGGAATACAGCTTCTATTCCCATATTTGTACCGGAAATAGACCGGCAAACGAGTCACCTGTCTAAACCGATATTTGGTGTGTGCCATCCCTGATACGGCTATCACGTAAGGATCATCGGCTCCAGAGAATATTTACGACATCGCGTTTCGAACGGACGTGATTGCAATGATGACGATACGTTTCCCAACGTACGTGCTGGGTGCACGATCTTTTGTCCTAGCTATCGATTTTTCGTTTGGAAGGTTCCCGCTCGCATCGAACCCTAACCCTCCCCTGGAATCACAATGACCACCGCGGCGCCGTCGATGGCGTCCTCAATGGCAGCTCACCTCCGCTCTCAGGAGTACTCTCGTCTCCGTCGCTCTGCCAATAGTGTGTTGGTAGAACCTCGTGTCTCGGATGAAGTCGCAGAGCGTCTGGTGGGAGCTTACGAAAGCGACGGCGCTTCACTCCACGACTACTTAGCGATTGTCACCGCTAATCGGCCGTTTACCCCTCCACCGACAAACCACGCTGTGGTAATCGACACGGGATCGTACTGTTCTTCATCAGCGGTGCCTGTTATCCTGAAGTCCTTTCTTCAGGACCACGGTAACGCCGTCGTAAAGGAAGTTCTCGCTCATCATGGTGTGGCTCTAGTGGAGAAAATACCCTCGGGTGGAATTCTAATCCGTGTGCGCTCGGCAGGGGTTGAACGACAGCTCGCTGGACAAGAAATCAATCTGCTTGGTCGAAAGTTCATGATCCGACGTCAATCGGTGCTCATGAACAAGTTCTACCTGGATATTTCAGGCATTCATTCATCTGGAGAGGCTAATGATCTGTTCTTATCTCTGAGTGTGTTTGGAGCCAAGCCGTTCTTCTTTACTCCACGAGACGTCAACCTGGAAGCCCAAGTAGCGACGCCAACTTGGCGATTCTATTTCGGATCGGAAACGGCACCTGCTTGTCTGTTGGTGCATGGCTACATTACTCACCAATTAGCGTATGGTGGTCGATTCTACGTAGCTAGAGGCAAGAAGTGCTCTCCACCACCTAGCCGGGCTACTACCTATCGACAATCCCAATATGCTGTGGTGCTGCCCTTCGGGGACGAATTGAATTTTCAGCTTCATGGCAACTTGGCACCTTCCACGGTACGTGATGCTGCCATGCCTCCTGGAATAAATGAAACAGCATCTCATCAGGCAACGGATGAGCTACCACCATCTCCTGATAACACCATTGCGTCTGGTGACGCGGTAGACGGTGACGGCGTTGAAGCCAACACATCTGAGATTGAGGCTGACACGTCTGGAAACGACTCACAAACGTCTCGAGGGCCATCGCCTACTATTGCTATTCTCTCGCGTGTTGTCCACGGATCATCCGACCAAGGTGGGTCCCGACTACCAATGGTCACACGGGGGCATACGTCGGAGCTGGACTGGGCAATGCCGGTAGAATCCGATGATGAGGACACGGATATGTCCAGAGAGTCGGGATTCAAACGAGTAGAGCAGTGTTTTGCTGATGTCAATCCCTATGGCATACTCGACTCTATGGACTGCGAGTTCGAGGAGATGCAACCTGAAGTTCCCGTCGGTATGGTGCCTGGAGTTTTAATTTTGCCTAAGTTGCTTCATGACTCAACGCCGGACGTGTCAGGACCACTTCCTACCAAAAACGCGCTAAACACCTCAGGGACTCGTCCCCAGTTGACCGGTCTTTTGACGAAGAGCTACTGGTTGCTGAAAAGGACGCTCGTCGTTTTGTCCGAGATGACCATGTTGAAGATAACATTCAACATGTAGACTCAGCTACAAGGCTACTATGCACCTCGAAGAACATGGATAAGATTCTGCAGTCGATGTTTTCTCTTCCCTGGCCTGGAGCATGGCATACTGTAAGGACCTACTGGACGGTGGCAAGAATCTCGAAGAACTTGCTGACATTCACTTGTGGAATCGCATCTTAGTGGCTGATGTGGATGATGATATGGCCCGATCATTCCACGAGCGTGTAACGGAGCGGAAAATCCCGATAGGTGTCACTCGAGGACAGTATGTGTCTTTTCTATCAAAGCGTTTTCAATCCCAAGCGCTGGAGACACGGGTCCAATGGCAGCTACTGCGCAACATTAGCGGGTTTGAACTACTTCTATTGAGTGCCTGTCCTTTTATTTATAGCTATGAAGGATGGCTCAAGCTTTTAATGGAGCAGACTGACTCGAGGCTACCGCATCTTCATGTAAAACTTCTCTCGGACACTACGCTCCTACGGGTGCTACTTTCACCGGTCGGACAGAAGTTGATTGCCTCCTTTCGTGCTGTTGCCCCGGACAGCGAGATGCTAAATGGCCTTGAGACAGTGAGGAACAGTGGGTTAAACCCTGGTCAGCTCCCTACTCTATCACACGTCCTGCTCACAGTCGCCTCAGAAGCCCACTCCACTGTGGGTACATCGAATTAAGTCGGTGCTGACAATGGACGTTGGTCAATCGTGTAAAATATTGTCGTGGAACGTGCGAGGTGTTAAGAAGGGTGGCTACTCGCTAATCTCCAGACACCTCAAGCACTTTTATTTCTCATGCATTCAAGAAACACGTTTTCGTGATCGGCATCACGCACAACGTTTTGGATATCTCGTACAACAATGTTTTGGCGGGCGGTTGTTTTCTTCAGACAAGAATGGCGAATGTCAACAAATGCAACATTCGCGAAGTGGCGGAGTTGCTACAATCATTCATGGCTCCTGTCCCGGAGTTGAGAATGCGACGATTGTTAGGGATGTCACAATTCCAAATCGATACTTGTTGGTGAAATTACCACGTGGTGCCACAACCTACTACATTCACAACATATATGCACCGAACGACGCACCCTCTCGTGTGAATTTTTTCCAAAACCTTCCAGTACATTTTGACGAAAATGCAGTCCACATCATCTGCGGCGATTTCAATGTAGCGGTTGACCCTGAGTTTGATGCGGTAGCTTTAAATCCGAGGCCTGATGCGAGTCGACGTGAACTAATACTATGGTTGGCAGAATTAAATGCAATGGATGCATGGCGGCTTCACCACCCCCAGACTCGGTTATACTCTGGACCGATACCGAGGCGTAATCGAATTGACTACGTTTTCCTGTCTGATGCACTGCTATCGGAATGTTATCACGATTCTGGGTATTCATCATGGGAGCATGGTGGTGATCATATGGCTCATCATGTCGAACTTTCTTCTTGGCACCACCCGATGGGGACGGGTTTCTGGCGGCTTCCAGATTGGCTTCTTCGTATACCTGAGCTGAGATCTGACGTCCTTGATGAAGCTAAGGCCCTCCTTCCAGTACTTCGTTCGTCTACCAACCCAGGGATTGTGTGGAAAGCCTGGAAACAGAAACTGAAAGGGTTTCTTAAAATGTGCCAACGAAACGTGCGATCCACCTCTAACTTTGACCTTGGATTTGCTAGAGAACAACTGGAAGAAAGAGCAGCCGCTGTAGCAAAGGAAGACGCTACTGACCAAGACGAAATCGCCTACTACTTTGCTAAACAGCGTTACGAGGACTGCAAGGAGGAGTTGGCAGTTTTTAGTGACATTACCGGATTTGAACAGGCAGTAACAAATGACGAGAAAGCCTCTAAGTTTTTCTTCAGAGCGCCGCGTTTTGAACTCCAAAGCACACCTTTCCGATCAATTCGGAAAAGCGACGGCACAGAATCCACTGATCCTACAGAGATACATGAGGGGTTTCAAGAACATTGGGGGAAAGTTTTCGGGGATTCACGATACGAGGCTGGTGTCGATATCGATCGTCTGGCGCAGGAACAGCTTTTAAATAGTATTGAACGCAGGCTTTCTCCAGAGGGGACCTCCAGTCTGGAACAAGATCTTACTCGAGAAGACTTTGCCGCAGCAATTCGATCAATGCGGTCACCTTCGGCTCCAGGCCCGGATGGGTTTACATCAACGTTTTATCAAGTGGATGCGGAGGTTTTTGGTGAAATTTTGTGGTTAGTGTTCAAGTATCAACTTGACCGAGGAATTTTGTTACCTCATCAACGCCATTCGTCAGTGTCGTTGCTTTTCAAGAAAGGTAATCGGTCGGAACCTGGAAATTTTCGCCCCATCACTCTAATACCGGTTGAGGTGAAGGTATTGTCAAAGGTACTGACTCATCGCCTGCGGCCTTATATGGACACTTTGGTCCACCCTGATCAAAGAGGATTCATACCGGGCAGATCCATGCATCAGCAAGTCATGCTGGTCCGCGATTTACAACAGCTTGTGACGTCCCAGAATCGAGAAGGTATAGCTACCTTTCTGGACTTTGCCAAAGCTTACGACAGAGTCAATCGTCAATACGTTTTTCGAGTTTTAGAGCGCCAAGGATTTGGACCGCGCTTTCTGGCTTGGATACGTTTGCTCTATGGAAATGCTCGCTGTTCGTTGATGCTAAATGGCTGGGCTCAGGACCCACTAGTACCAACTCGAGGAGTTAAACAGGGAGATCCCCTCTCTCCTTTCCTTTTGCGCTCTCATTGGAGCCGTTAGGGAATCTACTTCGTGCTGATCGGGATTTGGGTGTTCGTGTTGACGCAGGTCTTTCGATTCCAGCCGCCTTTTTGCTGACGATACCGTGTTGTTTTCGACTACTGGCAACGATCTTGGAGAGCAAATTCGTCTAGTGGGTGTCTACTGTGCTGGATCTGGGGCTCAACTAAACCATTCTAAAAGTGTGATCATGAGCCTCAATAATCGTCACACAGCTCCACAATTTGTACCTATGCGCTCCTTACTACAAGGCGAAACCGTTCGATACCTTGGGATTCCTTTTGGAAACTTTGACATCTCAACCATATTAGCTACACAGCTTGACACCAAAGTGATTACTCGGCTTCGACTATGGAAAGGACGTGCGCGGACACTCCTCGGACGAAGATTGATTGCACAAACACTCGTCCTCTCGCTACTCTGGTACGCTACGTCCACTGTCCACATTCCTGTTCGTTTCATTAACCGTTGGCAAGGAATGGTTAATCGGTTTGTATTATATAACCGAGTCGAAGAAGACGCGAAAGGAATTCACATTGTCCAGAAAGGGTTAGCAGTGCGATCTAGAGATGACGATGGAATAGGTGTTCCGGTGATTGCCACTAACATTCGCCGCCAGCATTTCCTCCTTCTACAACAAGTTTTGCACGCACTTTCGGATCATCAATGCCATGAAGACGTTGTTTGGTATCGCCCACTACATGTGATGTTGTCTCTGCGCTATGGAAGATATTCACGCGAATGGTCAAGTGATTTTCTGTATCAAGATCCTCCACGCCCTCCAGCTTGGAGAGCAAGCATGCTACCGCTATGGTGGAGAAAAGTGATACGCGACTGGAAGAAAATTAAGTGGCCGGCTCGGACTTCTCTCCGTACCAGTCGCATACAGGCGTTGCAATTCGCACTATTCAGCCCAATTTGGTGGAATACATCTAGTGTATTCCATGTCCGGACGACTGGAGGCGAATCACAACAATTACTACCACTTGGTTCAGGTTCAATCAAATTTCGACGTCTTTGTCTGACACTTGCAGCCTTGAACAAGTGCTGCTTTGCAGATTTCTTGGATAACCTCCGACAGTGGCCGACCGCGACCAGTTTCTTTACAATGATCTATACCGCTGTACTTCCCCAGTTGGGCTCTAGACTCCGACCCCACGATATTTTTCAACTTTATCACCAGCTTAGCGACGTCTTTCACCGCGTACTCCCACATCATGAAGCTGGGGGCTGCATGTGAATTCCCAACCAACTTTTCCTCCATGTTATGGAATTTTGGTACGGGGAGGTGTCATCGAGGACCAGCGCACGCGATTTTTCCCGAACTTACGGTCTCAAGACTGGATTGCTGTTCTCCAGCCGGTGACTCCGCTAGAACAACATCCACTGTTGCATCTTGGATGCCCAGCCCGACTGCTGCATCACACACTGTCGCAAAAGAAGTTGGAAACGCTTGGAAGTTATTTTGATGGCTTGTGGCCGAGATTGTAAAACCAAAAGTGATAAGATTTAATTTGTTAACACTGTTCTACCTTGCTTAACCTTCGTGTCCACAAAAAAACTATCCCATCCCGAATGGCATCCCATATGAAAGAAAAGTTTAGTGGCTGTGAGACTTGAACCCTCAATCCAATGAGTGAGTGAGTGGAACTCAATCCACTGCACCACTAGTTCACCAACATATGCAATCACATGTCCAATCCACATGAATCTTCCACATGCTGCAACCCATACCAGACATGTACCATATGCACCATATGTAGATCAGAAACGCAACACCCGGAAGTCGAGCGTGCGACATCACTCCTTCTTCAACACGTACCGCTGGAACATCCGTCGACGTGGATGATTTTGTCACGGCGTTGCCGGTCAAGGAAATGTACGACATCTACGTCGCAATTTGCGACTACAAGGATGAATACATGCATGATTATTTTTGGATGATGGAATGGCTAAAAACCTCTATGGAGATCTCCGAGGTAACGCTATTATATGTTACTGAGAATTGGTATTGCTAATCAAATCGCTCTGTATTCACTTCGTAGATAACCCGAGTTCACATCCATTATCGCTTACAATATCTTGACGCTTATCTTGTCCACAAACGCGACCTACTTGTTAAGCGTGTTGAGCACTTCATCGCTATGAAGTCTGACAAGAACGTCCGCAAATCTGAAATCGGCGAGCATAGGGCCGAAGGGTTCGAATTAGAGCAAGGATACAATTTGGTGCATATATTCGCACATTAACGGATGTGGTGGACGTCCTAACTGATCGTTTGAGCCAACACAAAACGTGTGAGTCATGTGCCTGCACCAAGGGCCTCTACTACCGACATCTGGAATGGTTGGCGGAGTAACCGTTCGGAATAAAGCTTGAATTGTTTCCACCAAAACGGTTTTGGCGTCATGGTTATGGTACAAATTGATTGGCGAGAGACTTTTATATCCCTCCATAAAGACCATCTATGTTTACGTTTTTTAGGTAAGAAATAACAACAAGTAATAACGTTCATTGTTTCAAACAGCACTACAGTATTAAGTATAATTCGTAATACGTTCTTGCCACAAGAGATTCATCACGTAGTCCACCAATGTTATGCACACCCCATAATTTAGACGGTGTGCCAACGACTACCTATACCTGTTCGAATCTTGAATAGATAATACATTGCATACCCGTTATGGTCTTGCAATAAAAACTTTGATTTTGTGTGGAATCATCAGTGCCACTTACTATATCATAATTTCCTGTTCTGCACTCAGCTACATCGATACTGCGTTGTGGCGTCTAAGGGCAATATCAGCGTCATTTTGCCCTATCTGGTTAAGTCCGTTCCACACACACACACACATGATTGCCGAGCATTTCTGTCCGACCCTAGTGGTTCCAGTCTAGTTATTGCGGTCTGGTCGGCAGTGTGCCGGCCGGCGAACGTATCCGTCCCCTCGTTGAGCATCGTGACGCCGAGCGTGCGTCAGGTTCGGCTGCGTCGCACAGCACGACGGCAAGCGTGAGTCGACATCAGTTCTTCGTGCAGCGTGACCATGAGCATGGGTCGGCGTTCGCTCGTCGTGTAGCGTGACCGCAGGCATGGGTCGGCGTTTTCGAAACAGCTCCAGATCAATAATAAGTTCAGGGGAAAATATGAAATGGTATTGGGCCATCGAGAGAGCGGGGTGATCGGTCCCATATGAAAGTGAGAGGCAGGTTCTTGAGAGGTGTGCCGGTAGAGGGAGCTGCTCCCATGAGGGTCTTACGACTGACCCAGTTTTTAATCATCCTTTCGGACAGTTTGGTTGTGGCGGCAGCTGCAAGCTGTGGATATTCCTCATAGCAGTTGGACATCCACCGGCCGAAAAGCTTTACCGTAAGACTGTCGGCTCTGCCGTTAATGAGTGATGTAGCTCCATCACTGCGGATGGAGTGTGTCGAGTAGTTGTCTGCCGGGACTCCCGCGTGTGTGATTGTGTGCTTAAGGGCTTGAGCCACTTAAGCTGCCGTCAGGTCGATACTGATGTATCGCGAGGTAGACTTGCCCATATCGGCTCGGGCTTTTAGGATTTGACGCAGCGCTTTGACTGGGCAAGTATCGGATGGTGTGAGCGGTGCATAGGTCTCCATGTGACTCTTCCGAACTGGTCGTTCTTGAAGCCTTCAAGGCCAATTGTCATTGATGATGCCAATTCGTATTGGACGAGACAGCCGTTGGCGTCAGAGTAAAATACGTTCCGAGTTTTGAGGCAGTAAAAGTGCCGACGGCTGCCAAATTTTAGGTACTCAGACCTTCTTAGGAGAAAGTAGTAGCCAAGTAGAATACAGCCCCAAAGCAGCCGCTGACGAGGCTGAGACCGATCCACTTGGCGGTGCATCAGGTGAAGGAAAGCCGGTGTAATTGGCTGCTTCTTGACGACTGGATCCGATAGTCGTTTTATGCCCTGTATCAAAATTGAAAAGTCGGGTGAGGCGGCTAACTCGATGCCGCGGAAATGTTTATGATACCAGCGAATACTCGCCAGCTTTACTTGAATAGTCGTGTATTTGTTGCCTTTGTGCCTTCGATTCCATCCGTATGTCCACAGATAATTGGCGAAGTAGTCTAGGCGTTTGTTTGCTGATTTTATGGGCTTTCAAAGCCATGGCGACCAACCCATGCGTTCAGCAAAGCACTCCCATTGCTATCAATGACACCCGTACTTGGAATTGGTAGAGAAAGCCAAGGCTTTGTTTCGAGCAAGACTCCCACACGCCGAAGAGATTGTCGAAGGGCTCTTGTACTCGTACCGAAGGATAGGCGGTGCGGCGAGAAAGCGTGCGTGTTCATACCGCTGACAAAATTCAAGAAGAGACTGAGTAGACTTACCTTGGTGCTCCGGATTGACGATAGCTTGGTGCACCTCCTACTCAAACTGCGGTTGGCCTAAACGATATGGCGTGACGCTGTGCACTGTCCGTGACAGCACGGTCAGAGATGGGTTCAATGCGGCGGCGCTTCGGAAGAGGACGATTTTGTCGTTGAACCTCAGTAATCTCCTCGTCAAAACTGGAACCGACGGAGTCTTAATTCAATGAATCGTCATCGGAGTCTAGGCGCGGAGTTGTGTTCATGGTTGTGGGGGCATATAGTTGCTGGGGTGCGGAGTCGGAGACCGTGGATGGAGGGAGGCGCGTCTGAGACGGTGCGCTTATGTGGCGTTGGGACCGTACAAAATTTCGGTTACCCTTCCCAAAGTACACTGCCCTCTGATTGGACCGATCGCTAAAGAGACAGCTGCGACGTACGTGTGTGACAGAGGTGTACAGCTGCGAGAATGTGGAAGCTCTGGACTTGGACGTCAAGGTGGAAGTGGGCATCACAGGACCGGAAGCACGTCCGTCCGAACGGACCTGCGGTACGTCCGGTCCGCCGACCTCCCGACGGTGGGTTAGCCTCACAGGAAGGCACAAAATGCCTCGGGAACGTATCCCGAGAGACATCCCATCCCTGGCTACACCTATTGACGCCTACCAAGAAGTCCAAGAGCGCAAGTACACAAGCAGCCCAAGTTATACGTCACACCGGACATCAAGACGCAGGACTTCGTTTCGACGGACCAAGGCCGATACAGTTGGAGCCCAAAAGCGTTTTCTCCACTGTTGTCAAGCCAAGACTATACAAGAACCAAGTGTGCCCAAGTGTCCGTCCGAACGGAGTGGGTGTCCGTCCGAACGGACGGCCCCTCCGAACGGACATGGCTGATTCCCATGCACCCAGTATCCAGTACGACAAACCAGACCATACAAAGTCCAAGATACTTCCGACCGACCAAGACGACCGACCAAGATCTGTTGTGCACGAAGAGTCGGACGGTGGCTGGACTCTGTACCAACTGACTGGGTGCGAGGGATCTGCTGCACGACGACTGGACAAAGTTAACCCACCCCATACTGAAATCAAGTCAAGATGACACATCCGCCCAAGATAAGATTAGCATACGTTTATATTACAGATAACTTTAACAGAGTTCGTTTTGCCTGGAAAGCAACAATTTCTTGGAAGAAACCTGTCGGCAAGAGCGTTTTTGATACCCCCGAAGGACCAAGTGACTGCGCTGGAATCTGGACACGTCGGAACGCGAAGGACGCCGTGTGGACTCTCAGTAAGTTAAGTTCAAGTTAGACGGGGATCAGGCGACGCGCGCTCTGGGTTGAACCGTTCTATTTCATATTCCAGTTAGTGGTTTCGTCCAACGGGACTTCTATTTCATATTACCCTGCGGTTATAGGAGGTTGTTAGTAGTCGCCCCTATAATTCTATTGATTGATTACTGTGTGAAAGGACTGATCTCGTTTGGACGTATTTCCTCCATTTGGAGGTGGTGCGCGTATATTTGATTGAGGTAAGGCTAGTTCGGAAGTTGACCAGTACTTCCGAACGGACGGGCCTGTGAGACTGGAGGTGTGACCCACCACTCGAGGGTCCGTAAGAATAAGAGTGGCTGCATATTTGTATATAACTCTGTGTATTGATTGGTTATCTGTGGAAGAACTTTGCTAGTGTTCTCTCCCTCAGTTTGTGTGAGTACGATTCGGAAGGTTCTGAAAGTACGTCATACACCCTACATATTTGTATTGATTGGCGTTATATTAACAACTCATTAGGTGGAACTCCGGGCCAACCGAAGACAAACGGGCCCAAAGGGATTACACAAGGTCACGCCAACTCCGTTCGGACACCCGTTGTCCGTCCGGAGACTGACCCCCAGAAAGCCAAGGCCCTTCCGTTCGGAAGGACCCCAGGTTTTTCTCCGTTTCCTTTCTGGGGCACGCAAGGACTATACACCCTGGGCGATAAAAGACGTTCACCCGCCTCGCGTCAGCTGGTGCGCGTGCCCGGATTTGGTGCTTAAGGATTTCACCGAGTTGTTTGTATATTGATTGATCGATTGAGTGTTAGGGTGCGACTTACTGACTAACTTTCTTACCCGTAGTTAATATGGCTGGGAGAGAAGGCGCACATGAAGGTGGACGCGGTAATGCGGGACGGGGACTTCCGACCCGAGTGTCGGGTCGAGTGCAAGGGCTCCAGCCGGAGGAACACAAGGATCTGGACGAAGTCGTTCGGATGAACCGGCTGGCGAACGCGGAGAAGAGGCGTTTGGCCCAAGCGGAGAAGGAGTCGCACGCTCCAAACGAGGTGGCAAGACCATCTGTTCAAGACGCGCACTAAGTACGTCCGAATGGAGGTTCACCAAGTGCCAGTTCGGATGGAAGTAGTGAAGACGATTTTGAGGTGTCCGACTCGGAGATGAGTTCGGACGGTGCGGACGAATCCGGTTCGGATGAGTCCGTCCAGGCGTCAGAGGGAGGCGCCGTCAAGATTGAGTGCCCGGCGGGAGATCGAGGTTCGGACTCTCTTCGGCCGGAAGAGGGTGAAGTGGAGATTCTGGAGAGAAGCCCCACGATCAAGGAGGAAGGTCCACTGGTGACCGTCCAGGAGAACGACATGCTTGAAGACGCGAATGTGTCTTTAAACGAGTTGCCAAGTTCAACGCCGCAGTCGGTTTCGACGTCGACGTCCGTTCCAGAAGTGTTGTCCGTTCGGAAGGACACTTTCGTTCCGATGTCGGCCAGGGACGTGTCGACCGTGTCGAGCGCTGCGCAGATTGCCGAGTTGGAGATGAAGACTTACGTGGCTGATCAAGTTCGCCGCTGGGAAGGGAGTCCGTCCGATTGGATCGCCCCACCAAGTGTCGTGGTCACGTGGATGAACGTCCGACCGGACTCTGCGCCCTACATGACAGCGGCCATGGCGACGTCGAAGTATCTGGATCAACGGATGCTGATGGCCAGCCAAGCGGATGCTTGGATTTCCGAGATGGGAGCGAAGCGAAGCATGTTCGGGTTAGCTCGAGACATGACTGCTAGTTTGGTTCCGTCCGGACGTTTCACTCCGAGAATGTGTGGCTACTCTGCAGACCCTCCTGCTGGAAGCCGGCTTTGGTTTCCGAAATCTGGTGCCGGAGTGGTTCCGGACGAGAGCGGATAAGGTCCATCCGGATCTGGTCCGTCTAGTCGTCGGGGACGTCCAAAATCTCCTGGCTACAGAGTTGGTTGAGTGGAGGCAACTGGCTGCGGATGCTCATTTTCGACTGATGACAGACGGAGAGGTCCAAGCGTTGTCGACGATTTCCGAACGGAGTAACCGCAACTGGTTATCTCCGGACGGACTCCAGTTGGAAGGTCAGGACGAAGATGCAATCATGTCGGACGAAGAAGTCAAGTTGTTTGGACGGGATTTCGTGTTGCAAGTTAACGTGTCAGGTCTACGCAAGGAGAGAAGTCCGCGAGGATCATCTACTAGCGAACCGGACTCGAAGCGAACCCAACGTGTACCACCGCGAACAACACCTTCGTCCATCCCGACAGCGTCGTCCGTCCAGACGGACCCACGTTCGGACCCATCCAGCCAGAGTCAAAGCTTGGGGACTCCGAGTGGAAGTGCTACTTCAGCTGGAATTCGTCCATCCCGGCGGAATCAAGAGCTGGCTCAAGTCTGTTTGGAACGTCCGGTGGTTCGGACGAGTCGATGCCGACG
Source organism: Phytophthora boehmeriae (assembly GCA_011947355.1). Lineage (NCBI taxonomy): Eukaryota > Oomycota > Peronosporomycetes > Peronosporales > Peronosporaceae > Phytophthora > Phytophthora boehmeriae. The sequence goes on along the minus strand of JAAVTJ010000265.1, from coordinate 5,971 downwards.
GGTACGTCCGGATCGCATACGTCCAGAGACAGCTCGTCGGCTTCTTCCCGATGGACGCCCGAACGAGTCGGTTTCAGTACTGCAGGTTTCGGACCGATGGTGATGACTGCTCAAGCTCCGACTGGAAGTATCCCGGTGGAGGCTGCGATGGGCATGAGTGTCACGAGGACTGATCTCCTTCGAACCGGACGGTGGTCGACCCAGGCGATGTCGTTATGTCGGAGTCGGCTCGGATCACTGCTTCGGGACGAAGGTCGAGGTCCAGCCCGACGCCACGCGAGACGTCGGAACGAGAGTGACTCAAGCAGTTCGAGTGAAGATGACTTCCAACCAAGGCGCCGATCCGAACGGCGGCGTTCATCCAGACGGATGTCCCGCCAGTTCTCTCCATCTAGGCATTCCAGTCGATCAAGTCGGTCCCTCCGATCGACCGGTCGATGGCATCCGCTACGTCTGGAGCCACGCAAGTGGCATTAAACACGATGACTCAGATGCAAGAAATGATGGCCCGAATGGAACGTACCCAAGGTTCGACGTTGGAACGACTTGGCCTGGACCTCAAACGGGAACTGAATTCGCTGGTTGAAGAACAAGTCCAAGCCGCGATGCCGAAGGTAGAGTCCGTCCAAACGACGAAGCCCGTCGAAACAAGTGTGACGACGGAGGCCGTCGAGACGGCTCGAGCTGAGGCTGTCCGTTTGGAACGTGAGCGTGCCGAAGCTCAGCACCGGCAATACCAGGCCGAAGTGGAAGCACAAGTGCAGGCACATCTAGCCGAAGAGGCTCAGAAGAGCTCCGCCGTGTTGGCTACTCTCCAACAGGAACTGCGCGACCTCCGTCTGGAACAGGCACGAGAACGAGAGACTTCCAAGAATGTACAGACGTTCCTGACTGAGCGGTTGCGCAACCTCCGAACAACATTCCCCGAAGTTCAAAATGATCAAGCGGCCGTCCAACCGGATGGGCAAACATCTGGCCGGACGGACCCGGCTCGCATGGCTTTACCTCCGCTATCCAGCGATACAAGTATAGAGCGTGCGACATCTGTTTCCAAGAATGCCGATGAACTTCTCGCTGCTCAAACTCAAGTGCTGGTTAATAACCCGACGAAGACGAAGAATGTTGCAGTCAAGTCCGAAGGTGTCGTCGCCGCCCCTGCGGTGGATGCTCCGCCTGAACGTCGAGAACGCCAGTCATCGAAACGAAGTACGTCGGAACGAAAGCCGTCCAAGAAAGAGTCCAAGAAGTCGACGTCCAAGAAGGAGTCGTCGAAACGGAAGTCCTCACGTCGTCGTGGAGAACCTTCCGATTCCGACCCCAGTTCGGACTCAAGTGACAGCGACTCCAGTTCGGACGACTCTGATTCCAGTTCGTTCGAAGGTACAGCGATGAATACTGTTTCGACGGGCAATGGTCAAGGCGGAACAACAGTTTTTACCTTCAATCCGTACATCAACGGCAACACGTTGGAAGACTTCAACAAGAAGGCTTCGCTGGCTATTCGGATTCGATGGTTAGAACGTTTCCAAAGTATGTCTGTCGCTGGCGGTTGGACGGACAAGGTGAAGGCATACCAGTTCAAGCTAAAGCTGTCACCCTCCGTCCGGAACTGGCGATCAAGTCTCCGAACGAGTGTCCGTCGAGATTGGAAGAAGTTCTTGAAGGCTTTCCGGGAAAACTACTGCAAGGCTCGGACGTCCGATTCCGAACGTTACTATGTTATGTTCCAACGGAAGTCGGAAACGCCACGGGAGTTCTACTACCGTTTGAACAAGGTTGCAGACAAGGCTGGAATCGACATCAAGTCGTCGGAGAAACTTCGAAACCGGCACCTGAAGTTATTCCTCAAGAAGCTGACGGATGCTCAACTCCGAACGACTTTCCAGGGACAACGTATTCGTAACCTCAAGGATCTGGAGTTCATTCTGAAGCAGCATGAAGAGACTTAGCAGGATGACGATTATGAAGCCCCTCCGTCCCGAAGCCGGGACTTCCGAGCGGACAACCAACCCCAGGACGTCCTCGTCCGAGGGGTTCCGGTCGGATGTACCTAGTGGACAGTGGCGACGAAGTCGAGTCGGAAGACGAGAAACAAGTCACGTTCCAAGATGCTGTGGAGACTGCACCGGTGAAGGATGCAACGCCCGTTTCGAATGTGGGTACGTCTGAACGAGATGTCTCCTGGAAACAGGACCTTTCGAACGAAGTGTATCGGGTCTTGGAGAATTCCGGTTGAGACCTCCGAATGGAGATTTTCGGTCCAGACCCCAGTCGCCTCGGTTCGGAGACCGACCTTTGTTTGGAGACAAGACACCGGCTAAACACTGTGATAATTGCGGTGAGGGCAACCACACCACGGAGAATTGTTGGGTGGACATCGTCTGCGATCGATGCAGACGGAATGGACATCCAGCCCGAGCGTGTCGAGCCCGACCATGTCGGAACTGTAACAAGTTCCATGACGGGAAGTGCGAGTGGAAGTCCGTTGAAACGATCAAGGCACTCGCCCGTCAAGGTCTGCTGAAAGACCTACCTGACTCTATCCTGAATCAACTTCTGGACGGAGACACTGATTCTGGGAAGCAACCGTTAAACCAATAAGCCCGCTGGATGGGGATCCAGAACGCGCCGGGCTTAGAAGAACCCCAGAATTATGTGTCTTAGCTTACGTCAAACCAGAGTTGAAACATCGAGACCAAGATAACCATCAATGCATGTCAGTGATTCAAAACGACGATGACCTCTTTCCAGACGAACCTCGTCCGGAAGGACCCTATCTGGACGGACAAGAACAGTCCGACCCGACGGCATCTGATCCTGACGTACCTTTTGAGTTCCGTTTGGAACCAGGGGAGCGTTTTGGATGGTGGGAGAATCATGACGTCAAGAGAATAAAGGGTCGCGATGGTGCATGGCGCAGTGAATAATCATCGGACGAACATCCTATTGGACACCGGAGCATCGTTGAGTATGGTGAGCTTAGACCTTGCGCGTAGGCTCAAGCTCCGTCTCAACTTCTGTAGACAGATTCAAGTGTCCGGACTGGGTGGCGTCCCAACGAACATCACTGCAAGTGCCGAAGTGAAGATAACCCTCGGGCTGAGGGTCGTCTACGTTTTGCAACTCTGGGTGGCGAACATTGGTGAAGGAGTGGATATGTTGTTAGGCATGGATTTTATGTATTCGGCTGGAGTACGCATCTGCGTTCGAGAAGGACTTGCACAACTTCCGGACGAAGAGACTGTCTTGCTTTCCGAACGAACGTCCGTCCAAATGCGTCGAGGCGTGGAAATCGAAGTCCGTCCGAACGAGAGCCTGTACCTCCGTCCAGGAGGACATGCAACTGTCCGCATTCACTATGGACAGACAAACCCCAGCGAGAAGTTGTGTGGGCTGGCCGAGGTGACAGGTGGGTGACGCAGATTATATATGCTGCAAGATCCTGGCCTGTTGCCGTCAAGGTAGTGAATATCTCCAACCGGAGTGTGTGGATTGACTCCCGAACGGAAGTCGCCAAGGTCGTCCAGTTCGGATACTTCCCGAAGGCTGGTCGGTACGTCCGACCTGGACTCCGCCGATATGAAGAATGGCAGATGCTGATTTATGAGAATACCTACTCCGTTCGGAAGCGCATGCAAGATGAACGGTTGGAGCAAGCCTTGAGAGACGCTGAATCGCCTTGCGTACAGACTCCAGAGTATCCTTGGCCGACCAAGTTGATGACCAGATCGCCGTCAGGAACGGATGAGGTCCGGATGGTCCGACTGAACGAGAAGCCGGATGGGTTGAAACCCGTCCAGTCGGAAGTGCCAGGAAAGGACCCCGTCCGAACGGACTACGCAATTTCCAGTGACCTCACTGAAGGTGCAGAATACGAAGGAATTTCATGTGGAGTATACGTTGATGATGACGTTCTGACGGACATTGTGCACGAAGACGTGATAAAGAACCTGGTGTTTTATCCGAAGTGTTGACTCAAGTCGAGGTACTTTCGTCTGGAGATATCGATTCGGACGGGGACGTATTCTTCGATTCGATCAGTTTGGATGGCGATGAATGTGAACCTCCGTCCGGAAGTACTGCTGAAGATGAAGATCTGGACCTGTCCATTCGGATGATGCCAAGTACTCCCGTCCGGAAGCTCGAGTTGGAATACGAACGTTGTATGCGAGTGAACGCGGAGGATCTCGATTTGGAACCGGCAGTGTACATTCATGAAGGAAGCGACCTCCTGTCGGAGTTGCGTGACCAGTTAGCGATGCTCCCCGATCTGAAGGACCTCAGCCCGAAGTGCGACATCCAAACGGCGGATGTCGGTGTGCCTGGTGTGACGACTCCGGATGAAGAACAAAGACTCCGGTCCGTCCTAACGAAGCACCAGTCCATTTTCCTTGGAGATGGAAATGCGGCACCCGCTCCGGCCCGAGGGGTCATTTGTGATCTCGACGTCGGGGACGCTAAACCGGTAGCCCAACGTGCCCGTTCGATCGGACCGCACCTGGCTATCAAAGTGTACGAGCTCCTGAAGAAACTTTTGGAGACTGGATTGATCGAACCGTCCGAATCACCTTGGGCATCCCCATAGTGATCGTTCTGAAGAAGAATGGCGTGGACATCCGGATGTGCATCGACTACCGAGTGGTCAATAGTTTCATCCGACTTCAAGTTACCCACTACCGCTGATCGACGATCTGCTGATCGGTTTCGAGGACGCGATGTGGTTTATGAGTCTCGACATGGCAAGTGGCTTCTGGGCGGTGATGATGTCCGAACGGGCAAAGCTGATTTCGGCTTTTGTGTGTCCGTTCGGACACTTCCAGTGGATTCGAATGCCGTTCGGACTGAAGAACGCACCCCTGATATACCAAGCGGTTATCAACAACTGCTTGTGGGGTTTTGTGCGTCTCCCGCCGGAGCAAGAGGCCGAAGTGGATCAAGACGTTCTGACGTACCTCGGTTTGGACCCGTCCGAACGGAAGGACCCTTCGAATGAGAAGGTGCCCGTCCTGACGGAGACCATGACAGTCTTCAAACGGAACATCCCTGCGCCCGTCCAAATGGGACCGGTCTTAGGACGAAGTTCGTACATCGACGACATCGCACATGGAGCTGCAACTTGGAATCAACTGTGTGAAGATCTGGATGCATTGCTCTTCCGATTGAGGTACTGGAACATTTCGGTCAGTCTGCCTAAGAGTGAGTTCGGAAAGCTGTCCATCCCGTATTTGTCCCATGAAATCAGTGCGGAAGGACTTCGAGCGAAACCGAAGATTGCGAAGGGCGTACAGGACCTTCCGTTTCCACGTACCCTGAAGGAGTCCAGTCATTCCTTGGTAGTCTGAACTACTATCACAAGTTCGTAGAGGACTTCCCCATTGTGGCAGCGGTGCTCTACGAGCTGACGGACGAACAAGGTGCGTTCCGGTCGGAACCTGTCCAAGGCGAAGGAAGCTTTCGAAGTACTGAAGAGGAAGATCGTTTCGACGCCATTGTTGCGGCATCCCTACCGGACGAAACAGTTTGTAATTATTCCACATGCGAATCAGTGGGCGGCTTGCGCTGTCCTGGGACAAGTTTACGATGGAGTGATACATCCGATCCGATTCACAGGTCGAGTTCTGAACGACGCTGAGCTCCGATACCACATTGCGGAGAAGGAAGTCATTGCAGTGCTGAGAGTGCTTCAAGTTTTCCGAACGATGTTGGAGTCCGTCCGGTTGGAAGTATATACAAGGTACTCCGTTCTGAAGTGGATCATCCGGTCGAAGACCGCTGATGGTAGGTGCATTCCATAGGAGTCACTTTATCCCATTGGGACATCGAAGTGCGCAAGGTGCAACGATATGAGGATGGTTTGGCAGCCATTATGGGTGCTGGTATAACCCCTCGTGAACATCTGGACGAAGTTGCCGAGTCACTCATTCCGGCCAAGGGACGAGTAAAGGCACCTCCGGTTGTCAGCATGGAAATG